>VYXF01009743.1:38486-81569 GCA_013397295.1 Polioptila caerulea
TTTCCCTCCCCCCCTTTTAGAATGGGGGGCCAGGGATTTAAGAGTGAGGGAATGCTTTATTTTGTCTTACTGAATTCAGCAGCATTTGTGGGTTTAATTTCTTCACATAATAGATGCTCCATTTAAAATGTTTTAACATCTACAAGGCTCTCAATGTAGATGAATGAATGCTGCCATCATTCCAAGCACATCACTTTTATATCTTGTCAGACGGTTACAGTTATTAACAACAGCATTTAAAACTCACTTACTTCCTTGAAGAAAGCCCCAACTATAAGATAGCACAAATTACAAGTAGTATGTGTAGTGCAGCAGTGTAAAGCTGCTGTCAGCATCCCAACGTGGCCATATGTCTGACATAAAGTACACAAAAGAAAGTGTTGAGGATTGGAGGACAGGCTAATGATAAGTAGGCCGGTTAAACAATAAGCCTCTCAAGTGAGCAATATACATTCTGTTCTGTTTTTCTTACTTTGTGCTGCTTTAAATCAAAGTCCACAGGTCTGCTATAGCAGGGAGGTTGGACATGTTGTCTGCCAGTAAATAGGCCCTCTGCCAAGAAACTAGAGCTCACTCTTGGTAAAGGAAGAACATTGTTCACTAAAATAGTTTGTCTTTTGATGCCAAAGGAAATCAAATTGTAATCAAGGGCTGAGAACGGACTGAAGTCATAAAGGCTGGCTTGCCTCAGACTTTGGCAGCCTCTCTTGTTCCCAGGCATATTAAATATAATTTACGTTTGCGGAGGGGAGAGGCTTTATTGCACTGGAAATTTGTTTTAAATAACACTTAAGTGAAACACTGTCAGAGGCAGACAGGGATACACTTCTACTGTCATTTAGACTGCTGAAAATCCAGAATATGTTCATGGTCTTCACTAGATTTGTTCTGAACTTGCATCTGTGTAAATGGATATTTTTGGTCAGTGTTGATGAAACAATCACATTTCCTAGGTTCTGCTTGCCCATGCTGGGTGTAAAGTTCATGATGAAAGGTTTACCTCAGTTAAAGAAAATATTTATATGTTTTTATTCTCTTTTATCATGCATGTGAAAATTCAGATAAACTATAAATAATATTTGGATGAAAATTAATGAATGTATACATGGCAGTTGAATCAATTATATCCTTGCTCTGCAATGTATAGACTGAAATAAATTTTACTCCAAATTCATATTTAAAAAAGTTAAAGTATAAAATATGTACTTTATGGTTTCAGAAAGTAACTTCAAAAGAAAAGTATGGTTTTTATTTTTCTAAATGAAATTTATGTTTTGGAACAGTAAAACTAGCTTTTATTTCACCATGGATTTAAAAACTAATTTAAAAATAGCCTCTCCCATGAAGTGATAATTCTACTTTTCAACATCTTGTTCGTAAGTAGCCAACTAAGGGAAAATGTTGTTTTAATTTTTTGCACACTTTTGGATGAGATATTTTTCTTCTACCCTGACACCATAATGTAGGTTACATCTGAAATGTGTTTTACAGATTCGTACTGAGTCAAAGCAATGGCATCTGCCAGCTAAAAAGTAAAAAGTCTTCTATGAAGATCTCATTTACAACTACATTCACTCCTTTGTTTTGCAGCTTTGTCAGCAAAATAGTTTTAGTTGCATATGTACTATGTAAAGAGAAACTTGGCCCTAGGGAAATCATAAGGTACAATTAAACTACCAAAGAAATGGTTAAGTAGCTGCTTCTTTAAAATGTAGGGATGTTTTTCCTTTTGCTGTTTCAGTCTTTCTGCTGGCAATACAATTGAAATAGCACTCTACCCCCTTAGAATGGAAATATTTAGATAAGTTTGAACACCTCACCTCTCTCCAAGCAACAAATGAAATTTGAAGCAATTTAAGGTTAATTCTGCCAAAAGACTAGGACAGATCATAGAACTTGACAACCAGTTTGGAGGTCTAACACTGTACCTGTCTGTCTGATACATTTCTTCAAGCTCTGCCTCTGTCTGTGTATGTGTTTACCTAAGCTTTGATGATGCCTGACATATAAATGACTAGCTTAATGCCCAAGCTCTGTCGCCTCAGACTAACCTATAGCCTCATGACTAAGCTTTTTCTGGAGGCTCTTTTGAAAGTGTATGTTGTTCATGCCTTCTGTATAAGATACCTAATTTAATTTGACTCAGGGCAGTGGGGCTTAAATAAGAGGCAAGGTGTTTAGGAAATGTGACCTGCATTTCTCACCATTGCCTGAGTCCGTGTGTGAGTCTAACCTAAGGCACTTAAAAATAACTTGGTGGACATTTAAACAAAACCGTCTTTTCCTGAAGATGGGACTCTCACTTTTCCAGAAAAAGAAGTGCTAAAATTTAAATTACATTATTTTCTGAACAAAATTGCTTAGACTGTACTATTGATATTCAATCATTTTATGAAAAAATATTATTTTGGTTTTTTTAGTAAGAAATGAGACTAAATTACTGCAGAAGTTCTGGATGTACCCTTACTTATGATATCAATGGTTATTTCAATGAGAAAAGGACAGGGTAAACTTTTTTTTACATTGCATTATATATATTTATATATCATTTACATTCTATATATAAAAATACCACTATTTTATAGGACTATCAGCTGTAACCCATGGCAGGCCTTTTTCCCAGGTGTAATACACTTTTAGAGGATATATGATGAGGGCCAAGAATATACAAAAGACAGAAGGGTGACTGAAGTGGACACTCAGACATGAACTAAGATTCCTGGCATTTTTGGCAGCCACAAGCACTCCCAAGGATTTGACAGATTGGTGGATGCTTTTATATAGTCCATGTCAGTGAACAGTACCATGTGATATCTGAGCATGGGCTTTTGAGACTAATGAAAGCAGGGCATTGCTACAAAAGACAATCAGAGTAGGTTCCCTTTCCATGAAGTAACTGGAGAGACCTCAGTACATGTGTTCCCTTAAGTGCATGTGGTGCTATGTGAGCTTGCACCTGTGGTTCCTGTGAAAATCTGCAGCTCAGATTCTCTCTGCAGTCACAGAGATGCTGTGTGACAGCCCTGCGCTCTCTGAAGAAGTCCACAAGAGGAACCTTCCACAAAATCGCTTCAGGATTCAACCTGTCTGCAATATTCCCTTCTCTAGCACAACTCAATCCTGTATCACAGTTTTCAGGTGTTCTCTAACTTTCTGACGCTTTTCCCTTTCCTTTCAGTCAATGTGACATAGTGTATTCAGAAGTTATCACAACCATTTGTGTATTTCTTGAAATAGGAACAAACAGACTACTTTAAAATTTTTTATTTTTGCATATAGAAAGGTGCCTAGACATATTTATACTTTGGTTGTGTTTTCTGCTTTCCCTTTGTATTGCCTTGTAAACACATCATGAACATGATCCTTCATTTTTGAAAACAATAGGAGCTGGATGCTTAATTCAGGAGAAGCAAATGAAAGACTCATCTCTATTGTTGCAGTTTTCTTGAAAAAAGGTTCATACTTTTAAAAGCCTTCTTTGAAATACACATATTGCAAACAAAATAGGAGCAGAAAGAATATTTCTATGCCTGAACTATCCCATCCACTCATAACCAGGCTAACACTAAAAAACTGGCAGACAAATGTAAAGACATCTCAGATGAGTGTGAAAACAAAAATGTGTGATAGGTTTGAAGCTTGCAGCCTGATACTCCCACAGTCTCACCATTACCTTGTAGATCCTCACTGGCAAATCAATCAGCAATAGCCCATCGTTTGTTTGGGAACTGAATGTCTTATGATGTTTCTGCAGTAGGAAATTGGTCCTACTACTGCTGAAGAGACCAGGCAGCCTATTTCTATCACATTGCACTCTTCTGTTGGGATTTTCTTTTTTCTTCTCAGAGGAACCAAAGCCATTCATGTCAAAGTTAACATCTGTTGAAATTACTATATGCCTTTTAGAGGAGACGTGAAAAAAAATGTGTGCCAGAATTTTGGTTGAGATTGCGATGAATGCATTTTGACAAAGACATCCGCCCCCTAAACTTATTTCACATTCTAAGAGTTGGCAATATGGGAAAAGAGGGCTGATGGGGGTAGAATAACCAGCCTGTCACCTTAACAAAGGACTTGGAAATGTATTGCCTCCTTGGGAAAGGGATTATCCTTAATGAGGTTTAGTGTCAGATAAAGTACAAAAGATGGTTAAACAGAAAAGTCTGTAAACAGTAACATTTTAAGATTTGCAACAGTCATATTAATTATTCTATATTTCCAAATCAATCATCATTCCTAAGTGAAGAAACTATTCTTCAGCAGTCAGGCAATGAGGTGACACAGCCCTGTAGACATCTCTCTAATTAAAACCATCCAAATTTCCTGTGTGGATTTATATATTGGTGTAGATGGGCATATATCTGTATTGTACCGAAAATTAAACACCTCTCTATATAAACAGCAAGTATAATTTAAAATAATTTTTCCTAATTAAAATACCATTCAGACTAAACAAATGTCTGTTACTTCTGATACAGGTGTAAACACTTTCTTTCCTTGTGTTTGTCTGAATTGGAATTAAGTGTAATACAGCATCTCAAATGGGCGGCACTGCAAGAAATCTGTTTCTTAAAACCATACAACCTATTGAAACCACAAGCAGGCAAATTTTGGTTTTCATCTACTGAAAACCAATGCCATAAAACAGTGAAAAGAAGCACATCCTTACCATTCAATAATACAGGAAGCAGTCATCTTGGTCACTGATGCAAATAATGGCATGATTTCAGTCAAAGTAAATTTAAACAAACAAACAAGTCAAGTTTAAAATCCTTGCTCCAGATCAGGTGCTTGTTCAAGGAATGTCAGAGACCATGTCAGACAAACCATAAAAAATTCAGGAGACTAATTTTGGAATATGCTGTCAAAAGCAAATATGAAAGACTATTCAAAGGCAAACCTATCTGATCACTGTGATGCATTATAATACTGGCTATTCAATTTCTTGTTCAAGCTAAAAGGCCCTAAAGTAAAAACCTAAACTTGATGCTGATTTCTCTGCCCACAAACATACAAATAACTTTAAAGATACATGTTCTACTCATCCAGTTACTTTCCCATGAATATTTTCATTTTTAAACACTATTACTTGACTGCTAACTCTTCAAATGTGATGAATATGGGTGATAAATAGAATTCTGCAAAACAAAGGAAATTTTAGCAAATTTGTCCCCTTTTGCGATCACAAAAAGATAAATATTAAAAATCCTTTTAAAAAACGTAGAACAATAAATCCTGTGATCCAAATGTTAATGAACAATGAATATTATTAGCAGTTAATAGTTTTAGGATACTAGAGTGAGACCCTTGAATGATACCCAGAGTCACTTTTTGTCTTTCTCTATGATAATATAGACTTTTGAATGTCTTCTTATTGTGTAGAAGACATTAATAGTTTGCCTCATGCTCTGCAGTTCCACAAGAAGACACAAGGCAAAACAAGCTCGAAATTCAAAGAAAGAGCATGGTATGTTTTTTCTACTTTATCAAGAAAGGATGAATAACTGTTGTGTACCTAATATGCAGAGACGTCCTAGTATAACAAGATACAGCTTAACTCCTAGACTCCTTGTTATTTAATCCATTTAGTTCTGCCCAGGGATCACATGAATTTATGGAAACCCCCTGCTACCCTCTTTGTTGACTTCCATCCCTGCTGGGAGATCCCCATCTGCTGGGAAGCAAAAGTCTGTTCTGAACTTTACCTCATTTAACAGAGTGCCACATGTAAATCCAACTTCTTCATTTATTACTTTGACAGAGCAGATGGCAATGGGCTTTTAAAAGACTGTAATGTTGCTTAAAACTAGATATATTTGTAGAAATAATAGTTTTAGCTGCTTGGATTCTAGTGCCTGATTTTTAAGAAGAGAATCTGACACAGGCAATTAAATTTTTGAGCAGTCAGTACTTAGTGATGCATCATAATTTAGCTGTTTTCAGAAAATCATATTGTGACCAAATAATCATTCATTAAGACAGAAAATACTTTTTTAATGGAAATTTGAGACTCATGTTTGGTGGCTGATATGAGTGAGTAGTTTTCTAATAGCCTTAATCACTGGAGTATTTCTTTACTTGTTCATTTAAGCCCATTAATGAAAACGTATGATGTTAAGTCTAATATCTACTAACCCTTGATGACTGTTTTGACTTCCAGCATTGTCCTATAAATAACTGTGAATGACATGCACTGAAAATCAAAGAGTATTATTTCACTGTGATTAAAGAGAACAGGTTCACCCAAGACTTCCTTTTCATCCAATAAGACCACAGAGAGATTCATTGTTAGTTTGAGTCAGATGTAATGTACTTCAAAATGTCTTGTCCTTAAAAATCTTACCCTTAATGCATAATGCAGGCTTTAAAAATAACTTGGAAACTCAATGTCAGCCACTAGGTTTTGTTGCAGAAGGCACATAATGGGATAGGGAACATCAAGCACAATCATAGTAACCAGGGCTTAAAGACTACAAATAATATAAATTACTTTTCCTCAAAAATCCAGTCTAGTGGTTTGTGTGTTTGTCTGTTTGTTTATACTTGGTGCCATCTGAAAGTTTTTTAAGCCCTGAAAAAGGGAAGTAAGCCTTATATGTCCAGTGCTGACTGTGCTTTTCTAACTGAGAATATCAGATAACTTGATGCTCTGTGAAATCCAAAGAGCCTGTATTCATCCAATATAACCGGATTTTTGGTTATGTTCATCTTGGCTATGAACCTTCTGATCATATTAGAAGTATTATGGCCAAAAGGTGCTGGTTGGTTGCATGGCATTTGTGGTCTCTCATGCAATCACGTCGTCTTGTGTGGCTGCTTAAGGGTGAGACCTCATATGAAGTGAACAATCTGTGTTTTTTGTTCTAAATTGAAAAAATACCTCTAATATGCACTTCCCTAGTTCAATGTCAGGTGTTTTAGGGTATTTCTGTCTTGTGCATATGCTTAGGCCCTAATGTCAGATGCCATGATTGATAATAGGATTTTGCTTTTCTGATGATAAATAGCACTTTAGAAACAAGGCTGTCTGTCCCCAAAGGGCTTTTGCAATGAACTGCACAGGCCTCCTCTGCAACTATGCTGGTCAAACTTCTGTGATACAACACAGGGCTTTATTGATCATCTGGAGAACACTATACCAGGAGGGGTTTGTCTCTCAGTGTAATTTCCTTTAATATATATTGTACTATATTTAAAATTTTAGTTCAGATAATGGAACTTTCTTAAGCTTTACTGTCATGCTGATTTTTCTTGAGTTTAGTTGCAGTTAATTTTTAAGATTCTTGAGTTAAAGGTTAAAACCTAAGGTTCATCTCCTGCATGAAAACATGAAAGATAACCTTGGTGAAAAATTATTTTGCAATTATTTTCTGCAATAAGATATGCAGAAAAGTTATGCATCAGAGTAAAAGCCAGGGAGCCTCTGTCCTTATTTTATAAATCCCCTGAGGAAAATCTAAGGGAAATTGGAGTCAGGTGTGACTATTCCTGCTTTGGCTATAACCTCAGGAACACACCTTACTCTTTTCAAGCAGCTCTGATGGAAAAGGAGAGCAGTGATCTTCTTTGCCAATAGATGTGATAGGATAATTAGGGTCTCTGTATAACACAATCCAGTTGAGAAACTGGGCTGCACTGGGAGTGGTTTAGGTAGAATGAGGAACTGAGGCCCAGGAGAAGGAACACATCCAAGTCCTGCTGGTACATGTGTACCCTTGGTCTTGCTGGTACAACGTAACTGTGGTGTGTTTGAGACAAAATAAAAATACTTGTCCTTTCTTGTATTTGTGAACCTACAGGTTGAACTTTCGAAGAAAAATGCTATTATTCAGTTGGCAAATAAAAAAAGGTGAAATCAGGTCTTTAGGTTTGCTTCCTAAATTGTCTAGGATTACAGTTGTTTCTTTCTTTGTAATTAGTACTTGAAGAAAATACAAAAAAATGCAGAACATATTCTTTACATAAAAGGAAGAATATAATCACCCATGAAGGTTAACACTGCTTGGAATTTAAAGAAAAAAGCTAAGAAAATCCCCAATTTGGTTGCACAAGAATTTGAAAAAAACCCATGTTGGTAAGCCAGATGCTTCCCTTTTTCAAAGGTTGTGTGTAGGCAGTTTATGGTATTTCAGTAATTCTGACCTTTGTCTGACTCTGTGGCTGTGTGTCAATAGAAGTCTAAACAAGGAAAGCAATCACTCTGTGTACAAGTGGTTAAAATTCATGGCTAGCAGGGAGCAGATTGCAGCAGGAAACCCTCAGCCTGTCCATCTACCAGTCCCCTACCACCAGCAGAGCTCCTTTTATTCCAGCTTCTCCCTATGGTTGCCTTCAATTCTTTTGCAAATCTTTCTCTCCCCTCACAAATTTATGGCCCATTGAAACCTTTCTGTGGGTGGCTTGAAACATCTGGGTAACAATCTTGCAGTCTGTGTCCTGCACCCTTCCCTCCAGGTTCAGTCTGAGGTGGTTGAACTCACACATCTCCGGTCCCTCCGTGTGGCAGAGCAGGAAACGTCTCAAAAGGGCACACACAATCAATTTACAGGAGTTTTACATTTAAATTAATTTAGTGGGTTTTAATTGACAATACAGATTTCCCCCAGAGTTTTAAAAGAATTAGATAGCTGGGATCGAGCTCCCTATTGAACTCTAAATTTAAATATTTTAGAAGAAATGTCTGTATTTCATTTTTCTGAAAAGCTATGTTGTTTATTAGAGAATTTTTTTGGTTTAGGATAACCAGGAGAGAGAAAAACGAGTTGAAGAAGCTTTTCCTCACTTTTTCCTAGGTAGTACAATCATTTTAGGAGATTAAATTAGGAGATTTACAGTTACAATAAATATTGTTTGGGGTTTCCTTGTAGTTTTGTTACCCTTATATGTGGATACCTGAGAGTCCAATGACAGGCAAAGGAAGAGCATTCTTCTTTTGTATTTATGTAATTCAGTGTGTTGCTAAATGATACACATGAAGTCAGAGTTACTTCATTATTTTACTGAGATCTTTTGAACCACACTGAAAGTTTCTTTAACTTTCTCATTGTTAGATCAACCAAGTACTGCATGCTATGTTCTTCCTTGCGACCTGCGAGGGCAGGAAGTGCCACAACTTAAAGACCTTGGTAAATTCTTGGCAAAATTTTACTCCTGATCTAGACTAATGTTCCTGTTTTTGCATGTCAGGGTTAGGCACTTAATTTCCGTACATGGTGTTGGTTTTGTTGACATTATGTTCTATTTTATGGCCACTATCTTACTTTTTCAAAATTTTTGCACAGATACAGAGACCCAAGCTAAAGATTGAAGGATGTCAAGCAACTTATCAAAATTTGCTCATGCAGATGGGTTCTCTGATATATTTTCTGCAACTTCCACCCTTAAAAAGAAAACCAAAAAACAAAGAAAAAAAAAACCAGAGGAACAAGAAAAAGCTGTATCTCTCACTGTTCTGGAGGGTATTGGCCCTTGCTGAAATTTCTTCCTGGCTTAATAACACATCTGCACCAGGGTGATCTGCTTCATGCTATTGTGCTGGGATAATAGGTCTGTGACCTCTAATGACACGCTTCAGATGCACCCAAGTGGCAAAGCAATAGTAGGATGACATACCAATCTTTTATTACCTGCAGAACAGTAAATATGTCAGGTGATGAGGTTGATTCACGATTGGTATGGGTGGGACACGAACTTGTGGAAAAACATACAAACGTGTCTGACCTATTAAGATATAGCTCCTTTTCTTCAGTGTGTACTAAAGAACAGTGATGGCTATTAGTCTACTTTTATTGAGAGGACTACTGGCAGGTGCTATAAGTCTCTCCAGAGAGCCTTGATGCAAAAATGATTAACTGACTGAGACAGGAGTTTGAGCACACATACAATTAGCGTGTGTCACTGTAGCGAAGACAGCATATGTTTATATATATATATAATATTACTTGTGTTGGAGATCTGCTTTGGTATCAAGCATTAAATACTGAGAATAAAGCATTAGAACTCATTCTAAAGTGCCTTGCTTTCAGAAAGAATGATCAGTTTTCAGTCATTCTCAGAATACAAAAATTTACCGAGAAAATAGTTTGTCTGTCTCTGAAGAAAATGTGCATACACAAATGTTAAGGGATGCATTACTTTCTGGAGAGTAGGATGGCATTATTATTGAACAAAATGTAAGTCATATTTAAGAACATGATAGAAATTCTGATCTTTAAAAGTACTTTTTATCTTTCCATGTTTTCGTGCTTCAGTATTGTCATTATTTTGTCAAAAACACCAAAAAACAACCCAACCATGACAGGCATTTAAATTAGATTAAATACCAACTCCCAGCCAAAACAACTCCTGTAAAATCTTACTAGCAGTATATTTTTAGTTGTTATCAAGTAATAAAAAATAGTTTTCGAGGTGATTAATTTATTTATTTAGCAGCTACAAACTACACATTAACGGATCCATCTATTAAGAGAAAGCAGAGGTGTATGTTCTAGTACTGTATGCAAAGTCTTCTCTAAATTCCTGCAGCATACATATTTCATTGATTGGCATCTGTCTGCACTCAAAACAAAGAGAAAAAAAAGGGAAAAGAATTCCCTGTGGCACATCCCCTGAGGACCGGGGAATTTCTTTCTTTTATCTATTGTGGATGTAAACACTACATTTCACCCTACCAAACTAAAGCTTTTGCTCCTGAAATTAGAGATGCTTTGCGCCTCTTGTCACATCCCAGCTCTCTGTGAAGAGAGGTCCTCTAAGGAGCTTCTGCTTATCTTGTTTTACTTTGAAACCTGTTCAAAGGAAAGAAGAAAGATCCCACTTAGCCTAGTTAGCCTGAGACTAGATCATTTGGTTTGCTTATGGAAGGGTTTCACTTTAAAGATAAGAGCCCTTAGAATGTATCAGATAATTTGTGTTAAACTTTTGGGTTGTATGTCTTACTGGCGGTCTAAGCACTTCCGTGGCTGTCTGCTCTAGCATGTGAGCACATCACAGCTATTCAGTTTTGTCATTATAACACCCCAGTGAGATAAGAAAATGTCTTTATTTTGTATCTGGGGAACTGAATCACAGGGTAGGTGAATAATCTCGCCTGAAGTCAAATGGAAGCACTGTGGGAAGCTCTGTGGTTGATCCAGGGTACTAAAACTAGGTCTGGTGTGCCAGAGCTGAACTGTCTCCACAAAAACAACCTTTCTCTTTATTTTTTTCATCTTCACCAAAACTTAGTAAGTGCTTTTTATTGAGAATTGTGATCAAATCATGCACAGACCTGAATGAGCATCAGCTCTGGTTAATTATACAGCATTTTTAAGATACTATTTACAGTATATACATGCACATTTTTGTAAACTGTGCATTCTTTTATAGTGTGACTACATATTAAGGACTTAAGACATATGAATAAACTTTCTTGACTTCTAAGGCAAAATAAAATACTTTCCTTTAAAGTTCAGAAGAAAAAAGAATCAAGGTTTCTTTTTAGATTTTTGAGATGAGAATATGTAATGATTTATCATGATCCAGTGGATTCACTTAACTTACATTGCAACAATGAGATTATTTAATTACTGATTTTGCACTGTTTTAACACATTAAAATACATGGTCTCTACATTCTGGGACCAAAGTGAAAGCGCCTCCTCTAGTGAACAAGAGCAGGATATGGAGTGATTACCCTCTCTACCTACAAAAGACAGAGATAATGTGATTCTGGACTAACCTTTTATGTACCCTTAGCAAGAGCTAGTACAAGCTAGAATCAATTCTTCAATGGAGCAGATTTGGAGCTTTTTTGGTTTAAATGGGACTTGAACATAATCTATGGCAATCCTTGAATTCAGTTAAGAGAAGGTATCTGACGTAAGTTCTTTGTTTCCCCGTGTCTACTGCCTGCAGCTCCAAGTAGCCCTGGAAAAGGGAATGACAGAATTTTTACTGATAGAGGTGACAGCAGAGCAGAAGCCTCCTGTCTGTGTAAGTTACACAGGGAGGGGGGAAGTGCAGTCTGTGTTCCCTCCTGGGGTGCACCTGGGGAGGTCACCAGTGTCTCTGCGTGTGCTCACTGTGGTCACTGCTGATGTCTGTACTTGTCACACTGCTTATGCTAAGAGCCTGTATGGTGGAATGCACAAAGTGGTACCCAAATGTGCAGATACCCCCATGAAAGTGTCATAACGCTGGAGGAAAGGCTTAGAAGCAAAATTAAGCACAGGCATTTCTGTTCCCGATGGGGGAAGGATTTGAAATCTCCATCGTCAGAAATGGTTGTACCATTCAATAGAAGCAGTACAAGTGTAGAGATACTGGTTGGGGTGTGCATAGGCTTCATGCACATGTGTATATGAATGCATAATGTGTATATTTACACTCATATGAATATTTATAAATATTTTTTATGTGTTGAACTGGAGTCAATTTTTTTTTCTAGTACTGTTTTACACTTAGAAAAAATTGATAGAAAATCTCCGCTACCTTTGGAATTTCACTTGTTCAGGTTAAATAAAGTTATTTCGTTATAATAGGAAGATGAAAATGATTATTTAATAATAAAAATAAGATTAAAGTTATTTCAACTGTAAGTGAAGGCACTTACACTTGAGGGTGTAAGTGAAAACACCTTTTCCCATTATTTTTGCTGTCACAAGCAAATTGTTTTGTGCTAGTAGATGTTCAAGTTTTTAAACATCCAAGAGACTGACTTTGACAAGGGTATTGTAAATTTTTGATTAATGGAATATTGCTTTCTTAGGCTATTTTTCTGACATTAGGCAATGTTGTCTTTTTTCTATCCTTGTCTGACAGCCTGAAAATTTTATTGATTTAGAATTTAATTGTCTAGTGTCTTATGTCTCATGTCTAGTGGCTCCTATGCCTTTTCATCATCTTTCTGGGACAGTTTAGACGACAGAAGCTGAGTTTCCTAACACAGTTCTGAACATGGCTTAAACGAAGCTGGTAACTAAACACCACACAAATCCTCACTTACTCCCCCCTCAGTGGGATGGAATGAGAAAATTTTGGGGCCAAGATAAATACAGTTTAATAACTTACAATCAACAATAACAATAATACTATATAAAAGAGGAAAAATAACAAAGACGGATAAAAATAAAACCAAAGAAATACAAGTTTCACACCACCAGCTGTCAAATGCCTAACCAGGCTCTGAGCAGTGCCCCTCACTGTCCACTAACCTTCCCAGTCAGTTTTCCTGCTGAGCACATCATCATATTATAGGGGATATTGCTTTGGTCAGCTGGTTGCCCCCCAGCTCCTTGGTCCCTCTACAGCCTGCTCACTGGTGGAACGATACAAGAAGCAGAAAAGGCCTTGACTCTGTCTAAGCCCTGCTCAGCCATAACAAAAACATCCCCGTGGTGTCAACCTGCTTTCAGTACAAATCCAAACACAGCCCTATGCCAGCTACTCTAAAGAAATTTAGCTCTACGTCAGCCCAAACCAGCAAAATGGCCTTTAAAGCAATACCCCACGCGAAAAGCAGAGATGCTGTGACTCAATGAGCTTTAACTTTTGATACTGTTATAATTTCCTCCACGATCTCACCCAAATTCTTCAAAATACCATGGGCTCTGAATAGTTTATGATTGCATCATCAGCAACGTCTCACAGTGCTTCCCAGCTAAATAAACTTACCCACCTCAGACAATGAATAATTGTAAGAGGTGATGCATAAGATTAGCAAAATGGAACACTTTGAGTCTAACAGTAAGACACTACAATATTTCTGTGTACCTCAGGCCTCAGTTCTGAATTACAGCATTTTTCTCTTAAGAGTGGAAATTTATTTACTGAATTAACTCTGCTCTGGCTTCCTGATTTTTGGCAGAGTGGAGAAATTTATTGTCAATGAGTGTAGGAGATTATTAACAACTTTAAACATGAAACGTTTGTGTAAGCCTTCAAGTTTTCAAACGTATACTTATTTTTCTCTCCTACATCCCTACTATCAAAATAGATGCTAGACTGTGTAGTCTATATTAACATGATAAACAAGACCCAAAAATATAATTGCAATATGCCAATTTTACACTAGTTAAGCATCTGATTCAGCAAATAAAGTAGAAAACATATTCTGGGAAGATGGAAGGGAAGAGTTAGAAGGGAGGCTTACACAGCACAAAAGAAAAATGACATAAGAATTCCTCCTGTGCAGCCATTAGATACCAAAACCTCTCATGCAATAGTGATTTATTGTGGGAAAGAATAAGAAAGATCATGTGTATAAATCAGAGTGTTAGCTGAGTTATGGCTCAACTTCAAAGCCTTCACACTTCCTTCCCTCTACTTTTTACTTTATTCTACAGCTTCTTTTCCCAGTGAAAACTGCCTTTCTCCTTCATCTGTGTTTTACTCTGTCTTCTTGGGTAATTTAAAGATCCCTGATTATAGTATAGTTTTTGATCTTTTGTATTAGATTCCATGTAGTAATCAATGTCTTGCTTGGGACTGTTATAGACCTCTGCTCTGCTGGACTGAAAGTGGTGAATTACTTTCAGAGAGTGATCTTCATTGTCCTGAAACAACAGAGGGTCATATGATAGCATAGGCATGAAAAAAAAAACACTGAAGAAGACAAACTTAAAAATTAAGCAAATAAATAACATAGCTTCATGTAGTAACTTTGCTGCTGCAGATGGACCTGGCAGGATGCCCAAGCAATAGTCACTAAAGAAATTTTTCTAGCTTTTCTTAAGTCAAATGAACCAGCTACAGAAAGAAAATTGTTCACTTGTTAGAGAACAACATCAGAATATTAAAGTGGGTAATATCATGAAAAGCAAATATGATTTTTTTCCCCCCCATTTACATCTTAATAGACTTCAGTGTCTTCAAGGTTAGTTTAGGGGATTTTTTTTTATTGGGAGAGGAAGCAAGTTGAGAAAGACTCAAGGCCTTTTGGAGATATGAGAGCATTTTCTGGGTTTTATTGGTGATTTTTAGCAAAGGACAAACTAATGAATGTGTAAGCATGCAACCATGACAACAGCACAAGAAGAAAAAGCCTCATTACCCACAAAATTACTGAAATTACTGTTCTCATAGGTTTCAACTGAAGAGATGCTGTTTTCCCTAGACTCAGCTCCTGTTATGTGCCCAGACTGTACCTTTTATAACTTTTCTTCACTTTTCATTTTTCTAATAAACACTTACTCAAGCAGCTATGCCCATCCTGAAACTCTCATATGGCATTGCAAGGATTTGAAAGCTTCCATGAAAACTTAAGTTGTTTAACTACTAATCCTGGGTTTTGGCACCATCTGCAAAACTCACTCAGCGTTCTGTGCCAAGCTGGGAGCCATGTCAGTGTTGGTTCACCATTATTAATTGCCAGCCTAGCCTGGCAGGATGGTTTCAGGTAAGTCTGCATGGCAACATGGTGTCTGTGTTGCACTAGGGGCATGTGTTTTGCCACAAGTTCTGCCTGCACTCTAAACACTTCTCAGTATGAATGTGGCCCAGTACTAAATGTAGCACCTGTAGGAAATTCTATGACGTATTTCAGAGAAAAACTGTTTTCTGCCTTTTTATTTTCCTTGTCTTTTCTTCCTACTTATCTTTTCACTCTGTCTCCACTCCATGTCCATACTTTCATTCAGCTGCACTGACGTTATCAGACTTTGGTATACCTTCATCCCATCCTAGTCTAATAATTCCCTGGGTACCTATACTCTATACCTGTGAGCTGAATTAAGTATGTTATCTTCTAGGCTATAATTCAAAACTTTAAATAAATCTCTGAGTAACAGTGATCCCTGCAGTAAATCACTGTCCTGGTCTCTACAGGGTAACACATCCTCATTTAGCATTAGACTTTGTTTTCTGTATGGGCTTCTCCTCATTTGTACCTTAAAAATCCCATAGTTCAGGCACCACCTGTCAGTAATGAGAGTTAAGACATTTAGCTCATTGCTGGTCATCTCAGTAACTTCGTGTCTTTCCTGTAAATGGCTGCCAAAATAAAAGGTTAAGAGTTGCACAGTAATAAGGTCATAAGACACATAAGGACATCAATACAAAGGGGAGGAGAACAATAGCCAGGGCAACTGGGATAGATGAAACAGTAGAAGTTTGCTTGAGAGAATAACATCAGTGGCAATGACATCAAGAGGAAATGGGAAACAGTCATGAAAAGAGGAAAATAGACCATTAGAAGAAAAAGGCAGTGCTGGACATAGAAAAAAAATCCAAACCAGTACAATGTTTAATTAAACCTAGGTTACATGTCTAGTTAAGACACCTTTTCAGAAATTAAAAAGAAAGATAAACTGTTTAGATACCTCAGTTTCACAGCTGACATCTTATTCCAGTTAAAATTAAAGTAAACAAACAAAACAACAGCAACAACATAAAATAAATCTCTTGCATTACTGTTTTGCATTATAGATTCTGAATTACAGAGGCCAAATAGATCTCAAATGGAAGAGTACCACTGTATTTTACCATGGGCCTGAGCTGGGGTTGTGATGGCTTAATGTAGATGATCTAATATTGTGAATTGCATTAAAGATATCTTGGGATGAGCATTTAAAGAGATGTTTGTGTAATAAAATTTGTCACTGTATTCTACAATATTAAAGAAGAGGTATATTTTGAGTTATTATGCTATAGTTCTCTCTTGAGATTTAAATCAACTGAAGTTTCAGTTCAAATAAATCTTCTCCAAAACCTCTAGGGGTTTCTCTGTTCCTCCCATACTCCTCCCAATTCAATTCCATTCTTGATTATCCTCCAAAACCCATTCATTTATACTGACTGTTAAATATTATTTCTCCATTTAAACTAACTACATCATTATCAGCCTTACCACAGCAGGACCATTTAAGACATCCTTTGCTGTGCTTTCATATTACCATCCCTCCCCTCCTCTGACCACTGACCTTCACCTCCTCCAATTACTCTGATCTCTTTTCTACTGTCAAAAATTCTTTCCCTGTTTATTGCTACCTGATGTAATTTTGATTGACTTTTACTAAACCTCTGCTAGATGTCAGGTGAACCTGAAGATTTTCTATTAGGGAATCTTTAAAAGTTCCCAAGTCCTTCTAAAATGTATTTTGACTTGGAAACAGTGAGAAAACTTGAGGAATTTTCTAGATTTTATATTTTGATAAGATTTGGAATGAAAAATCTTGAGAAGGAAAACGTACAGGAAAATAAGATGAATGTTCTGAGGTAAAGAACTTTAGGCAGGAGGACTTTTACTTAATTGACATAATTTTTTTCATTTCTATTTTTCTCTTTTCTTTTACCATGTCCTCTCAATTTTCCTCACACATTCTTTTCCCTGCCGTAGAAAGTCTGAATGAAGTTTCATCATTTGTTACTTCACAAGGCTGGGAATCCAGATCCTACCAGGTTGCAAGTATACTGAGCTACTCCCAGAAGTGAACAACACAGATTTTTCTAACATGCAGTTACAGCAAAGGGGTTTGGAGACTTATCTGTGGGATGTAATGATAACTTTCTCTTCCAAATAACTGTCTGAAGTTTTAAGCAGTCTTAAAAAGTTAAGAATGGTTTTGTTTAGGAAGAGGAATATGGATTTTTTTTTAAATTCTCATTCCATTTCTCTGTCTCTGGACAGAAAACAGGGGAACAACTGAAATATTTTTATACATGGGGCAGTATGGAGTCACAGGGAATCCCTAAACCAACAGGATGTGCATGTCTGAGCAGGGTGCTCCTACCCTCTAGCTCTCAAGGAGTGGGAGCTGGATGGTGCAGGAAAGCATGGGAAGCAGCTGTGCTCACCCTCGTAATAAGAATGGAAATGAAAGAGCTTTTCTTAATCCTTTCACGTGAATCGGGACTTGCAACAATTTTGCTTTATATTTTTATTCTCCTACCACTACATGAAAGTCCCTTTACTCCTCTGTTCTGCTTAAATCAAGAAGCCAGGCAAAGGTCTCCAGTTTTATGGTCTGTATCACTCTTAGAGGGCAGACTCTTACGTAAAAAAAAAAAAGATTGAAAGCCAACAGGTGAAAATAATCAAGATTTAAATCCTCTCTTAATGTGGTAAATTCTGTGGGTCAGGGTAAAGCAGCACTAAAATGGGCAGACGTGGAAGCTCACATTTCCCTAGGGTGTGACTAATGCAACTCTAAAACAACACACATGATCCCAAAGTATTAAAGCACTCATAAAAGAACAATCCTCTGAGTATAAGAATATTGTGTGAAGTGTGTGTCTACTTTATGGGATGTTGTTTCTTAGTCAGACTGCCTCAGTGTGTAATATCCTGGTGCTAATGCAGCTCTCTCTTTCCTTTTCTTTGCTTTGCAATGCAAATTTACTAATTTTAGTGGATTATCCCCTAGCATTTTTAGGTCTATGGGACAGTATTTTTATTCAGATCTTTTTTCCCTGTAAATAATGGAAAAGACTGAGAGCTCCTTATTTAAGTCTGAGTGCTGACACAATGCAGCAATGTACTGAACAATAAATAAGTTTGTGACAGGAACATGTGGTATTTTTTTGTCTCTAGATAGGTGGACACTGTTAATTGACATAATATTTCACAAGAACCTGTAATTACCAGCCGGATTTGCTTCTGACCTATGCACTGATGTTTCAGGTTTTCTTTTCAGGTACACTGGAGCTATGCCTTTGAATTAAATGGAGTTAGCAGTGTGTGCATTAAATTCAAAAAGCAGTCTTTCACGTTTGAACTAAAAGAGAGTGCACAGGTTGGTGGGAATTTTGTGTATCAAGGAAATTAAAAAAAAAAACAACAAAAAAAACCCTCAAAAAAAACAACGCCTGGCCTTGCTTTATAAAATTCCACTTCAAAAAAGAAAACCCAGAAAGTGAGTAGTTTGTTACAATCAAGCGGAAAGTCAACAGAGACTCTTGAACTTTTCCTGTTTTTGTTGTGTCTAATGTCCAGCAATTGCTTGAGACTAATAGTCAGTTTCTCAGGGTTACATTAATACTTCAAAGAATTTGACCAAGCCACAACTGAAAAATGGATTTTGCTTTTTATAGTGTTGATGGCAAGTTTGATTAAAACCTTTTATTCTTCATAAACAACTTCTGCAGTTGAAAAAGCCTTTATTTTAGACTTGTTTAATTTATTAAAGTCTCATCTCACCTGTTTGCTTAGTGAAACCATTTCTTTGCAAATGTTTGATAGAAAAGGGAGTCTGAGATGCTTAAGGGCAAGTAAACGTCTGTAGCATGGAAACCTCTGCATCTTCTCAAGAATAAACTATTATTTTGACTTGAACATGTACAAGATGTTTAAAGGAAGACAGGATCCTTCTTGTCTATAACATTTTTGTGGAACTACTAGTGCTGGAGATTATTAGTACATAATGAATATAAGATGATTCACGTCCCCTAGCATATTTTCTTCTCTGGGCAAGATTGGGGTTTTAGACCTGTCTCTGGACTTCTCTGTACATACTCTAACTCCTTACTGACTTAATATGTAAATATAAGATTCCAGTACTTCTCGAGGCATTAAGTTCTGTCTGCAGGGAAATTTTAGCAGCTTAAATGTCAACTATGATAGAAATTATTTTGAAAAAAGCTTGTGAAATTGAATGCTACAGTACTAAAACATTTTATTTCTTATAGTTTTTATTATCCCAAAAACACAAGGAGAAAGAAAGAAAGAAAGAGAGAAAGAAAGAAAGAAAGAGAGAAAGAAAGAAAGAAAGAGAGAAAGAAAGAAAGAAAGAGAGAGGTTAAATTAACCTCTAACTTACAGGGTGCCTGAATAAACATTGTATTACCACAAGGAACAAAACAGCAGGAGAGTGTAAAGCGATGACTGTGGTGATGGGAAGGGAGAACTATTTTATTCTGTGGAAATACTGGCTGAAAATCACAGTTGAATTACAATGTAGCTTTATTCTGGTTTTAATATTGGCTGTCCTCCCTCAGTCACTGTAAATCTGGTATAATAAAAGTCTGTATCAACATATGCTAGCTAATTTAACAGAAGTGTATGCATAAATCCACTCTTGATCTAGGTAAACTAAAACAATATGTGACCTGGCAACTCACAGGGCTGATACAGGTGGTTTTGCAGCCTCAGACTTTCTTTGTAATCAGTATCTTTAGAGATCAGGAGTTTCAACCACTCATTTGGCAGTGGCCTCTGTCCCTCTGCATGCACTGGGAACAGGATGAGCTGAGCATCCTGCCTACAGTTTTGTCTAGAATCCCATGCTGTTGCTCTAGAGCCCCCTTCATCCATTAAGTTCTAAATAACAATTGATACACAGATTCAATACAGAGCATAAATATTGAAGTTCAAGGTTTTTTATGCAGATCTGTCATAAAATAATTTCTTTGGAAGAACATTTGGATTTAATCCCTAAAGTATGGCAAAACTATTTTATACTGGGATAGTATATAGCTGATTTAATTTCAAATGCTAATTCCATTTTATTTAAGATCTTGTCAAGCTAACTCTTTGAGTAAGTTACAGTGAGTAAAGAAGAAATATAAAATCTAAATATAAATGTACATATAATAATAGAGCTGTCAGAATGATTGGTTTGCAAAAGCAAGCAGTCTTCCTGACATTCCTAGACATACCATTCACTTTGTTTAGAGTTTTCTTTCTCATTCTTGTGTTATTACATGATTTCTGCAATGCTGAGAAAAAAAGACCTATTTTTTTCCCAAAGAACAAGCACCGTAAGCCTCTCATACCTTATAAAATGGACATAAATATAGGTCTGGTGGCAAATAGCTTTGGGGTATTTAAATCATATTTTCTGTTTAAATGTAAATACATTCTAGTGAGCTAACACTCTGCTGACCTCTGCATAGAAAATACCTCTGTCTGAATACACCTTATTCCCAATATTGTGAACAATCACTTTGCTGTTTCTTACAATTTTGCTTTCACCATATTGCTCCACTTTGATTTCCTCCTATTTTTCATCCTGACATACACACATACTAATGGTTGTTAATATCCTTTCTAGAAACTGATTCCTGGTTACATTGCTCTTCAGGTAATAGCTAGGGGTAGGCAGGCATGGGACCATAAAAATATAATCTTTAATCTTAAGGACTTCCTGTTCAGGAAGGACTAAGTGCAGACCAAATGGCACCAAGCAAACAATGTGACCTGCTCTGACTTTTAATGTGAATAAACAAGTCTGATTAAGAGTTATTCACTGCTAGATATTCTCAGCAATTCTGAAAGAAAAATAGTAGCTCTGCTAATACGAAAATTTCACTTGTTTCCATTAGAATCAAATAAGCTCTGTTCCCTGGAGAACTGGAGTGTTGAATTTCCTCTCCTTGGTTAGAGGAACAGAGTAATACCTTCCCTCTCCCAGCACTTGCACCTCGTGCTCTCTCCCTTTGACAGTCACAGATGCACAAGCAGCAGCACATTGCTTTCAGCTTCTATTATTAGGCATACTCACAGAGCCAGAGTACTAACTCTAACCATCTTGGGAAGACCCTCCTTTGGAAGCTCCTCCTCCAGAAGTGGCATTTGAAGAGCTGGATCTTTAAACTTTAAGCCAATTTTTTTTTTTTTTGAGTCACTGAACTTTGCCCCATATAATGCTGAGTGTTTTGTTTGGAAATCAGCTGAAGGCTTTAGGTCTCGTTCCTGATGCTCTGTGGGGTTATGAGCACCTAGTTTTTTGCCAAGGAAAAGCTGGTCTGGGTAGCAAGAGGAGAAATCTCTGCTTTTGTCCTGAATAATGAATAGATTGCCTTAATTTCTTCTAATAAAAATCTGAATTGCTGCTGTATGATTATGGTATTTTAAGAGGTTTTTTAAATCCGGGTTTTCAAAGAGGCAGTAAAATGTGGACAAATCTTTATCACAATACAGATTTCATGCCTCACTGACAGTTAAGGATAGGTAGAATATTAAAAAATAATTTGATACCATTATTTAATTTTATAGAGCTATCTTTCTAGCCAACTGCTGGTGAACCCATCAGTTAACTTAATTTGCTCAGCGTTTAGCTAAAACATTCAAATACAGTGTTTTTATTCACATTGTCTGTTATTCACGGTAAAGAATAAAATTTATTTTCCCTTTTTAGCTCAAGTCTCTCCTGACAATGTGATATATCTCGGAGATATGGTGGAACTATATTTTTTACATAGATTATTAAGACCTGTTCTACTCCTTGCTCCCCCTTTTTTATTTTAAATTACAGGGTTGCATGTAAGTTCAAAGAATTTCTGACATTCCTCTGTGCAAGGGTTGTGCCAGTGTTATTGCTTAGCTATCTTGCCATATTTCAGGCTACAAAATAACCAGGAGGGCAGTTACTTTTCTGCCTGCTATGGATTTTGTTTAAAAATAAAATCAACTAGTTTTCAACAGGAAAAAGAAAATTGCAACGAACACACCTAAGAAACTAAAAAAGTAAACCTCAGAACTAAAGCTGGATAGAAGACTTTAAGGCTGCTACAATATATGCCAATTTGCAGGCGTACTGCAGGTATGCTTTTGGTTATTCAGGGCTACTTAGTTCTTAAGTAGGACTGGATTCATAGTTGCTTTGAGTTCCCTTGGTTTTTAAGGGATTAAATGGAACCTAGGTCTCCACAAAAATATTCTCCCAAATCTCTCTGCTTGCAACAACTTGTACAACATGGAGCATTAGATTTTGTAAAAATTTTGTTTACTGAATTTTTTTTTTTTTTTAGTTAACCTGAAAGGCCTAAACAGGTAAATACACACTCCATATGTACATAGTTTTGATGGTAATAGATAGTTCCAAGGACTTAAATACAATCTGTGATTTTATATTTCACAAATTTTAAATATTCTCTGGTTTACTAGGTAATTTCAAATCTCACTAGTATCTCAGAAAAGTGGAAGGATATAAGTAGAAAAAAGGATGAAAACTGTTCAACTTAGCTTTCAAAATTAGGCTCCCACCACTGTTATTTGAGCTGCCTTTTTTTTTCTCCTGTGTGTTTTGTGTAAGACAAAACTGGCTTCTTTTAAAAATAGACTGTCCTTGTTCAAGTGTTCCTTGATATACTGAAAGTGGCTTCCTCTCAGTTTGGGAAAGCCAAGACAACACTTATGAGAAAAGAGTTAGGCTGTGTGTTTTCTTATTTGGTAGTTTTTTGTGAGTTTTTGTTTGTTTGTTTTATTTTTTTCTTTCTTTTTTACAAATAGCTTGCTGTAAACAAGAGGTAACTGTAATGCCTCTGATAGGGAACAGGTATTCACAGGGCAGAACAGATTTGGTCAAACTTAACAAGATGCAAGGCAGTTTTAAGACTTTGAAATTAACTCAGTGGATGAGTTTTTACTTCACATAAACAGAAAAAATCTTTCCCATGCAAACCACTGTCCTGATGCTTTAGAGAAACAGGAAGCAATTTTCACAGCTCATTCACACAACCAATGAAATGTGAAATAGGTTCCATGGTTAGGTGACAATCCTGGATGTTCCCTCTATCTCTGGGTAAGGCAATCTTATTTCCAGGGCATTAGGGTAAGGAGATAAACAGAGAGGAAAAAGTATTTATTAAAACCAATGTTACTGTCTGAATAATAGAGGGAAAATGAAGGATTACCCACAGGTCTATATTCTTATTTACATCTAAAAAGTGTTATTGAACAGCTGTATTGCCAAACAAACAAACAAAATAATTGTTTTGTTTCATCCAGAATCTGAGCAAGTAATTTGATGTAAAATCAGTGGACGTAGATATAGCATAGAAGATTATAACAGTTATCACCTTCTGTATAGCAGAGATAATCAGAAGACTATAAAACTTCATGCAAAAACAGAGGTTGTTGTTAGTGTCACTACAACATATAAATAAGGTGGAAAAATACATCTCTTCTTACCAGAATTTCATTGACTTAAATGAGACAATACAAACTATACAAATGCACAGAACAATCGCAGGATGAAAGCTAATTAAATTTTAAAAATTGTTCCTCCCAGCCCCTGCCCTTATAGTCAGTTTGATTGACACTTAATAGTTAAGCCAGTCCATTTGTTTCTTGAGAGTGAAATTCCCACAGCAAAAAAACCCACAACACAATAGTCTGTGCTGGAGTCTTGTGGGCAAGTGCAGCTAGCATGGAGTAGCTCTGATGAGTCTATTGAAAAAGCAGCTGTTTCTGCCTTCACTTCTGACCTGGTAGTGCACTCCAGTTATAGCTGTGTTCAACACCCTTTCACTACTTACTCAGAGCTGCTTGCCATTCAGTGGGACAGAAACAAAATCTTTACATTGGTTTTAAACTACTTCAAGAAGCAGATGCAGCAATTACCTTTAAAAGCAATAGCTAGATGGACCCTGAAGGGTGGCTGGTTTTTATTGTTACTGTCTGTCCAGGGAGCACTTTTATTGCCAGCAGTCAATTTTGGATCTTCAATTGCAGTCAGTCATTTTTGCTTTGGGCTTCTGTGTGTCCATATGGCCATGTGTGGAGAATGCCCAGATGTATTGGGTTTGTGTGGCAAGGTTTTGGTAGTGCAGGGGTTTCAGGGGTGGCTACTGTGATAAGCTGCCAGAAGTTTCCTTGTGTCTAATTGAGCCAATGCCAGCCAGCCCAAGGACGGACCTGGCTCTGGCCAAATCCGAGCCCATCAGCGATGGCTGTGGTTCCTTTGGAGTAACCGATTTAACAGGGGGAAAACTGCAGCAGCAATGACAGCTGGAAAAAGAAGTGAGAGTATGTGAGAGAGACAACTCTGCAGACACCAAAGCCACTAAAGAAGGAGGGGGAGGAGCTGCTCCAGGTGTTGGAGCTGAGATTCCTCTGCAGCCCATGGTAAAGACCGTGGAGAAGGAGCTCTGGTCCCGCAGCCCATGGATGTTCACAGTAGAGGACATACTCAGACTGTGGAGTGTATCAGAGCGGGTGGAAGCCCAAAGGAAGCTGTGACCCCCATGGGAAGCTTGTGATGCAGCAGACTCCTGGCAGGAAGAGAGGACCCTGCACTGCAGCAGGTTTGCTGTCAGGACTCGTGACCCTCAGGTTACCCACACTGTAGCAGCCTGTCCCCAAGGGATTGCACATTGTGGTATGGACACACACAGGAGTTTATGAAGAACTGCGCTCCATGGGAAGAACTCAAGTTGGAGAAGTTTGTGGAGAACTGCCTTCTATGGGATGAACCTCACTTTGGAGCAGGGGAAGAGTGTGAGGAGTCCTCCCCTCAAGAAGAAAGGAGTGGCAGGGATGAGGTGTGATGAGCTGATGAAATGTCCCCATTCTCTGTCCCCCTGTGCTGCTGGGGGGAAGCAGGTAGTGAAAATCAGGAATGAAATTGAGCCTGGGAAGAAGGGAGTGATAGAGGGGTTTGGTAGGCACCTGGTGTCCAGCCAAGCTCAACCCTCGACAAAAGAACAAATTTTGCTACTGAATAAGTAGCCTTTGTCTTGCCTTTTAATTCTACTTTATGATCCATTGTATGCATACCACAAAATGAGAAAACGATGTGATTAATGGTAGCCAAACTGAAGGAGTGCCTCAATCAAATACTACATCTCTGGACTCAAAATTATTAACATGGAAATTATAGAAGGTCTATAGAATTGCTGACACAGATGGCTTGGGAAATAGTGTATAATTACCAAAGAATAAAATGATCCCAAGGAGTTACGCAAAGGGTGGTACAGATTTTTCCACTTGTTAAATTTGTATATACAATTGTTAGAGCTCAGAATGATAGGGTTATAAAAGTAGGACAGGTATTAACAAGTGTACAATCTTTTTCCTTTAGCAATATAGCTATTACAGGCTTTTAGGTAGTCAACTATTTACTGAAGGTACTGCATACTCACTTTAAGTGGTGATTTCTTTTGGAAGATTTTATAGATGCCATGTTCACAACCCATATAGTCTCAGATTCCAACATTTTGATTATTAGTTTTCCAAATTGCAGTAAGCATATAAGGACTAAAAGATTCTGGACTACTGATATTAAATACAGAATAAATTTGATGGTAATTAAGACCCATGTAATTAGATTAATTTAAGTGAGATTCCTCAGGTATGCAAAAGACTGTGTTTGTTGTATTACAATTAGCTTTGTCAATTCTCATTGTTAAAAACTATGATGTATCTTTTTATTTTAATGGAAAAGTTTTGGAGGGGTTTATAGAATTATTATGTAAAAGATAGTTGCTTTGTTTTGGGGTATTATGCAAGGCTTACCTGCCAAAATAATGTGACTGAGGTGTTATTAATAAAAACACAGTTCTTTAGGAATTTTCAGGAAAAAAAATCCAAACCAAAGCCCCAAACTATACTGTTTATTTTATTCTGTGCCTGATCTTAAAAACTGCAACCATAAAATACCTACTCTAAAGAACTGATCATCCTAATTTTATTGTTTTCCTTATTTACCCTTAGCTGCAATCTAAAATAAAATTACATATGCTGTAAAGGTGAACAGTCAAGAGCAACTCAATCTTAATAATGACCTATGTATCAGTGTTGAAACAATAATGACAAATGGTTATTTGTGGAAACATGTTACCTTGCAGATACTCAAACCAGCAATAGGTGTAGCATTCCCTTGAGTTACCTGTGACTGTGGAAGAGATCTCTTTATAAACAGAAAATTGTCTTTTTCTTTCAGAAAATAGAAGTTTTGAGAATAAACTTCTCAGAAAATAATTTACTGAGGAACAGATGGGATCTCTCCAGTTACGTACTGAATCTTTATATATACTACTTAAATTGCAGATAATTTTCCTCTTTCAGAAACACTGCTTCTTGAATTGAAATATTCAGATCACTCCAGTCCACTGAAAGAATGGTGTTGGAAGGAACTGAGAGAAAGCTGTGAAGACTCAGAGGTTGGAAGGAAAGAATCTTGTGGGGTATACTTTTCCTTGCAGAGGTGTAATATGCACTTGTGACTGAATCAAGGTATCTTTACAAATAACCCGGTTTCCAGATTTTACAACACAGTAGTTGGTTTTGCA
The DNA here is from genome assembly GCA_013397295.1 of Polioptila caerulea. Lineage (NCBI taxonomy): Eukaryota > Metazoa > Chordata > Aves > Passeriformes > Certhiidae > Polioptila > Polioptila caerulea. The sequence continues at coordinate 65,414 of VYXF01009743.1, forward strand.
ATGAGATAAAAGACAAATAATTTGATAGTGATCCACAAGTTGCATATATTTAGAGACTGAACCAGAGACACCAGTCTGTGTTCTCCACCAGTGTTGTCCAAGTCCCAAAGAGGGCATAGGATTTTAGACCAATGAATGTTTTTTTTTTGGAAATCTTTGAATTATATTTTTCAGAGTGATGCTTAGTAGGCATTGCTTACTAAGAGGGATACCTTTAATCAGCATTAAATAAACATTAAATTTGTGGTGCTAAAATTTGCTGTGGTAGAGTCACTGAAACATATGTGAAGAGTGAAGGAAGATTATCTGAGCTATTAATGGCTTGGTGCTAAATTATTCTTTTGAGTTTCTGGGAGTTAAATTGGTAAATATTTTTGCCCTGTAAATTACACTCAGTTTCCAAAATTTTGCATTTTTCAGGAGATGATGCCAAGCAGTAAGATTTCCCTAGTTTATTTGGTTTAATGTGTAACTTAACTGCATTTTGTCATAAAAGACTTTACTTGGGCTCTGAGTTTAAATAACTACTGCAAGTGGATACAAATTTGTATTATAATTAACCCATGATGAAATGAAGAAGTAGAAATTATCGATAGAACCATGGTTTTCAGTGTTTCAAAAATCAGGACTCTGCTGTTTAGCTGGTAGATATAAGAGAGGGCTGATTTCTTTTTAAAGAAGCTGTATAACTTGTTAGAGGTCTGGTCTGTGGGGTTTTTTTGTATAGTAATAATATCTGTCGGCTCAAGCAACTTCCAGTTGTGTGAGAACAGCTCAAAACAATTAGTTATACAATGTTCCTGCCTTGAAAGTCTGTACATCTAGATAAGCAAGAAAGTTAAAAAAAAATATGAAAACCGGGCATCTGGATTTTTCAAGCATTAGAGTACAGGCTGTGGCTATGCTAAGAAAATTAAATTCTCAAGGTAATTTTGGAAGCTAATAAATCAGATTATTTTTTTTTCTTGCAGGTTGTTCTCAATAGTGTATTAATTCCTCTGTAACTTTCAGCTCTACTTCTTTCCTCTCAGAAATTACATTGGCAAGATGACCCTTTCCTCTCCTTTGGAGCTTGACTGACAGGCTGCTGCCAAGGAAGGAAAATGATTTTCAAAGTCTGACCTAAGTAAAACCATTTCTTGCACTCTCACTGGATTTTTGTTGCTTCAGGTGTTACAGCAAAAACAAATCAACTCAACTGCTCTGGTTCTTAATAAGAGTATTATTAAGATCCCCAAGCATAGCTGATACTGCTCTTCCAAACAAACCAAGGAACTCCATTCATTTATTGATGCGCTCTCCATGAAGGGATTATGTTTCACTTTGTTTGAAGGACCTGAAAGCCCTTATTATTTTTGTTTGCAGAAACACTGTGGTGCACATGAAAGGGATACAGAGGAAGAAACTTTTTTTTTGGTTGGGGGGAGAATGGCTGGCAGTTGATTGCCTCTTTTTTTTTTTTTTTCTTTTCCATTTGAAAAAGCTTCTTGGATGATTGATTTCTGATTTAGATTACCACATCCTCCCTGTTGTTCCCTGCTCTGTTTACTGAAATTTTCTATCTGCCTTGCTCAGCTGACATTCAGGATATTGATAAGGTTAAAGATAATGGCTGAGTTGATTTAGAGGCCAGGTAGAACTCCAAGTCTATCGTATTTTGATATAATCTTTCCTTTCTGTCATCCAATAAAGACAAATATTTACTTAGAATTAAAAAAAAAAAAAAAGACAAAAACCACAAAACTATGAAAAAATTACCCTCTCTCTTTTAGAATTCCTTTCCCTGTAGCTTTCATAAGTCTTTTTACAACAATGCTTACCACAAAACAAATGTAGCACTTGGTGGGAAGAATGTTGATTTTTATGAGGCATCTCATCCATGTGGCAGAAAACCCACAAGACTGACATCATATTTGTCTTTGCAAGCAAATATGCAGTTCCTGGGGTTCTCTGATATGTGCCCTTCCAGCATTCAAATACCAAGTGAAATCTCTGAGGAAAGGGTGAGAAAAGGCTTGCAGGAGGTTTATGGGATCTAAGAGGCTGCAGCAATTAATCAGATTGGGTCTACTGTATTTTCAGTGAGCCTGGTTGACTTACTAAGCCTGAAAAATTGTCCCGTCCATGCCTCTGCATGCCTGTACCCTGATTTTTCATCCCCATTTGAAAGCAACTGAATAGAATATTTATGGCTTATTCCCTTTATCTGCACTGAAGAATTGAAAAATCCAAATTAGGGACTTCATTTATTTGAGGTTGTCAGAAAACCATTATAATAAGGAGAATACTTTTCACACTAGTACTACTGAGGTACAGTAGTTTGACTCATCTTTCTTATATCTAATTTTAACTGCACTGCTTTCCTTTGTTCTGCTTTATTTCTCAGCATGAGTCAGCCCTGGACAAACAGTTAATGACAGCTGAGCAGGATTTAATGTAACTGGAGAACGACACGTGTAGCACAAGAAATTATAACCTTTGTACTGTTCCACCTCTGTATCTGGCATGAAGAGGGATTTATAATTTTGCTGCATGTCAGCAAAAGCTACGGTCTACTGACATCTGGGGAAGGCTAGGATGCTCCTGCATCCTGGTCCTTCGCCCCCTTCAAAGGCACCCACTGGTTACATCCAGCAGTGCATTCCTGCATGGATACTTTCATGCTTATTTTCTTTATGGTGTAAATTACCTCTCCATGCAAACCAGTTTGCAAGCATGGACTTGCACAGTAAAGCATATCTTTTTATTTGATAAGTAAGGGAGATACTAATAATATCAGTTGAGGGAGATACTAATAATATCAGTTGTGCTAGATCCCCTGAAAAAGTGAAGTGAGGTGTAAAATTTTCAATCTCTGCCACATACTTCTAGTGAAAAATAAAACCAGAAAGGAATAGATTTCATTTCACAGGGAAAATGCAATAATTTGGCACATCTTCTAAGACTTCACTGAAAAATAAAATCATCTTTTGGGTTTTGTGTATACCACTTCTTTTATTGTGCAAACTGTAAACTGTTGAAATATTTCTCAGCTTACTAATACTCCAGGCCTGGTTTTTCTTTTTTTTTTCTGTGTCTTTTAATGGTTATAGGTTTCATAGGTTATCATAGCTTTCTTCTGGATTTACAGTGAGTGATATAGTCCAGGGTCATGACTTTTGCTGTAAAGAGTACATTTGCATTTAAAGGAAGTCTTTACAGGCAGTTATTAAGCTAAAGGTTATAGAGGAAAAAATACAGTGTCTGTTGCTTCAGCTATAACAGGACCACAGCAAAGTGGAAGACAAAGATATTTTTAGTCTCTGAACTGTTTGCTTTCTTCCTGTGTCATGATTCCTGCTACTCAGACCTGATGTGTTAGACTCTGTGACAAAGAGCTTTGCTTTTTTTTTTCACTGCCGTTTTTAGAGGGCTTTTTTTGCAAGGTCAACTTATTCCTGCAGTTACCAATTTTGATATCAGCCTAGAGAAAAGCACTAAGATATGATAGCATTATAACCTCACTGAGATTTCTGGGAATTCTTATAAAAATAAAGAGGGGTCGTTTTTCTGATCTCTTCTTCATAATTTTTTTACTTGTAAATCCAAATATGAGACACTCTCCCCAGTTTGGAAAGAGTGGAGGTGGCTTTGGCATTACTAAAAGATAATATTAACAATAATAATAATGATAAAAAATAAGACAGATTAAGTTTCTGCTTTTTAAATCAGGTTCTGCAGTGCTGAGTTACCCTAGCAATTATTGAAAACTTCTATATTCTAATTGACATCTAATGGAATTTAAGACACTTAAAGCTCCTCCTTATACCTTTAAAGATCATTGCAGACAGATACTGATTTAGAAGTACTAACATTCTGCTCCAGTTTTTTATTCTTGATGGCAGCAAAAATATAAGAGAGACCCTAGAGAAAATCACATGGAAAATCAAGATTTTAAAATAATATAGGAAGTGGACAATGTCTTTTATGTGAACATTATAATGAAAAATATCAAATTCTCAGCTAGATGTATCAATCTCTTCACAGCTGTGAAAATTGTTTTAGATCCTGTCATATCAACAGTATGAGGCTAATATACAACAGCTGAGAATCTCTTCTGAAAGAAAAAAACCCCACCCTAACACAGAAAAATTAACTTTTCTGCAGAACGATGTTTAATAGACTATTGTTTAGAGACCAAGCCCTTTGTTTGAATCATATTCTGACTTTTGTTTGAAAATATACTGTGCAAATTAGCTTTCATATTGATTAACACTCAAAAGAAGGTTCTCATTACTTGAACAATGAATCCTTTTTTGATCTTTCTTCACCTTTTTTCAAGAGTAGTTGTGTTCAGACTTTATTTTTCAGACATAATTAATTTGATTAATTGTATATCATTCAGAAGACTTTAATATAACTATAATTAAAGAAAAATAATTTTACTTTAGGCTCTTTCATTATGAATATTTTGCCATCTAAATGCTCCAGCTGATGCAGTTATCCATGGTTTTGTATTCAAACAGTTTTGATTATTTGTTGCATTAAGTTTAACTTCCATGAATTTGGTTTTGGGCTTTTTTCATTAAGCATTAACACAAAGAAAGAATTCTTTATGAACACACAAAATAGGAAAGAGAGAAAACCCTGTAAATCATGTCTTTATAATGATATTATAAAAAATATCAAAATTTGCCTAATGAAAAAAGGGACCATAATATCTGCTATAGGTTGAAAGGATATTTGGAATGAATAATTAATAGCTAGATTGCAGGGATCATTGGAGATGACACTCAAGGAGTTGTTCTGAATCAGCTGCAGATGGACTTAGATCCTGAACATGCTGGGGACTTAATTAAAGAATATATGACACTTTTTCTGCAGTGGTTACAAACTGCTTTCATGGCTATCATCTATTTTCTCTAGAAGTAGTATTAAACTAGCTGATTAAAGTCCTAGTGCAATAATGTCTTAATATAGAGAATTCCATTTACTGGTAAGGTAAATGGAATTGCTCGATAAATATTCTCCTCAGATCCACTCAAACATTTATATGTGTTGTGCCCACTGAACTTGAAAACTACTGAACACCTTTAAAGATGAGATTAGTCCAAAAGACAACTTTTACAAAGAAAGAACTGTTATTATCAAAAAAAATATTGTGTGACTAATTATTATTTATAGCATTTTCTTTAAAAAATCCTAACCAGCTCTTTTCTATAAAACACCTTTAATGAGATCTTAGATTTTTTGTTACATGGGCAATCAGAAGATTTCAATATTCTGCAGAGGTTTGTCCCTCTTGGGAAGAAAGTCTCATAACTTTTCACATTAGAATAAGAAAAAAACAGAACTCCACCTCTCATAAATCTGGTTAAAGACTAGGTTGCATTTTAGCAGAAAATTTGGTGGCTAGAACTGGTACAGTGGTGGAGCAGAAGAAAGATGGGAACACAGAGGAGATTCCTCTTTATATGTCGAAGCAGGGCTGCAAAAGAAAAACAGTCCTCTTCCTTTCATGTAGCCAGAAGTTTATAAATCAGTGAAAGGGGGTCGTGGCTATTGTATTTTCACCCTTTTTGCTGCAGTGGTTTTTCTTAGCTGCACTTAGGAAAACCCATCTGTAGGGTTGCTAAATTAGATGAAAGAAGGTGGTCTGACCCTGTGCACAGAGGATGTGATAGCGCAGCATAAACCAACAGGGGAGTGATGGATAAGACTCAGAAAAAGTCTTGCCTTTGACGTTTACAACCAGTAAAGTGCACTGCCAGAGAAAAAGACATAGATTAGATGGACCACTGGTTTGATCCAGAAACTTCCAAAATACTTGCAGTACAACTCTGATGTAGTTATTTTGTAGCATCTGCTCTGATAAATTCACCTACTGATGGCAGGTCATAAAACCTGCACATCCTGGCAAATTACTTCTGTTATAAAAACTTTACATAAAGTTGATAACAATCACGAGTCATAACAAGGTAACAAACTATGTGTCTAGAATATACTTTTGAAGTGTATGTCTTATGGCAAGTGTAGTGCAGATATCTGACAACTATTTCTGTAGGGATAAGAGAGCCTGCAAGCAAAATAAAAAATCCTTAAAGACATAATTTATGAGATTTTGGATGTTGGTTGGGAACACAGAGATGGATCACCTAGGACCTACTGGTAGGGGATTTTACAGCTAAAAAATAACTTTTAAAAATTGGACTATAATGCATAGCAAAATCTGAGGAACTTCCCACAAAATTATCTTGCCTCAAAAATTGTTAATTCCTAACCAATTTATGCGTGTGGCCTTAACTCCAGCCTTTCAGGGAGGCTAGAAAGTGAAACCAAAGAGATGAAAATTTCAGTCCCCATTTTTAAGGTGCATCTCTGACTCACAGACAGTGTTCATTACCTTTCTACGTTTTTTTTCCTGGTACGTCTGCCCAAAGGAGAAGCAGTAATCTTCCTGCATTGTGACAACTGCACTCCAAACATTGCAATGGACAATTTGGTCACCAACTGTGTGCTCAGGGAAAGAAAAGTCCCTGTGTGATGGATCCGAATGAACAGCCTACCCCTCCCCATCTGTATCTTCAATGGGAGGTGGTACATGCTGTAGAGTATGCCTTTGCTGGCAAACACAGGAATGAATGCAGCCCCTTAGCCACCCACCCAGCCAACTTTAATGTCCTCTGGTGGACACCATAAGCTAAAAGAATCTCTGTAGGAAAAGAACTGTCATTAGAAGCATTCAATTCCTTTTAAAGGAATATATAAAAGAAAGACACTCTTGGCGAAATGCAAGAAAAAAAATTGACTTCTCTCTTGAAGAGTTTATCTATTCATTTGATTGTCCCTTGCAAGTAAGGTGTAATTAGAGCTAGTCCTCTTCTAACCCTTGTTCTAATGAGGCTTTGCTCACTTCTATTAGTGACAGTACATTGTATTTTAGTAAGGATCCCCTGGCCTGGCACAACAGGACCCATAGATAAGGGGAAGGAGAGCAAAAGGAAATGTAAAGAAGTGAGATCAGCAGGGGTCCCCTTCTTGGCACTGGGCTCCACAGGAAGGCACTGGCTAACTTTGTCTTAGAACTGTCATTTGTATTAACTTCTAACCCATCACCTTCCCTGGTAGGCTAGCTTTACTCAATGAAGCGGGATAGATCCTTGGCTTGGCCTCTCTATCCCCTATTTCAGCAAACTGAATACAACACAAAAAGTTCACAGGGGAAGCATTTGGGGAGATAGTGTTAAGGATAGGGTCAAAAAGAGCTTTTAACTCATCTTAACATTACTGTCCTTTTCCATTTCAACTCTTATCTGCACATCAAGGCTTTTGGTTTGTTCATTCATCCATTGCTAAAAGAAAAACATGAAACACAAAAATCTCCAAATGGAAATTTTACGTGTTTTGAGATATGCAACACTTTGTTCTATACCAGAATGCTTATTTGTGTGTTTTCTCTCTGTATGGTTGTTTTCTTGCTGGTTGACTCCTGGTTGGATCAGAATTCTTTGGCTGCCATTCAGGAAAGTTAGAAGGGAAAAGAGAAGTCTTTTGTGTCTTTTGTGTAACAGTATTGCATCTCAACAAGAAAAACCCTTTCTAATGAAGTCTTTTTAGAGATGCTGGACCCTGTCAGAAGGTGACAGATAAACCTCTCCTTGTATGGCATAGGGTAGAAAAACATTATTTTTTTTTTTTGTAGTTCCTATCAGTGACATCCCAGAAGCCCTAAGCAAAATATATTTCTTAAAGTCATTATTTTCAGAGCTTACTTTGGTATCTTCCAGATTTCTAAAGTTGTGTTTCAGATTCCAGAAGATTGTTTACGTATTAATGAAGTGCATGCAATACTGCAACATTTTCTTTCAGTTTGCTGTACACTTCTCCTTTTAAGCATATCTGTAAATGCTTCACCAAAAATAAAGCATTGAGCAATCAAGATAAAGGTCATCCATGAAATGCCAAGATATAAGATGCTATTTACCCCTTTAAAGAACATGCCTACCAGTATCCTTTCTCATAGGTCATACATTGCTGCCCACTTTCTTGGATAAGTCACTGTTTGGTGAAAAGAGAGTTGAACAGAAATAGCAACTCTGTTGTCTGTTACTGATATTGTAGACAATTAGGATTTATTGAGATATGAGAGATGAGTTTATTTATGTTATATCAAACTCAAGTTCACACTCAGATCACTAGTTAAAAGAAAGGTGACATACTATTTCAGCCCCTACATTGTGTGGGCATGATGGAGAGCAGAGTGGCTCCAGGTAGCTTGAACTCCAAGTTACTATAATAAGCTTTGTGGTTTCATATATTAAATGAAAGTGCTTTATCTGGCATTGGTTGTGTTGCCACAGAAACTTATCTTCACTTTAGAAACTGTCTTTTGCATGCCCAGATTATTTTCCTAGGCATAATTTCAGATGACTGGGGCAAAGCTCCCTGAGTGACCAAACAACTGTGATCTTCCTGAATATCACCTGGCTAACATCATTAAAGAATGTTTCATGACCTGTTCCTTAACATCAGCTAGTGTGTTCTTATTCCTGTATGCTTTTCTTTCCCCAGATGACTTTCAGGAAGTTCACAAACTCCACCATCACTTGGCCCAACCCTCCATTGTTGTCCCAATTTCAGACTTGGTATCTGCATCAAGCGTGACAAAAGTAGGCAATCTTAATCTAGACTTTCTCCAGAGCCTCCAAATATGGTCTTTTATCATCAAATTAGAACATATTCAATGCATGTCACTGTTCTGGGTCATTCAAAATTTTTCTCTTGTCTGCAGCCAGCTCACACAGTCTTTTCCTTTCCTCAGCTGTGTGGGGGATCTGATGTGCAGCTGCCTTAAACTGGCGGTGTGTGTTTGACTGGAAAGCAAGCATGATGAGATATTAGCTCCTTTAATGGAAGTGTCAGCGTGCAAATAGACCTGATGCTGGTGCATGCAGCTCTCCTGTCCCTTCTGTCATGTCCCTAAGTCTCTCACATCACATCTCCTCTAGATACCACTAAGTCTGTCCTGGAAGACAACCCACCACGTTTCTGGCTGTACCATGGTCTTTTTTCCTGTTCAGATTCCTTAGGAGCAGTGGTTGTGAGAGATACTGAACAGATGATGATGTCACGAAAGAGGTTTGGAAAAGTAGAAGATAAAAGAGAGAAAAATTAGACAACAGATTGTACAAGCTGGATTTTCCCTGCGGTTGTTATAGAAAAACTCTGTTATATCCCTTGCATAAACAAAACAGCAGTATTTTATGTGGGTTTTGCTGTTGTTGATTGTCTTTCAGTTCATTAAATTACTGTATCTAGGCCAGTAACAGAGGAGCCAGAAGCAATGAGAAGTGGTAAAATGTTATAGTTATGTAGTAGCAGTGAAAGCTACAGTCTTCAATATTGTGATCTCTGAATGCCTTAATATTTTTTATATGCTTGCCCCTCTTGTTGTTCTTTTTTAGTTCACTTTGCCTTACAGATGGAGAAACAATTAAGAATTTCTAGGGGACACTCCAGTCAGTGGGTGTAGCATGTTTAAGTCAATGAAGAGAGGTATGAACTACGTTACTTTGTTAAGAAAAAATGTTTTCTTATGTCCAACAAGAGAAAATACCCCATCCACTTACACAGAAGCAAGACCAAGCTTGATTTTTGTTTCTAGACTTTTTGGCACTTACGTGAATGCTGGTCTTGTCCTAAATATTACACAACATTTCTCTCAGATTTTCAGTTCCTTCAAAAAAAGAGGAAGACAAGATCTTGCCTTGTAGTTGCCAAATATACTTTAACACTTTTGTATTCAATAGAGATGCCAAAAGATAAAAGTGTTTGCATATGCGACAGCTACTGCCCAAATTGGGAAGAACGTGTTACTCGAATATGTATATTTAGTTCAAGAATAATCAACCGTTTGCTCTTTTCAAGTCCTTTACACTTTTTAAGGTTTCATACAAAGTCAGAGATTTCAATCTTCAGAACTCATTTTTTACGAGTCAGTGAAATCTCAGTTCTTTGTTTTTCATAGTTATGCAGGCTAAAACTTGCTTTTGGAAAACAGTATTCTAATTTACAGCAAAAGCACAAAAATATGTTATAAAGGCTATTAACTTTAAGACTGATATCTCTTCAAATTTTTCTCTCAGTTGAAGTGTCAGAGACGTAGTTTTGTATTTCCATCTGTGTAGTTAGATTAAGAGGCTGCTACTTATTAAGATTTTAATTTTTAACGATAAGAAATACCGTGTCACCATATTTCTTAGTTTGTTCCCAATCAGTGAGAACATATGCTAATTATGATGGTTCTTCATATACAAATGAGTTTAAAGTTCTACAGTGTCTAGACTAAAGTGACAAGACTATAGGGAAATTCTATAACTTTTTTTAGCCTTTAACTTTTATTTTGGCATGTGTCTCCTCAGTAGCCAAAATCTGCTGTAATCTAGTATTTAATACCATATTTTTATTTTTGAGAATCAATAAAACCTGAATCTCCTAAATGCAGATAAATTGTTCACAAATTGTTAAAATGTATCATTTTACTCTGTTTTCAGCTATAGAAATAAAGAAGACAATTAAGATGGTTTAGAGCAAGATTTGACAAACTGCAAAGTCTTTATCATCAAAGACTTTTTGCCCTTGGGTCAAAGTTGTGTGCTTTCTTAAGTATGTTTTTTGTAACACTTGTTCCTTTTCAGAAAGAAGAAAGAAGGTAACAATGAAGATCTTTGAAAAATCATTTATCAGACTACAAGTCCCCTGGTGTGTTGAACAAGGAAGAAATTATGGAGGTAACTTCTGCCCCAATAGATCCCAGACCCAAAATCTTCTTTGTAAACAGAGCCTTTCGTTTAGTACAACTGGATCATAAAGTGACAAGTTTTCCTCTAGAGTTTAGCCTAAAGCCTCTTCTGGTCAGATTAACTCTGTATTCAGCTGCAGACCTGGATTAACCCCTAAGAAACTCTATTGTTTCTCTTCATTGCATATATCCCCCTGTCTCCTACTATCTCCTTTTTACATCAGACAAAGTGGTACAAAGTTTAATCCGTGATAAGCTTTTCTTTTATTTTTTTTTTCTTTTTTAGTTTTGCATATTTGTTAAGACTTCTTTGACAGTTGTTTCCCTTTTTAATGCAAACAACACATCCAAATAGAAAACCTTGTCAATAGAATTTGCTAACCTGAAGCAAAAGCGGATACTTAGCAGGAGAAGCATCCTTTTTGCAAGGACAAAGATGCCAGTCCTAAATCCATTGTCCCTTATTTTTTCACTGTTTTCCATGAAGATTGAAAAGACATCCATGTACAAGGCACACAGTTCTTATGATAAACCTACTACTAGACTGTGGTTTTCAGTGAAAGTGTGACTGTTGTGAAATGTAAAAACATCTCTCATTAGTTTTAAAAACTTTAAAAATTGCTTTTAAAAACTGCTCTCTCTCTGATAGAACTGACAGGATGAACTGGACAGAAGCCCTGATGAAAGCAGTTTTAAAACTGAGTGCTAGAGTAAGGATGGAAATTGTATTATCTATGCCCCTACCTAATTAGTGGCTTACTAGGAAAAACAGGCACAGAAATAATGTAACAGGATCACAATCTTGAGCTGGATAACAGCACTCTCCAGCTGGCAATGTTCTTTGCAACTAATAACCTACTCCAATATTTCTATTATTATATGATGGTAAAATATATTAGCAAAGCCAGCATTTTTTTCAAAAACAAGCTAAGTTTCAAGGAAGCTCCTCTGGCCTCATCACATGAGTTTTGTTGAGGTGTCTACAAAGCAGTGTTCACCATGGGGTAGGGTTAGGGCTAAACAGAGATAATCCAGTCAAGACTTTAAGATGTTTTCAGAAACTCAAACCAGGGCACAGTACAACAGATTATCCCCTGGCCTTTCACCTCCAAGGAAAGCAGACATAGTACTGAGAGATGTGACACAGCTTTTAGAAGGTATATATTAGAAGTTTCTAAACTGACTGGCATTAGCTCTACTCCTTCAAATGTTTCCTGCAACCTTTGGATGGTACTGTTATACACTGGGCACAGATGGGCTGTATTTACAGTCTTTCTGACATTCCCCATCTCCATAAGTTTGGAGAATCACTTGTAAGAGAGGTTTGTTTCTTCTAACAATTTCAAAATTGCTTTGTTTAGCTTTATTTTGCTTTTACATTGTTTTTTTCCATGTTTTCATTAAAAAATAAGGAAAAATTTGAAAATTGATTTTTGCTTTCAAGGTGTTTTTGTTTTGTTGTTTGTTTTTAGAAATGGAAATAAAATGTTTGGAAGCATGGGGAGGCTGTAATTTCCACTGTTTAAAACTTCTCTTTTAAACTAAAAATATTTTGTCAAAATTCTTTTAACTACTGGTAGGTTTTAGATTGAGTGTGTTAATAGATTTCAGAAACAGAATCCAGAGATCTAGCGCAGGAAGTATGTTCTGAGGTCCAAAAAGCAAGGTTGTAATGTCTTCTTTTCATTCAAGTTCTATATATTGTCATTGCTCTTTTCTGCTATTTCTAAAGCATTTACAAAACCTCTGGCACTCCCTGGGGAGATACGGTAGATGTGTGAACACATACCTTACATACAAAAGGCATGGTAACAGGGCAAAGAAACCAAACCATATTTTCTACCAGACTTGGGACTTCTATCTTGATTACTCCTCCACTGCAACACGCTTTCTCAAGCAGTTCTGTTCAGGGACATCAGGAGATCCTGGTAGTGTCAATAAGAGTTTAAAGATGAAGTCTGGATGTGAAGCATATTTCTGCCTGAGCTCTGGAAAAATTATGTTTCCTGAGCAGCAAGAAAGCTACACTTGACACATCCAGAAAACAAGATAGTGATGAGATGAGGTTATCACTGACAGAGCAGTGGAGAAGAATAAAACCAAGCTAGATCAGCAAGAAGAGGTAAAATTGTACAAGCTTTTAATAGTTTATTGTAACAGTGTTACTTTGGCATAGGGAGAAAGAAAAAAAATGTACCATTTCCATGAAGATGGGTGGTCTGCTCCTCTGACAAGCTGGTCTCAGTTTGCACGGGTTCAACTGAGAAATGCCTATCTTAGGGAGAGGAGGGTGCTGCAGACATAAAGGTGTGACATGGTGGTAGCTTCAACTGGAAATGTCATGGTGGAAGAAAGCATTACAGAGATGCTGAGAAAAAGGATGGGTAGTTGGATTTGGAGGCCCCATGTAATCCTTTCAGGTGTGACATTCTCATAATAAAATGTGTGAAAATCCTCTCTTTCCTTGAAAGATTTTTTTTTTGGCAACCAGCTCTCCTGTCTCTTTCATGTTAGCTGCAAAGAAATTAAATAACCATGCAAATTTATGGAGCTGCCTCAAAAGAAAATGTCTGTACTGCATCTTGTACCTCCATACTGAAATTACAGTACTGCTGTACTTCACTTTTTTCTAATTGTTGTGCTAATGAGCTTGATAATATGGATTTCCTGAATTGTGTTGATGTCAATATCAATTCAACTGTCAAAAATGAATATGCTAAAAATAAATAAAAATGCATTTATGAAAAAAACAAACATCCAAACATCAAAGGCTGCTTGGCCCAACTCTATGGAAACTGTGCCTCAGGAAATTCCATATCCTTGAATTACTAGAAATTTGGGTTGAATTTCAGGGTAAGGATTGTATTATTCTAAACAGATGTTATCTACTGGTGGTATTTGGTAGAGACAGAGTACCTATGTTAAGTAATCCATTGATTTTGCTGCTTTTATTTTCTTACTCAAAAATGTGGATGATACGTGTTGTGATTCATACAACCTAAGATTCATACAATGGTTTGGTCACCTAAGGAAGTATATAAATTGATTTAATCTAATTTGTAATAGGACTGTCTTCCACGGTCTCTTGCTCCTCTTATTGATTGCTATATTTGTATAATGATCAAATGCAACTAAAAAATTAACACTGGTAAATTTACTAGTCAATTAATAAATTATTTTTTCAATGCGTTGAGCACTCTTGACCTATCTACTTTGACTTGTGCTTAAACTGGAGCAAGTACAAATTACTTTTTTTTTCACAACAAGGTTTTCAGGATCTGAAGCCTCTGCAGAAGCTTGTTTTGCTGGACGAGCAGCCATGGTAATCTTTGTAAATCAAATTAAACTGCTATGATTAAGCATTTTGGTGGATTAGGAGTCAGAATGCACTCATTTTACTGGATCAATCTTCCAGTTGTCATGGTATGTTTAGTAAATAAGCTTTCAAAAACAGATGTCTGAAACATACAATTTTTCCTATACTTACTGACATCACCAAGTATTGATATCAACCTGAATTTCAAAGTTCTGAAATATGCATCTGGAAAAACATGCAAAAATGTCCCACAGGGATATGAAGACTGTCTCTGAAAATTAAGTCTCCTATCACTAAGTTAGTTAATGTAAAAATTGAAGTGACTTAATGTAACTTGGAGCAAAGATATGAAAAAGTACAGGAAATGTATGCTCAACCCCAAGTGAATCAGTGCTTCTGGAAGTTTCCTCTGTTTCTCTGAGACTTAATATTACTCCATTCCCACTGCAACATCTCCTCAAGGAGGAACAACATTACAATATATTGAATGAAATCTCGTTTTAAACACATAACTTGTAGATGCCATTGAAAATCCTTTGGAAAAGGGTGAAAATCAACTGTAATAGCTGCTAAAGTAAAAAGTCATGCAGAAGTACCTATCAGTTTTCTTGTTAATTTTTATTAAAATATGGACCATGTTGGTCATATCAATGTAGCTCTGAGTGAAGGTTCTTTTATAAGACAAAGATGTTTCCCTTAATGGCAATTAAATCCATACAATTTTCAGCTGATATCCCTCTAAGCAGTTCAGGATTTGTCTACAAAGTTGAAAGTTGTCCCCAAGCTGATTGCTTTTTTTTCCTCAACTGTATTCCTATTTGTGTGTAGATTTCTTAGTCCTTTGTAAATTTCCTAATTAATTACATGTGAAAAGTAAAAACAATATACCTGGTTTTATCTAACATTCCTCTAGCCTTTCACCTTCTTCCTTCTCCTTTACTTAGAAAAGTGACCCCATAATGGAAGTTACTGCTGTCTTTATACCATCGTTAACTGCACTCATATTCAGATGAAAAATCATGTTTTTCAGGGAGAAGTGTAGATATTTCCAGCCAAGAGACAAATCAGTCTCATGAGACCAATGAAAGCTTGAAGAGCAGATTTCTGCTAGATCTCATCATTTAGTAGTTTGACAGATATTAGCAGGGAGTTGTTATTTGAGTATATCTGTCTTGCTGGATGCATTATATCCAGGCAGTGGACATTTGTCTGTAACATGCACTTCTGATCCCTTTAGTGGTTACTTTGTAGATTTACAGTAAATATACATAGCAGACCCTAAATAAACATGACAGGCATCTTACTCAATCCAGTGATGGACATTAAAGGGACAAGAATCTGGCATTTCTCATCCAATAACAAAAGAGAAATCCAAGGGACACTGAAAGAATAGCAAATCTGAACTATTTAATTTACAAAAAGACTTGCTGCCTGTGCCAATGTCTGGATTGCTACTTAGAAATACTTAAAGCTCATCTACAGTGAAAAAAGTCTCAATAGAGGAGAAAAAGATTTACTGTTTTGGGTAGCAGAAATGATTCACACAGAGATTACTCTTGATTATGAAAATTATACAGCAACATGTTCATTGTCTGCAAATCAGTACAGAAGTGTAAAGTCATATGAACATCATACCTTTATGCCACATTACAGTGAAATGGGTCACATACAGAGGGGACTTTCAGAGGTGTTCACTGATGTACTTGTATATTTGTATCTGTAGTGAGGTGGTTCCAGGGAAGAAATGGGGACACATCCATGTTCATGTAAATCATATGCCCATAAATTCTATGCATTTGAAAATTGTACAACAGTAAACAGTAAAATGAAGTGATAAAAGTTGCTCTCTGATAACATAAGCAAGCAGATCTTTGACTTTATAACCATTTTTGAGAAGAAAATTGTTTCAATAGCAGCATAGCATGCACAGGTTTTATAGCATTATCCTTACTGAGAAAATATGGCTTTATACTGCCACAGATAAAATTTTAAACCCTGTGATTATAATGCATATAATTTTTTACTATGATCTCCCTTCACCATTACCATTCCAGTGAAGA
>VYXF01009743.1:81595-131534 GCA_013397295.1 Polioptila caerulea
TTTTTCTATGTTCTCCCTTCTCCATTCCAGTGGAGATTTTTTTTTTTTTTTTTTTTTTTGAGTAAAGACTTGTTGGGTCTTGTAGTTCCCTGGGAATGGTTTAGAGCTAAGTCAAGATGTAAGGGGAATGTAGCTGTGAGGAAGGCAAACTTACGAGACGAGACAGTGTAGCACAGGCTGTTTTTATCAGCCTAAAGTAGCAGAGATTTTTGAAAGTGGAAGAAAGAAAACATTTGTAAAGGGCAATATTTCTTAAGATGCATTTTATATTATCAAATCTTTCACCTGGAATACCAGTCCTGAGTTTACCCTTTCTTGTTTTCCCTTGGTCCACAGAACAAAACCTATCCACTTGCCTGCTCAAAGGGAGTACTAATACACATCTTACATGCAGCCTACTTATCTTCCCCAATCCAGGCTTATTTTTATAACACACCTCAACAGATTACATTATGTCATTTTCTACTGGCCTGTTCCTTTTGCTTTTGAAGAAATTTAGCCTAGATGGAAGCCGAGCAATATGTTGCTCTTTATTTTAGGACTGTTTCCTTGAGAATAACTTATCACTGTCTCTATCTGTCTCTGACACATACTACAGACACAGTATTATTGATGATTGCATAGAAGGCAAGGGTTGATTAGGAAAGTGAGGAAATCAACTTTCACAAGAAGGACTGAAAGAATGGAAAGGGAAAGGAAGTAATTCAGAAAAAGCAAAAGAAGAAAATATGGGGAATGTAAAATGGGACAACAAAAAAAAAGCCAGTCTATCAGTCTATCTCTGCCTGATCTCCTTCCACCTCTGTGCAAATTTCCCTTGAGGTTTGTATATCTGCCAAGACAGATGGAAATTATTTGATGCAGAATTATTAATTAAAAAAAAAAGAAAATAAACAAAAAGAGTTTCAAAATGTAAGTAAAATGCAAAAATGAGTGCTTCCAGTTTAGTCCATAGGCCTGAAAAGGACTGGTATTTGCATATCTGTACACACCATGAATAAACCCTCTGACATACATGGGACTAATACTACGCATGCAAATCTCTTTTTTTCAGGGTCACGGTTTTTTGTAAAACCACAAGATGGTTCAATTATATTCTCATTTCAGTAGAACATCCAGATATGAGAGATGTTATAGATAGTTCAGCTTTGGTGCCTTTACAGTTTTATGAATCCTATCACTAATTAATTTTGTTCAGCAGTATTTTTTATTTAAAATTCAGTGCAGTATACACTGCACAGTGTATTCTCAGCACAGAACTGGTGTATTTTAAAAGAACTTGTACCTTTCTCCATATGTAACAGCAATTCTACTTTGCTTACAGAAGGATTGTAAAGATGAATTAGTTAGCTCTAATACAGCACACTTCACTGCTGAGCTGGGGTCTATGCTCTATCCCTTTTCAAGCTGTTTTTTTCCTTGTCAGAATAATTTCTGTTATCACAAAGGATATATAGGAAAGGCACCACAGCTATATGAACTTAATGTTAAATACATGAGTATAAGCCCATAACTGCATTGTAAATTCATGTTGTAGGAGTCTTTTTTACACCTCTGATTCCAGAAAATCTTAGGCATTTTTTTCATATGGCTGCTTTATTTCTGATCATATTTAGTAGAATTAGGAACTTTTTGCTACAGAATTAAATAAATTTTTGTTGTATCTGGGAATTTCAGGAGAGCATTTGGATGAGTATACTTTATTTGCTCCAAGAGATAGGACTTGGGGAGGTTTTAGCTGGGCTTAGTATTACACTGTATGTTATCAGGAGTTTCTCATGGCAGAGAAAGAAGTAGAGATTTTGTCACTTGAAAGAAGATATAAAGTTCTTGGTATGATACATTTTTAATGGACATGTATGTTCTAATTAGAGCTGGATTTTAAAAATATATTTGCATCAAAAAGGAGCAGTTTATTGTAGTAATGAAAACTGTCTGGGAAAGGCTTATGATGAGAAGGAATATCTTCTATTAAAAAAATTTAATTGTAAAAATTAGGCAAATTTTCAGGCAAAAGCCCTCTTTCTGTTCTAAACAACTTGAAAAAAATCACATCACTAAGTGCAGCACTTTATTCATTGCATTCCCAAATTATGTTTAGTGCATTTACTGTATTTACAATACTCCCATTTAACAAGTTTAACTTGAGTCATATACTTTGTCCTGCCTGAAGGGAGAAAAACAGAATAGATTTAGGTCAGTTTTATTCACCAAAATATTAGCTAAATGAGAGGAAATTCAACAACATGAATAGTACCGTCAAGCAAAAGAGCTTCTCCTCTTTATACTCAATATGAGAAGAGTTAATTTGAGGGTAAAGAGCCAGTAATCCTAAAGTGGATACTTATTAAGCCATGGCTCAGCAGAGCACTAATAACATATGCTAGCTTGCTAAATACTACCTTGACCCTAACACCCACTTCCCCTGTGATTTAAACAGAAGATTGTACAGGCATGAGTCTAACAATATTCTGCAATGTTCAAGTTTCTTAGATGGTTTTGGGTGAATTAAGGTTTTAGGATGGCTTCATTTAACCATACCATTCATTAGTGTTGGGGAATTGAGATTATTGTCTTGTATAACCATACCATAAAACTTTAATAATAGAATCAGGTAGAAACAGACACAGTTATTACATTGTTTCAGAGATTTCCATTTGTCACAAATGAGTCTATTATATTTTGAAGTATATTTCATACAGTGATTTCGAAAAGTCCTTGAATTTCTTTGGCCAAAAAAATTGAAAATTAGATAAAGAAGAGCTATGAATGTATTCTTCTTTCAAAGTTAATTCTATATAAATCAAAAGTTATCCACCATTTTTTTGTAAAGCCCAATGCTTCTATGGAGATTTATTTCTTTAACTGGTACCATATTGAAAAAGATGAAAAATGGACCTCTTTGTCCATAAATACTTACTTAGATTACATATCTTAAGTATATATTTAATGTATTCTCATAAAAGAATCATCGCTACTCTCAAATTCTTTAGCTAAACTTAACTGATCCTTCAGGGACGTCAAATCTGGTATGTGAGTTTCCACAGAAAGAGGCAAGTCCATACCTACAGAGAGCTGCAAATCCTGGTTGGATATAGCCCTTCTGCCATATGGACAGGGACTTATTTTTCACATTAGAACACTATGATAAATAATGTGATTTTACAGCTGTTGAATATATTAACACCCCCCAGCCTCCTGCTGAAGTTCAATGTCTCAATCCTTTCAAGAACCCAAACTAAGCCTAGAGAAGTCAAAGCATTCCATTAATTTCAGAAAGATTTGTCTTATCCTTAATTAGCACAAATGTACCCATTCACAACAGTGTATTGTAGCCTGGAAACATTGTTCTTTTTGCATTAGCAAATTTGAGCTACAGTTAAAAATTAAGGAAAATTTTGCAGCAGGAACTTTGAATTCCAGCTAGGATACTGAGTAAACTATTTCATTCTTTATGTTTTGACGATCACTTTTTCATTTTAACTTTTTCTTACTGGGACTTTTATTCTCTATTTTGCAGATTAATATTACTTCTTCCTCTCATGCCCATCTGTCCACCCATCTGCTTATTTTAGCTACATTTCCTTTCACCCTGCTGGCTCCTGTATATCCCTACCACACCCCAGGCATGTATCCTTCAACAAGATTTATAATAAGAATCATTTTGAATGCCTTCAAAAGAGTAGTGTAAGAAAATTGGATTCCTACTTTTTGGTGAGTAATATAAAATTATTTATAGGCTTAAAAATGAGCACAGTTGCCCTAAGAGAGTCTTTAGGCTTTGGGTAAGATTGCAAAGAATAATAACAAAAGTATAGATTATATCTAGAAGTTTAAGTACCAACCAAAGCAGTTCTAACAGGTATGTACAAAGTGTGTGCTCCTCTTTGACCAGTGGAAAGGAAGGGAAGCTGCACTTTTGGGCCAGATAGGGTGTGGGTGCTGCACACCACACTCCTCATCTGCCTAAAGGGGTGACCAGAAGCTGGGCATGTGCCAGACCATCAGCCAGAGGGTAAGAGGGAGCATACACATGTCAGAGTGTGACAACTTTCTGGTATAATAGTGTCTCTAAGGTGATTCTCAGGGAACAATAAAAAAAAATCAACCCACAAACAAAAAAAAAAAAAAAAACACCCCACCATTTTTCCACTGTGTGGTCTTACTGCATTTGCACAGTGGTAGAAGTTGGCATTAAAACTAAGGAAGTGAGGGAGCAAAGAGAATGCAATCTGATCTTGGTCTCCACCCTCAGATAATTTTATCTCTGCTGGTATTAACTTAGTAGAACCATGAGGAAGAGCCATAAAAATACTTCTACTTGCCTCTTGCTTAGGTTGAGGAGGTCCTCAAGGAGAGTTTTGTGATATGGTGCTTACCTTAGGAAAAACCGTGTGGATGGAAAGGGCTGTGCCCCTTAGTACCCCATGCTCCAATTTAGCCTGGCTTGGTTTCTTTGAAGTTGTTTTACAGCTTCGCTAGGACAATAATATCCAATATGTTGGTGCTGAGGAGCCCTGCATAGTCTCTTCTTCCAGGGCTCAGAAGAAGAGTGGCCAAGGTCCTGTCCCAGACCACTTGCTCAGGGATGGCTGGCCAGTGAGGAAGCCTGGCACAAATCCAGGTGAAGAGCCATCTATGAATGCTGAGAAGGAAAAGCCACACCAGAGCTTTAGAGAATAAGATTTTTATTACATACACCTGGGGCTGCTGGCCCCCTCCCAGCCCACATCTGTATGGTGGGTAATGCTGACTGCTGGGGTGGCCATGAGGGGGGTTGAGGACCTGTCTCCAGCCTTTTTTTTAGGGCAGTATGCTCTATCCCTAACTCCAGGGAAATGACTAGGTACCACAGATTTTTCTTTCGTGCTTCTTAAGGAAGACTCACTCTTCTGTGCCAATAGTTATTTCCAGAAAGTGCTGATGTTGATGGTAAGTTAATTATTTTGGTAATATGAGAGATGTTCTTTGTTGTAGATATATATGTGAATTTTTCTGGATATCCAAGGAAAAGCGTGTATTATATATATATATATATATATATATAAAGGTATCTGTTTCTTTCTTTCTCTATAATTGCTGTTTATTTATATTTATATTTAAAACACATTCCTCAATAAAACTGTTTAACTTACAGTATTGATCTCAATCAGTGAGAAAAAAGCAGTTGTCTCCTTACAATAAAAGGAAACTTCAACCTTGTCTTATTAGGAGTCTGCCTATGTCTAAATACCCTAAGCAGACTTTAAATTCATAAGCTTGACTACAAAAACTTGAAAGACAACACATCCATTTTATGTGCTGAAGAAAATGGAAATTTACTTAAAAGAACAGAAATCTCCTCTGAGGAGGATTTGTCAATGACTATTTGAGCAGTAGGAGTTGCGTGTGTAACAGTATGTGATGTAATTGCCTTGTATTTTTAAAACTGCAGTTACTTTCACAAAGATGATTTTGTTTCCTCCTTTTAGTAAAAATGTTCTTTTATTCAAGTTTATTGACCTCACTTGTGTTAAATCACCACAATCTCCCTTCCCTAAGTCAGTCTCATTTAGTAACCATTACATGATCTTTTTTCACACAACTGAAAGTGCCTATAATCTATTTTGGAGCAGGCTTCAGTCCAGAAATATGTTTTACTTTATTATTTTCTGCTCTCTCTGGGGATGCCTTCACAAAATAGTAAAGCCCAAAGGCTTCCTGAAGGCTAATCCTTTTCTGGGTCATATGATTCTTTTCAGATTCCATCTTGGGAGAGTTTTCTTATAACAATAGGTTCTGCTGTCTGCGAACTGGACAAAATCCTGTTGCTTTAGCACTAACAATAAGTGGAATTTTAGTGCAGAAGGAGTGTTTGCTTAATACAATAGAAGTTGGTACAGGCTGGACTTGCAAGTGTCAAGTAAACAGTGTGGGAAAGTCTGTAGTACTGCAACTGAGTCAACAAGGTGCTGAACGCCTAAATGTGACTGAACTGTAACTGCAATAACTATCTGGTTGACTTCATCTTTTCCTCCAGGACAGGACTTGACACATATCTTTTTGAGAAAGAGTTAGCGAGAGAACAGGCTGCTAGCAGGGGAAAGATGAACAAAGCAAGCATTCAGTCATGCGTTAGGAACACCGCACAATGTGCAATCAGAACCACTGTGCTTCACCATCAGATACAAGTCTGATTTACTAAATGAATATGATGGGAGAAGGCTGTTCAGACCCTGCCATAATCACATAAATTCTCTCAGAAATGTAAACCAAACAGTGCCCAGGTCACAAAAGGGCAGATTTTTTTTTTTTTTAATGATGCTAACACTCCAGTTAATATCAGTTTAAAAGAGCCAGAGAAATTTTAATTCACTCGGCAGTAACACGAATGCCAGCACTCTATTAATGTTTGGACTGAGAATACAGATTGACTGAACCCTTACCAGAGGCAAGACAAATGAGACAAGATACATTTATGTTCAATACTGCAAATAGAAAAGCTGATATAACTTTATCTAAGTAAGAAAAAGCCGTTCAACCTAGTGTACTACCTCATTTGAAATGCAGAAGTATTTTTAAGTTAGGAAGAGTTCTCAAAAAAAAGGTTTTATATATTCACCTTTTCAAAAGCAGAGTTTTCCAGATGTTTTACCCGTACTTAACTCTCATTTACAGCCTTAGTCTTATTTAAAGGTCTATTTGTATTCAGGTTGTGCCTATAATTTCCACAGACACCTAAGACTCCATTTAACTAGCATGGTCATAAAATTCTCGTCTTAAGAATGAAAATAAAAAGTCAAATTAGTGTCTTTCAAACTTAGATCAGACACTGAACTAGAGAGGTGCGGCATAGGTCCTAACTTGCCTGCAAGTTTGCCCCTTGCAAGAAGCACTCCTTGCAACATTGCAATTTTCCCCCACTTGGGTCACTACTGAAGCATCACCAGTGCTGATTTAACCACTAAACCCAGAATGTTTATGAGAGCTAGGCTGGTGAATTTGCTTTTATTTTGTATAAAAATATCTGCATACTCCAATACTTCCATAGGTACTCCATATAAAGCCAGTACAGGGTTAGAAAACTCCAGCTGCCTTGTGAGAGCTGCCTCTGGAGTAGGAGTTCCTGTGACTCATAGTCAGCTCAGCCTTGGCAAATCTGTGTAAGAAAGTTGCTAACCCAGGCTAACACTCCTGCACAGTTTCACTGCCGGCACCATGCCATGTTCCAGCCTTGTTGAGATACAAGGACATTAATCTTGCTTTGTTCCAGACAAACCTGCTCTAAATGCTGAACTGCTTCAAATTTCTGTAACTGATTCATATACATTTACAGTACTTTAAAAAAAACCACTTTGTCCAGACAAATGCAAAGATATATATATATCAGAATTGTGTAAACTATATACATGTAAGTATTTATACCTATAAAACACCTTTTGTGGCTGTATATATTGACTTACATATACATCAATCCACTAATATATATTGCTGCCAATTAAACCATTTCTTTTACTTCTTGTTTCAAGAGGAAGAAAAAGGGGGGAAGAGAATGAAAGATTAACTCTTATTTTTATTTTTGAATTAATTTATTTAGAATATATAGGAAATAGTCTGTTGACAGGGGCTACAGTAGTTAGAGATAAGTGTCTTGCAACAGCAGAGGTGTTCTTTATATGTGCTGGTTTGTGGCTGAGAGGAGATAAGCTTGGAGTCCTCTTACCTTTCGGCATCATTCTGGATATGCCTGTAATTTACAATATTTCTTGAGAAAATGTCAGGAATTTAAAATGATGGGAGATTGTGCCTTTCAACAAAAGCTTTTTAGGGCATGCCTCCTGACTGAAAGGACCTGTATGTGTGTTGTGTTTCTCCATGCACCAGCCATCCATGTGCTTTTTAGTATCCAGGGCAGCATTTGTGCCTTCCTTTTCATCTGGCCAGCTGAATGGATAATGCCCATTCTCCTTTCTACTCTTCCTGTTCAGGCTCAAGATGATTTAAGATTAAGTTCTACAGCTGCTAGAGAAGAAATGGACTCAAGCACTGGAAAATTGTTTTCCTATCTCCTTGTTATATCCTCGGACATAATAATATAACCAAGAAGGAACCAGAGACAAACATTTTTAACAAATTAAAGCACCATTAATAGCAAACAGATATGCTAAGATTAGTAGGGTTTTTTCTGTACATCTCACTATGGACTCTCCTCTTCTCTTCCTTCTTAATATATTCTGTAAGCAACTGAGCAACCTTACACATTGTAAAGCTTAAAAGGTGAGGTAGATATATGGAAGGTGGTGCTTTCTATGAACCCTGTAGTGCTTCAGTGACCTTGACAGGAACTGCAAACATCAGTTTATTCTGAAGTTATGGATTACAGGAGTTTGGCTATTGGCCAAATCAAGCAGCTGCCAACCTGCCATAAGTATTTTTAAGAACCAACACAGAAGAATTAAGTCTCATAAATCTACAGATTGTTGCAAGAAACTTATCAACCTCTCTTAAGGAATACTAACCATGTTCACTTTCTCCTGGGTGCGAAATGATGCAATATTTGTGACATATGCTGAGATAAACTGATTCCATTTTTCACTTCATAATAAGACAAATAGCAGACAGGGGAATAAAAAGAGAAAGAGTGAAGTTTTTGTACACAATGGGATATGCAAATAAATATATTTAAAGTAAATGTTCCATAACTTGGAAGAAGTAAGATAGTGGTCAGCAACTTATGGAATATCAAATGGACTAAAATAAGTTCCTCTAAGGGAACTTGATTAAATTTGTTTCTCACTATCATCTGCATTCTCCCAATATATAGAATTGGCTATTTTTATTAAAAACATTTTTTTATTTTCTTCTCCTAAGGATGCCAGTTATCCAACATAGAATTAAAAACTAATTATATCTTCTCCATGAACCAAAGTCCAAGCTGATATGAGATAAAAAAATGTTATCAAACTTCAGAGGGGCCAACTCTCCATTTTGCAGAAAATAATGACCTATAGTTGCTACAAATGAATGGAGAATTCGGCCCTATAGACTTTCCTTGTTTGTCAGTAGCTTAAGACATTTCAATGACATTTTCATGAAATATGTTTTGAAACCCATTTCTAATCACAAAAATAATTGTTACTGTTGAGCTCTTGACTATTTTGCTATATTAATTTCATAATGCCTGTATTACTCATACTTTACACTGCATGGTTTTGCAAAACATTGAACAGAAAAAATTGTATTAGCCTCTATAAGAATGCATCATAACATGTAACGTGGTTCAATTGCTCTTAAGCCGCTGCACTGTGGTACCTACACTGCAGTTTTCTTCATGAATGGGGGATTTGCAATGTTTTATCAAGCATTATCCTCTTCATACACAGCTTTCTCATAAGAGTAAAGTTTCAGCACAGCTATGCTGTAGTCTTATTCCCTTTATTACAGCCTTTTGGTGAAAATTCGGTCTAAGAATTCTTTGCAGTTCGAACAAAATAGCAATTTTGAAGCCTTTTGTCTTCGAAAGGTTGCACTCTGTCCCCAGTCCTCTAACTATGTTATTTTTGAAGGGAGCATCAAAAGAACCATCGCTGTCTTGTGGTAAACATTTCAAATACTTGGAATTGGGTTTTAATATAAGCAGTTTGCAGAATGGATGTAATTGTATTTACTTTGATTACAATAATACTCAAAGAGAGCTTTCTAAGAATTTGAATTCATTGTATTTCACATCAATTCTAAGGACACTGTGTTGAACTTTGCCCACCTAAGTGCTTTAAATCTCTCCTCTGGCGGGATAGTATATGTTTGTCTCATACAGGTTTATTCTGTTATCCTTTCCTTTTATCTCTGTGCATTTCCTGAAAGCAAGACAAATGGCCAATGAGATTTCATTCTTTTTGGATTTCAGGGTAAGGATAGATAGCAATAATTATGGGATATAATGAACTTTTGGGGAAAGAGAAAATAGATCAGGAAAAGGTAGAGTCACTGTGGAGCTGTATTTTAATAATGAGTTAAATTGTGAAAGTGAAAGGTTAAGCAAAGGTCTTCGCTCTCCCTAGCAGGGAAGGTGAAAAGAGTGGCTAATTAGATTATGCAAGCCAGCAGATAGTGCAATTACAGTTGATAGGCCAGATGTAACCCAGGGGATACTTCCACCTGGAGGAAATGGGGAATGACTGCTTGGTCAGCAAACACAGCACAGGGAGCTGAACTCTCTCTGTGCCTGCCAAGGGCAGATGCTGATGCTGTCCCAGCCCCCTCCATTCCAGCTTGGGGGGGAGATGTGCAGATCAAGACTGAGAGGCAGATGTTCTCCAGAGCTCATCCATACCAAAAAGGGCTTACCTGATGAAACTTGTTTACCTGGTCCACAGAGGGGAGGACTTGGCCAAAGTCACAGGTATCACTCAGAAATCAGGGGTAACCTCCTGCCCTTTCTGGACAACCAGTAAATTTTATTGTAAAGTGGGAAGTGTTTCTCCCTGTCTGTGTTTGGGGAGCTTCCTGGTGAATTAAGTATAAGCATATGTCTACACTGTCAGGCCTAGAAAAATATCCTGATGTCAAGTTTATGTTTTAGGGCCTGACTATGTTCTGACATTATGTTGACAGTTATTGGCAAAAATCCAGCAGTAAATACCAAACATCTTGTTGGCTTTATATAGGCAGTTTCAGACCAGAGATTTCCAGCTCAGGTGATAGCTTGAGTTTTCTGTGGAAGGGAAAGATTTTGCAAGTCTTAATGCTTCACCAAATAATTTAATGATGTTTTGATTTTTGGACAAATTAAAAACCCTTGCATAGATCTTTGATATTCTTCAAACTCAGTTATACTGATTTTATCAATATGAAACTCTTTTCACTTTGTGAACTTGTGCATGAACTCACACACAATTTCATTTTAAAATTTAGTATTTATTCAAAAAAGTAACTCAGAATTTCTGCAGACTAGAGATGAGATCATGTATTACAGTGTGGCTATATTATAATAAAGCTTCTTTTCCTTATGATAGAAGGAAGAAAGAAAAAAAAGAGCTTGTATATTTGTATAGAGCACATGCTTAAGACAAATATAAAGAACTTGAAAGGACTTGAAGCATTTGATTATATTTTTCTAGTATAAACATCTCATATTTAAACTAGTTTTATGGGGTGTTTTTTGTATTTTAGATAGTACTAAGTGCTATATTTCATGTGTTTATGAGTCATCCTCAATGACTATATTGCTTGTGGAATAAGCAGGCTCAACCATATGTTTCGTTTGCATATGCTAGTTTGGATAACTATTCCTTCCTTCTTCTCTCTTCTTCCTCCCTCCCAGTTTGCTTTTTTTTAGCAGTCATCTGCATTTGTGAAACCTTGTGATTTTGCTTGGTTCATGGATAAGAACATTATTTCTTCTCCATTTAGCGGTAATATCAGATTTAAAAAGTAAAATTTGAGCAAAGTATGTCAGAACTGGTAAGATATGAGGCAAGAAATGAGTCTGTGAAGATGTAAATCTTGAAATTTTGGATTCTGTGTTCACATATTATATTTTTTCATGTCTGAATCCAGTCACAGTCTGAAAATCTGCCTCTGTTATTTGTTAACACGATGAATCATTGTGTGCCTAGAAATTCCTACGTTTATACAGGAATTAATTGTTTTGTTGTTTGGGCTTATTTCTCCCCCCCCCACCCAGGCAACAAAAAAGAGCATTCGTTTTAAAAATTTTGTTTCTGTCTGTTGCATATATCAACACAACATGAAGCTACTAAATTGCGGAGAAGGAGGAGGATAAAATGTTCAAATTTAGAAAGAGGCTGGAGACCAGAGGAAAAACATGCATTGTCAATACTTGTACAGATAACCTAAATTGAAGATAGTCTGCTGAGAGCTGTGTGCCACAGAGATACTTCTTTACAATGTCCCAGATATCATGCATTCCCTTTCAGCTGGCAGCCTTATAGGGGTAACAGCTTCAGAAGAATGCCTGCTCTTGACTATTTCTTAGTTTTGGCACCAATGTGGCTTCTGTCAGCAGTCAATATGCCTGGTATTTTCCTCCCACCATCATTATTTCTTGGAAATCCACATTCCTTGCACCAGCATGCAGACACCCACATTCTCCAGCTGTGTTTGAATTCCCTTGTCTTAAGATCCTATCAGACCCTGACAGTTAGGGGCCCATGACCCACACCTGGGCAGAAAAGATAATCCTCAGCAGACTCAAAGAGCACTGAACATTCATATGGCCAGTTACATGAAACTGGGCTGTCTCCCCCTTCTTTGGCAGGACATCAAAGTGCCTGGATGTAGACAGGGCCATCAGCAGCAGTGATGCACCAGCATTTGAAGGTTCGAGCACGCCAGGGAAAGTAGAGGATGCAGTTCTAAACCAGTCAGTAACTCACCCATGGGTAGAGTGTGGGGGGAAGATATTTGGGGAACTTTCCTGAACAAGTAAACACCTTTAGAACCAGAAATTTGACTCTAATATATTCAGTAATTTCTTATTTTATGAGTAGCATTATCATTTATGCCAAAGGTTGTCCAGAGGAAATGGAGCAAGAACATTTGTGCTATGGATAGTCAGCTTAGTAGCCCTGATGGCAGAGCAGAAAATCTTTAATTTTTGTTACAATTTGCTTCATGTATTTTAAGAGCTGTTTCATAAATGCTGTTTTATGAATATGATCTTCTACAATGTACACCTGTACAGAAGTGGTGCACCACAAATATATGACCTGAAAACTAATTAAAGTGGAACCTTTTCCTGGGTAAGGGCTTTCCATTTACATCAGCAGTAAAATGGTACTTTGAATTGTATGAAATTTATTTTATAAATGCACTTTGTTTAAATACCACTAAATGGAAACAACTTAAGCAGCTGTATGTATGTGTTTTTGTATTTTAGATGTTCCAAAAATATTTTGGCATCTGACAGATAGCTGTCTCTATGAAGATCAAAGTCAAAGTACAAAATATTTTTCAAAAATTTGTTCCAAATTTCAGCTGCTCTTAAATTTGATTTTTTAATTTAGAATTTATTTTGGTCTCAACTTTTCTCAATATTTTAGGGAAACTTTTTTAATTCCAAGTTATGAGATATACTGAAAAAAATCTGTCTAAATTCCTGTGAGATGGCAGTTTTTATATGATCTTGGGTTTAATCAGAAGCAATAAATAAATGAAGTCAACCCTTGTTGTTTTCATTAGAGGTTATTGTGTTCAAGATGTTCCGATAAAGATAAATATGTATCTAACTGGATGAATATTTTCATTATTATTCTTATTTAATGCTACCATTTGGATGGAACCCTGTGGTTTTGAATTCCTTTGTTCTGATCAATGCACAAATCCACCTTATTCATTAATTCTCCAATATTTGTCCATTATTACAGTGCAGGATTCCACAATGTTTTCACTGCATTTCATTTGTAAAATGCTGCTAAGTAATTTGCCTTTTTTTGCTTAAAATCTTAGTAGCAATAAGATTTTGCGCTCATTTTTACCTGAGGTTAATGTTATGCTTCACATATAGGACTTAACATCCTTCACAAGACTACTCAAGCTAATGATTGGGACATAAACCCACAGCTTTTGCCAACACAGACATAGTTGCAGATCTGTTTTCCCTTTAACATTGTTAACAGAGACAACTGAAAGAAGAACCCTATCCTGACTCCTGGAAAAGTCTCCTCTTAGTAGTGCAGAAAAACAGAGGTGACAACTTTCATTAAATGTTTTTTATTTCATTTCATGAAAAGTTAATAACATGACCTGAATGAAGATAACCTATAATTATTCTCAAATAATGTTTCCTAGTTATTGTTTTTTCAGATTTTTTTCTGTGCTATTGGAGGTAGAGTTTTACTTTCATATGTCTTCATATGTCCTTTCAGAGCTAAAAATTAAAAAGGCTCTTTCTTGAAGACAATGTTTATAATGCATTAAAGTTTTTTAATCTTAATTAAGGATGCAAATGACAAGGCAAAGAGCTGAAAATGGAGTCCAGTGTGACATATTGCACAATACCCATGCTGTCAGCAGAGTATGGTGACTGGTTACTCACTAGTTTCTTCAGCTGATGAGAATGTGTTCTTAGCAGCATCAGGAGCACATTTAGCACTTTGCAATAGAAGTTGAGAGATGACAAAGTGGAAGAGACATTTAAAAATATGCTTGAGCTATGAAAGTACAAACAGTGTCCAATGAAAATGCATGAGATACTATAGTACAGTGTTTGAAATGGCTTTGTGACTGGAGGCTAACTTCTAATATGCAATGCATAATTCAGTGGGAATAGGTCCTATTTTATGTCATTATAAACACAAAAAGAAATAGTTATTGGTAAATGATAAATAAACTTGAAGAAAAGAAGTAAATTATTTTCATAGGCAGGTGAATGCCTTATAACTGAGGGGAAAAAAAATTACCTTCTTCAAACATCCAATGTCTGTCTTTGAGCTTTAACCAGTAAATATTTGCAGAGGTCTGAGAAGCTTTGTTTAAAAAAAAAAAAAAAGTCTAAAAATAATCCTCAGCAGACCATGATATGTTGTGAGGGAAGATCTCCCAGGGGTTTCAAAATATCTGCAAGGATATACACCTTTACTGAGAACAGAAGAAATTATAATTTTAACCTTCAAATTGCACATAGATTAACTTTTCATTACAGGATTCAACATAGCTAGAGGCTAAGGAAAGTTCAGATTGATGTTTTGTGACATCAAACAAAAGAGGATCATGTTCCTGACACCTGGTAGAGGCAGCAGTAGCTTTCCAGTAGTGTGAGAACAGAAATAAAGAAGCCAATTAAAGCTTAACACTACATTTGCATGCAGTTAACCATTTGCTTTTACCCCACCGTAGTTACCTTGCACTAACTTCACTATCTGTGTCATTCTTGCAAAATGTAGAAGGGAGTTAGGGATATTATTTTCTTTCCTGTGTTTAATCCAGGAGAGATGATGAAAGCTCCCCATCGATCTAACTACTTTGGTTTACTCCCTTCACCACCATCACCTCAGGCTGAAGGCCTGCTGGCTTTTAAAGAAAAAGAAATACAGAGCTTAAAATACTTTTACCTTGTCCCTTTCACTCAGCTGTGAGGGTTGGACCCTGTTAGTATGTTAATTGGATGATCAAAAACATACAAACGGTTTCTTTTTTAATTTTATTAGATACTTCCTGTCTCTTTCCTTTGAATATCTCTAAAGAAATTCAAGGTGTCTTGTTTCCTAATTAAATGAAAAAAAGAAAATGAAAAATTCTTTGGACTTCCTAGGCTGCCTTCATTATGCTGTATATATTTGTCTTTGCATCCTTTGATAAAATGTAGTAGCATGTCTCTAAAGGGAGGATCTTTGCAGTTGCAATTACAGATAATAGTGCTGTTCTCTGAACACTAGTGCGGTGTGAACATCAAAGTGCTGTGAATTATAATAATCCAAACAACCTTCTGTAAACTCATAAGAAAGAAGGATCTGGATGTTTTCATTAAGTGAGAGACAATTCATTTAACAGTTGGCTGTTGCCCCGTTTCCATGTGGTGAAGTCTGTTCATTTGCATAAGGAAATAACCACCAAAGAAATGTAAATGATTGAACTAGGCCCTCATTAGCAAGGCCTCTCCAGCTACCTGAAGGACCTACCTCTGTTGGCAGTAGATCGAGTTTCAAGTACTTTCTTACCTTTTAGAAACCAATTATCTTCAGGCATGTCCCTCAGTTCAGGAAGGGAGAAGGGAACATAACAATATTCTTGGCAACAGATCTTACAATTTAATTGATTCTCCAAAAGATTCTCCAAAATAAGAATTTGAATTACTTGTATTTATTCAATTTCTTGAAAATCTATCCTTTAAATGACTACATGTAAAATGCATATGTTTTTTATAGAGCAAGGGAGGAGTGTATAATTTTCTGAGGGGGAGAAATAGTAATACATTCCAATCAAAATATTGCAGTTTGGAAGGAGAGCCAGATGACATTGGAAGTTTTTCTGTTAATAGCCAAAATGTCTAGGTAGGTGTTAAAAAATGGTTGCTATTTAAGTGAAGGAAGAGAAAATGTTTATTCCACAGTGATGCCGGTGACAGACACAGGACCTTAACTTCCTTAAGAGATAAAATACAATAAAATTATTTTTAACTAAATTGATTTAGTTCTACTAGAGTCAATAGATGTTTGCTTGTCTTTGTCAAATGAGAATACAGTTGACAATATTTTCTCTCAACCCGATACATACAGTCAGTCTGTAGATGTTTGACACCTCTACACACAGTCTCTGGGAAAGAGACCATTCAGTGCATAAACACAACATTTCACCTATGGAGTCCTGAGCTTAGCTGAGGACTGGTCAGCTTAGAGACAGCAGGAGTTTGACAATCTCTGCTTGCCTGCTAATGGAGGTTTTCAGTTTATTTGAAAGAGAGATATTCCATTCTGAATTTTGTCTCAAGCAAGGGTTTTAGCATCTTTGAAGATGTGCTGAAATATGGAATGCTCATTTACAGAGAGATTTTTAGGTATTCAGGCTAAATGTGCTGCCTGATTGGTAAGTACTTCCAGGGTCATGGTTTAGATCATGATTTGGAGGCCCTATGAACAAGAGTGGATAGGGAAAAAAATAGGAGGAGCTTTATCTTGAGTGTAGTATAATAATAAAGGACTGTGGAAATTTTAGAAAAGGGCTATACTAGACCTAAAATTAATGCAGTCTTCTCTTGTGTCAAGATAAATTTCTCCTGAAACTTTCACATAATTTTATGGTTTAGATTCCTTATCAGTTTTTGCCTGGCTGAAGACAATGTCTTACCCTTCTCTGTCTCTCCCCATTTCCTCAGCATGTGGAACTTCCCACCTAGCTCTGATGATTGTGATGCTGATATTACTGGCTCTTGCCTCAGCACTCTCAGGTCAGAAAAATCCCTCTGTGTTTTAAACGATGTGGAAACACAGAACACTTTTGCAGAATGAGTAAGAGAAGTGACTTGTACTGTTGTAATTATTCAAATGGACATGTTATCAGGGTATGAACTAACATATTTCCTACACTGCATTGTTTGTTCTGCTATTCCTCTCCATATTTCGGTTTTTGTCCATGATATTCTTTCACAGCAGGCAGAGTGTAGAAAGAGACCCAGACAGATATGTACCATATCAAAATCAGAATCACTGAATCACAGAATGCTTTGGGTTGGAAGGGACCTTAAAGAACATCTAGTTTCAGCATCCCTGCCATGGACAGGGACACCTTCCACTAAAGCAGGTTACTTGGAGGCTCATCTTGGAGTACCTGCAGGGATGGGATGTCCACAGCTTCTCTGGGCAATTGTTTCAGTGCTTCATGACCCTTGCTGTAAAGAATTTATTCCTAACATCTAATCTAAACCTACCAGCTTTAGGCATTCACCCTTCTCATATCACTACATGCCCTTGTGGAAAGTCCCTCTCCAGGCTTCTTTTAAGCCACCTTTAGACGGACCTCCATAAAATATACAATATATTTTGTTTCCACACCCTGATTACCCTGTGGTAAGTAGTTCCTGTGATTTTCTTGGCGATTGTTATCGAGCACTTATAAACTAACCCCTCATTAAGAAAGAAATCTTGTGGCAGACAAGTGCACGTAGGTAGACATGAACATGCAGAGTCAGTGAAGATGACTGTGGGGCAAGGAAGTGTCTGTACTCAAAATACTAGTGCTTGTTCTAAATACAGACTAATGTAAACATAATTATTAACTAGAGTCTTTGCTACAAAGTTACTATGAATTCCTAGGGAAAAGTGTAATCTCTCTGTTATACTGTTTAAAGACCCTTCAGTGACTGGTTCAATTATCTCTGAATTGCTAGATTATTTGTCCACAAACTAGAAGTTTTGGGATGTAGGTAGCCATTATTTTCTTTTATTCTTTAATTTTTTTTTCTTTTAGTTTTCTTTGACACCACATTCAACCTTCTGCTTCCAGAAGATATATCAGTCATATCTTTGACCCCAGTTACATGCAACTGTTGAATATTTCACTGTCTTTAACTGCAAAATCATGACATAGAGGTCACTGAGTAGAAATAATATGAGAGTATTGTGCTGAAGAAGAAAATACTTGGAAGATACCAAAATGAGATAGGGTATTTTAATGTTGGCTGAGCTCCATCAGAAGTTCCCCATTCATCAGTGAAATTTTAATCTGCTGTAAAGTTATAAATGAGTCTTAGGAAGATAAAGACCTATTTTTAGAAGTTTATCTCTTCTGAGAGAAAGATCAGTACATAACAGGTCAAAAGCATTGTAACAGAGACTGGACATAAAATGGAACATTGGTCAAAGGCCAAAATAATATTGAAAGCAAAATATTACTATTATTTAGAGGCACTTGTGTTAAATATGGTGAAATTGAACTGTTTATAGATGGATAAAGATATATAAGAGGCTGGATTTCCTCCAAACAGACTCTGGCTGCACCATCTCAGTGTTGTTTTCAGAGACGAGAGATTCTTCTTCCATTATAGCAGCCATAAATGAGAAGAGAATAGGGGAGTGTAAAGGAAAGAGTACTTCTAGACACTTCTAGATTACAGCACAACTAAGAAACTGGGGGTGAGGTTTGAAAGTATGACCAACCATCAGGAGGACATTAAACCACACCACCATCCACACACACTGATCTACAGCTCTCTCCACATTCCAGTTCCATGCTACAGCAGCACAGAGGGTTTGGGCTGAAAATGTGGGATGGCAAGCTGTTTTGTAAGGAAGTCTGGTCATCTGCATGCTCCAAATGGTGGGGGAAGGCATGTTGCAAAAATGGCACTACTGCCCACATGCTGCTTCAAAATTCCTCCAAGACACTGCTCCAGCTCTTTTGGTACAATTTGCACTTCAGGGGGTGTTAATATTCTGCCAGCCTAAGTTCTGCAATCCAGCTCACTGCCAATTTAGATGATGCCAGAGCCTGTGCAAGAGTAGGGATAGGGCAGTGGGAGGGAGCCGCCCCTCTCTTCAGCTGCAGCTGTCAAGGGCTAACACAGCTGTATTGCTCATCTCCACCCTCAGATTCTCCACCAAGCACTGAATCCCTCCTCTGATCACACAAGTGAACACGTAAAGATTTCATGACTTGACTCCAGGTATTGCCCGTGGCTAAATCACCAAGCAACACCTGTTCCTCTCAATAGCTTTTACTGCTGACTTCAAAATCCATGCAAACTTTTCATGTTATGAGTTGATCTAGCATTTTCAGTACATTGCCTGTCATTTCCCTCTCTTTGCCCTTCTGATTTAGAGGCTCATATGATCTAAAAGACTTCAATAAGCTAGTTTAGAAAGTCAATACTTCACTATTACTCTTAATTTACTTTAAATTTCTTCCTGTTCCTCCTTGTAAGTCTAGTAGGGAGGGGAAAATAGCTCTAACATGTGGCCTTAAATACTTCCCAGCTGAAAAAATACAGTTAACCAGCATGAGGCTAATGAGCTGATGTACAAACTGATGATCCACACCAGTTCCCCTGCAGCAAAATAACATCCTCTGCCCTGTATACACAGCAGCTGATTTTACCCTGGATGTTCTAGTTTCTCCTTTTCCTGCATTTCTGATCTCTCAGTACAGGGCTCTAATGTAACTTCAGACTATCTTAGCCCATTAACTGCATGATGCAGCAGCAGGCTCCCTAGCTTGTAGAATCCTTTTTTTTATTTCTCTGCAGCCAATAGTCAGTGTCTCATTATTTACCTTGCCCTTTCCTTAATGATGTCCTTCTCCCTGAACATCATTCTAAACAGACAATATAACGATTTAAACTACTGCTGTAGGTTGAGCAGTTTATTCATTTTGTTGTTGTTCTTATCTAAGTAGCCCTTTCTAACAGAATATGTTTGAAATTCTATGTTTTGAACGACCTTTAATTCAGAAAAGCAGCTTAAAAGTGAAAGTGAACAGCCAATATTATTTGTGTATACCAGTAATATGATGACTCTAAGTTTTCCTTTGGCATTGTTTTCCTCTTATATTTTTTACATTTAAAAAAAAAAATCTAGTTTCATCTTGGTTTTAGTATTTGAGGAATTTGGATAAGAAAAATTCAATTTAAAAGAGACAAGAATATTGGAGTTTTTTGACTTGCTTTCCTGATTTATAAAGAGTTATTATGTCCTTGGATGTTGAAAAAAAAAAAAGTCAAGATGTAAGAGAACTCTTGGGAATTAATAAAGAATTAAAATCTATGGGAAATTAATGTAAGAAGATGGAGAAAAACACGAGTCTTTCTTGCAACACTGATCAGCTCATTAGACCTTTCTGTGAAAAAGTCCATAAGGGTAAATTTAGATGTTTATAATTTGCTATTAAAATAAAGAAAAAGAGGTAAAGAGAGTGTCTGTTCTTTAAAGCACAACCATCTTTGTGCTTTAGACATCAAGTTAGAAATACCTGCTATCAATGACACTTAACTGATGTCAAAGCAAGAGTAAAAGGATTATCTAATGATCCTTTGGACCAGTATAAGGAGAAAATGACACAGATATTTTAAAAGATGTAGTTTAACTATAATGAAGAAAAATCCGTAGGTTTTATAAACTAGAGTTTAGAGAGAAGTGGTTTTCAGCTGGGGGCCTAAAAAACCCTCTGGGATCTGTAAGGTAATTCTAAAACATCACTGAAATGCAGCTCAGAAGAACAGACATATTACAGCAGCCTAAGTTCTTAAGGATGTTGGCACAGCAAAGGGTTGAAAATCATCACGAAGTGTTAGCAATACTCTTTCCCACTTCTACCTATCAACAGGAGAAAATTTCCAGCCTCCCCTTCAGTTGAACAACTTGATTTCAAATCAGAGCTCTGTACTGAATCTTAATCAGCTTGAGAAGTGGAAGACTTAAGAGGAAGTCATTTTCCAAGCTTCTATTTTTTTTTTTTTTTTTTTCCCTTTTTAAGTGATGATGCCCTAGCTGTCAGAGTTTAAATTCTCTAGAGGCTCAATAGCTGTGATATTTATTAACCAAGTGGTTATGATCAGAACTTTGTCACTCAAACTTGCTTGGTATCAGCTGACATATGGTATCATGTTTGAAATACCACTCAGTAAATCACTGATAATGTCAATGTAATTGCTGAGAGCTAACACACAGTGTAATTCTTTTCCCATTGAAACTGATGGCTAGAGCACTGTTGATGGCTGTGGTGAGGGACAGAATCTGCTAACCAGAAAAGTATTTTCTTTGTCCTAATTGCACACAAATAATTAATAATTGTGTAAACACCCAGTCTTTAAATGGGCCTATATTTATAAATGGTAGCACATTAAAATTTTCATGATTAACTTTTTTTGGTAGATAATGCTGCTGTGACTATCTCAATATGCTTTATTTGTGAGTCAGATGCTAATATATTCATAAGTAGATGGATATATGAGTGTAAG
The DNA here is from genome assembly GCA_013397295.1 of Polioptila caerulea. NCBI lineage: Eukaryota > Metazoa > Chordata > Aves > Passeriformes > Certhiidae > Polioptila > Polioptila caerulea. Next base: position 102,984 of record VYXF01009743.1, read on the forward strand.
AGATCTGTACATATCTCTTTTCCATCTGTTATTTCTGTCCTAAGTTTAAATGCTCTGTGTTCAATGCTAACATTGTTATTAACATTTTATCACTTTTTTGCCATATATTAATTAGATGATATCCATGGATAAGTTTTATTCTGCATTTTGAGGTTTCATTTTTAACTGGTCATTTTCTCGTATAAATACTTACTTGCCAAAAATAAAACTTTCCTTAAAACAAATTCCTTCCCCACTCACCACCTGCCACCCCCCCAAATATTTCAGCAGCAGGGATTTCTCATATTTTGGGCATATTGTCTGGTAGAGAGACATTGCCATCATCAAGATGCGAGATTTTCAGAGTTATCTTTTTGCTCCGTAAAATTTGGAACAGATTCTTAAATGTGGGCCTCCTTAACCTGGAAGGTGCCAGGATGCAGACTCAGACTCTGGTCACACATGTGATGAGTCAGTTTGTTGGGTGATTATATATACCACAGAGTTATTTCTCTGTCTGAGGTATTGTTGCCCACAATGCTTGGAAAGGTCTTAGTTTATCCTGCTTCAGGGCAAAATACAAAGTATCAGGAGAGTTTCATGACATGGTACAAGTTTCTATAATTACTATAAGAGAGGGTTGACAGAATGCTGAAAGTTTCTGCAATCATGCTTCAGAACTACCGTTTTCACTACTGCTCATCATATTCAGATCTCGCAATAAAATGTTAATATTATAATTAATTTAGACCTGAATTTTACAATTCTGATTTATGGCAAATGTCTTTATGTTTGCCAGCTAGTTGTTTGAAAATTTCTGATGTTTTGGTACATTCCAAGACCTTCAATAAAAAATTATATTTGTCTCTTCTACTCAGTCTAGAATATGTACTGACATTTTTGACAAGCATGAAAACAAATTTCACTGGGTAAAGATTTTATAAGCCAAGACAGTGCACAGATGAAGGATAAGGAAAGTGGAGGAGTAGCTAGAAAATTAACTGTGAATACACAAAAAAATCTTGTTTTGTCTGTTTCATGATTTGGTGGTTTTTTTCAGTTTGGGGTTTTCTTCTAATTTTCTATGTGATCATTATGAACATGGGAAATATTTTTTTTTATTATTTTTTAAGGAAGATGACTGCTATAGGAGGGAAATATGAGAGCAAAAGTAACATTCATTGAAAATCAAGAACTTTTCCTTTACACTGTCATTGCTGTCAAAGGTTAGTGCAAACTGCTCTACAGATAAAGTATAGATATAATTTTGAGTTTTATTTTTCTCTTTCTCTGAGGGCTATCTAGATAATATGTTTGTGGACTTGTGCACAGCAGGGTTATTATTATGTTTGTCTGCTGCATTTGAACTTCCATGTGGCATTTGACTCTTTTGACCATCAGCAACAATTGTACTCTTTTTCTTATTCTGTGAAATTTATTGCTTTGATCTCTGGTGTCTTCAGTGTCATCTGGTTTCCCTCAGTGATATATTCTGGGATCTATAGTATCTCCTTGTTATGTGGATGGTAGCTGGAATTACTTGTGTTCACAGTCCAACTGTCAGACAAATGGCTCTTGTCTTTGTTTATCACTCCTTGAAGACCCTGTAATAGCATCTACAGTGCTGCCTGATTGTCCTTCTATTATCAAAGTTTACATGGTGCTAATTTTCTTAAGTGTAATGCTGAAAGGATGATACGTCAGTGGAATAATTTCAGCGGGAAGTAGAGGCTCTTAGGAGTCTTTTATCTTCCTTGTGGTTTAGCTTTTCTTCTTTTGCTTTCAGTGTCATGATAGTGCCTCTGCTTTGGCTGAGATCCTAGGCCATTTTGAACAGACAACATGCTCTAGGAGAAATGGACACCTGGCTTAAATTTCCAACACGGTATTCTTTTCATGCAGTGACAGAAAATGGAAGTTGATTAATTGGAGTAATAAATTTCTGCAACCCCAGACTCTTTCCTTAGTAGAATAGTCCAGGATCTCAAGATCTGCCACTTCTAGCTAGTGTCCTCAGGTTCCTGACCTTTAAGCATAAACGAATCTCAAAAAAAATCAACACCCACTAAAACTCAGAACAATGCATAGTTTTGGAGAGAAGGGAAAGGAGGTATGTGTAATGCTTCCTTAGAACCCTTTCCTTAGATAATGCTAGCACAGAATGAAAATTTTGAAGGAATTGGGATTTTTTCCATGTCATCTGCTCAGACATCCTTGGGATAATAGGATGTTTCTCTTCTTCAGGTGGCTGGTAGGAAAACCGTGCTTAGCTCTTCTCACAGTCAGTGGCTGAAATGGGCAGCTGGGCTGTCCTTGAGGCATTTTCCATCTGAGGGAGAAGGTGAAGCAGGTTCACCATCTGTGCTTGACGAACACCTTCATACCCATGCTGACTATTTACACTTTCTGCCACATGAATTCTAAACTTCTTCAGCATAGCCTGTTTGTCCTGAAATCAATAGATCAAAAAAAATTTGGATTGACAGATTTGTGCCAAATTTCAACGCATCACAGAAACTGATATGTCTAACTTTAAATGGCCAGTGTTGTGCATTTATTATTTAGCAATAATATGTCCTGCAAGGAGCTTGGATCACAACAGGGTAGAGCTGAAAGAGGAAAGAGGATGGCAGACTTTTGACGTTTCTCTTGCACGTGTACATACTGACACGTGCATATATGTATGCAATTGCTCTCTCTTACTTCTGATGAATAGAAGGAGGGATAGATTTTCTTCAGCTTTGCAGCAAAAATGGGTCACACTACTATTACACAAGCTTTTCCCCGTTCATCATGATACTAAGTGGTAAATTTTTGCTTTATATGTGTCTGTGGGCATTTTTGTTGCCTTGATACTGAGTTTCTTCCTCCTAAGCAAGCAGAATAAAAGGCTTTGTTTTGGTTTGTTTCACTTTTTTAAAGAAATTTTAATTATTTTTTAAAAGAAAAAAAATAAAGAGTTAGTATGTCTGAGATTTCTATTTTCAGAAAATTGTAGGCTTGTATTTTTGGCAGGGTAGGCTTCCTTTCTTAAAAATACCTTTATATTTATACCTTTTGTATTAGGGTTTCTAAATGAATTAATGCTGATAAGTAAGTCCAGACTTTGCAGAATAATTAGACTCAATTATGACTGGAACAATAAGTTCAAGTGAATGGAACAATATTGTTAAATATAAAACTTATAAGTTAAGTATAAAACTTATACTGATAAAATTAAAATTTGTTTTTAATTCATGTCTGAATGTTCACAGTGGTAATGGGTACAGGACAAACTAAAAAGGTAAAAGAAAGACTCTTTCCTATCTTATGTACTTCAACCAGTAAAGGTGAATATTAAAGGTCAATATTTTTAATTATCATCAAAAAAGAAGAAATTGTGGAATGTGCAAAGAAATAGTCTTATAGAACACTAGTCTTGGAGTAGGGAGCGCTTCCTTCTATTCCTGTGTTGCTCACTTCTTTGATGTTATTTCTTTATGCCTCTGGGTTTCTTTGTTTTCTCTGTTTATTTAGAGCATACGAGGTTCACAGCAGAGACTTGTTCGGTTTTACTGTGTGTAGTTACCCATGCCTTACAAAAATGCAAGTAAATAATTCACTTACTTCTTCGAGTTACACTTTCATGGTAAGTTTTTTTTCTTTTTTTTGAACAATGAGATAGTCATCTTTGCCCATGCTTTTAGAGATCCTGGTGCTATATGGTTCTGGTTCATGACAAAGGATTTCTGTTGAGATAATAATAATACTAATATTAATAATTCTTTTTTTCTCTTAGGTTTTTGGTTTCAGTGCATAAATAAACTCACAGAAAAGTAAGTGGTCAGCCTGAGATCACTTTCATCCTGAAATGCTAGAAAAATGTTTATATTAAACACCTTCATTGTATTTCTGCATGCTCCAGCATGTTGTGTATGGAGCGTAACATAACAATAGAAGAATGGGGCTTGGGCTACAGGGCTACAGAAATAATTTTTAGAAATAATACTTTCTTAAAACCCGTGCTTTCCTCAATTTTAGAAGGGAAGAAAATATTTTAGAAGGGAAAGAAAATATTTTAAAGAGAAAGCCTCAAACGACTGAAAACCAGCCTGGTAAAGTGGGAACAGTTGAAGGCTGCAGGACATAGACTATGATCTGAGCCAAAAGTATTACCAAAGATAAAACAAAAGACAAACAAAAATCAAGCCCAGATAGTAAAAGAGAAGTTATCAGAGGAGAGATGGCAGGAGGATACAGACACTGAGGTAAGATTTTTATGTGGTTCCAGAGGGGCATTTTCAGATCCAGTGTCTTTAGTCTTAGTGAAAAGAGCTGAAGGAGCAGAAGGAAGGATCACATAAACAAATGCAACTGCACTAGACTGTTACCAAATAAACCTCCTGTTTTTCATGCAATCCACATTTCTCCTGACCTTTTACACAAGAAAATGGATTTTCAGATTTTACCCAAATAAATTCTCCCTGAGATGTTTTTGCCTAAAGATTAAGATCAGGCAGAGAGTAGGAGGGAAGGCTGGGGGTGGAAAGGAAGGTGTCCTGAGAAGCTATGAAGTATGTGCAGCAATCCTTGCAGTGCAAACATCATCTGCAATGCTAGGTAAGGTCACCTTGGGAAAGAAATATAGCACAGATTAGCTATGGCAGAGGCTGGGGAGACTCTCTGATGAAGGGCTGGTAACAACTTCCTGTGGTTTCAAATATTCTGGGCATCACATGTAAGAGAGATCAGCATTTACACTTTAAGATCGTCCTCTCCCCCTCCTACAAATCCGTGGTATTTTCTGGACCTTGTAGATCTGTAGTTACTCCTAGTCTATGCTGCCCTCTCCTGCTCAAACTCACAGCCGCAGAGGTTACCTCAGTGTTTGCAGTCAGGTGTTGTTTACAAAGTACTGCCTTTGCTTCGTATAGTTTCATAGGGGAAGCATTTAGAGATGCATGAGGTATTTAGGAAAATGGTTAATATAGAGCTTGCATGCAGCTCAACATCTTGTCAGAGTAGTTCTTGGACTAGTAATATGATTCTTCCATTATAACAGTTAATTTATAGACATGAACAAATGAAGGTTTTTTATACTAAAAGGAAAAATTCTCAGAAATATTTTATTACATTAATGATTTTAATATTCATAAGGTAAAACAGTTGCATTTTATTTATTCTAGTTTGAAAAAGATAGAAAACACTAAGGCATCAAACAAATCAAGTTGTTGGCACAGAACAACCCTTTGTCATACTTCAGCTAGAATTTTGTCCATTTTATCATTCGTATCCCAGACCTCATGGAACTTTCTGCAGAACATTTCTACGTATCTTGCAATAAATCTGGTTATTTCCCTTGTTGCTAAGTTTTCACTTTCTTTGTTGTTTAAATATTTAGGGGTTGCTATTGTCTTTTATTGCCTTAGCCAAGCTTAGACATACTTAACTCTGCTATTAAAAAAAAAGTCATTCCTTGCATGTTCCTAACTGGTTTTCATTCTTCCTTTAGAGTACATGGCATATATCAGTGATGAGGTACCCAGATCTGAAGACTGTACTTTGCAGTGACAAGAACAGCAGAAGGCTGTTTCTCTCCGTGAAACTAAATTCTATTAACCCTCTTGCACTGTTTATTGCCTACAATTTCTTATAATTTTAAATTTTATTGAAACAATGAGTATTCACACTTCCAATCATAATTTAAAGTTACCATAGTGCTGTATGTCTTCATAGTGTTGAATGCCTTTTCACAAAAAGCTATTCAAGAACCAAGTCATAGTTATCCAGCATTGCTTTCTACATGTCAGTCACTTTCCCTTGAACCAGGCAGTTGTCTAGAGTAAAATAAACTAATTTTTCATTATATGCCACAAGAGGTAAAATTCTCAAGTAGAATAATCACGGAATTATAGAATATCCTGAGTTGGAAGGATCATCAAGTTCGGCTCCTGGCCCAGCACAGGACAACCCCAAACACTTCCTGAGCTCTGTCAGGCTGGTGCTGTGACCACTCCCTTTCAGAACCTATTCCCATGCCCAGGCACCGTCTGAGTGAAGAATCTTTTCCTAATGGCCAACCTAAACCTCCCCTGCCACAGCTTCAGGCCATTTCCTTGGGTTCTATCACTGCTCTGTAGAGAGAAGAGATAGCACCTGCCCTTCCTTTTCCTTCCTAATGAAGCTCTGGTCCACGGTGAAGTCTCCCTTCAGCTTCCTCCAGGCTGAACAGACCAAGTGAACTCAGCTGCTCCTCATACAGCTTCCCTTCAAAGCCCTTCATCACCTTTGTAGCCCTCCTCTGGGTGCTCTCTAACAGCTCATTATCTTATGCTGTAGTGCCCAAAAGTGCACACAGGACTTAGGTGAGGCTGCATCAGTGCAGAGCAGAGCAGGACAGTGGCATCCTTCCATGGACTGTGCTAAGTGCTGTACAAAAATCATAGTGTATCACTTTTCTTGCATTCTCCTCAACAATTCATTCTGAGATACTAGAAAACAAGCAATACAGTGTATTCTGTAAAAGGTTTGTTCCATGATTTTATCTAATTCCATCTTACACACCCACCTATGCACTTTATTGCTTCTGTGTCATGATCATCCCTGTATGATTCAGATAAAACTAATTAAAATAAATTAACCCAGGAAAAAATGGAGTGTATTTGTATACTTCTGCTACTGCATTTGCTTTTCTTGTCCTCTCCCCAATGTTGAAAGAGTACCTTTTCACTCTACACAGTTTACTTGCGCCCTCTCAAAGATCTTTAGTGAGGTTCACTCAGATCTTTTGTTATTGAAGAGCAGAAACCTCTAATGTGGGCTAAACCTTACTGCTTTATCCCAGCTATGCTTTGTCCCTCGGAGCTTGGCCTCACAAGGCCCTGAGCCTTCCAGAGACAATCTGGAGAGAGACTTAATTTTGCCTCAGGTGGGACAGCTCATGTGAGCTACAGCTGAGAATTTTCTTAAACTCTTTCACAGAGCCTGGATATCACAAGGGCACTATTTGAAAAGTACTTAATACTGCAGTTCCCTTGGGGTTGTAAGGTGTTTCAGTGTCTCCTCTGAAGTACTGAACACTCTTCACTCCCACTCATTTCAGCTCTCACTGCTCACTTCTTTGAATTCACTAAGACAGCCTGTGTGCACAAGATGAACAGCGTTTAACTCTCAGAGTATTCCAGGTCTTCTTCACTGGACGGCAGGCTGTCTCCTGTATTTTTAAGCTCAGTTTTGTTTCTGTTTCTTCATAATATTCCAGAAGGAGAGGGCCAGCTTGTTTCATCTGTGATCACTTTGTGAGAGCTGAGTTGCAGACATGGATGGATGATGCAATGGGGTTGCTGGCAGGTGGCCGTTTGTTCAGACTCTGCTTGACTGTGTTCAGGGCCAAGCAAAGGAATCAGACTCTGGTGTATTGTGCAGTTTTCTAAACCACCTCTCCAGTGCTGAAAATCCTAGCCAAAGTCCTTTAGCAGTGTTTATTTTTTGCATGTATTTAGTTAACAGAAAAGGAGCCCTTCAGTGCAGATAAAACTTCCCATTCTTTCAAAAACCAATGCTTTTTGTTATATTTATTCATTTATCAATGCTGTGAAAGTTTCATATGCTGCAGCCATTGATTTCAGTAGCCAATGCTATTTTTCCTGTTTATTATAATTTATTGTCTCATTGTTGCCAGTAGTTTGCACTTAGCTGAGTTTCCCACACAATATACAGGAAACATCTCTATAGCATCAGGCTTCCTCAGATTGATTCCCACAGGGGCCAGGAGGGACAAGCCACTCCCGGGTGCTTTGTGATGTGGCTGCAGAGAGTCATGCTAAATCCACCATTTGGAGACTTCCTTCCTTGCACCTACGGTAGCACACACAGTAGCCAAGTCAGTGCTCCCACTAAACGCTCTCCCACACTGTCTTTGGGAAAATTTTACCTGGATGGGTCTTTTCACAATTGTCTCCCTTTCTTTTCAAGCACTTAACGCATTTGTTACTGAGCTCCAGTGAAAATGTGAGTCTCCAAGGGTTCGTATTTGTGTTAGAGCAAAGCTAATGAAATTACTCACTTAGGTTATTTTATTTCAATTTACCTTTCCTCATTGTTGATTAACAGATGATTTGCAAATGTTGACTAATGTATTAAGTTGTCTAGGTGGAGGTGCTGTGGGTAGTAAAGAGGGCCAGTACACATATGTTCCTTTGAAAACATTCCTTAAATAATACCCTCCAGAGTCTCCTGGGAAAGCTGGGAAATTAAATTAACATTGTCTGTGTCTCCCTCATGAGCAATACTTCCCTATTAACAAACAATGAGTTCAAGGGTTTAGAACAGAGACAACTTTATTGGGAGTGGGGGAGCAGCATAGCAAAAGTTGAATATGGAATTAACTTCACTAAGTCAGTGATTCATAAATCAATTCTATTAAACTATGTCATCACCCTTTCCTGCTGCCTTCCCTCTTCACTCCCTTCTGCATCTCCCCCTCCACCCCACCTCCTCACCCTCCCGGATGTGCTGCACAATAGCCCCGAGCCTACTCTCCTCCCTTGGTCTTGGTTAGTCACTGCTTACCTCAGCTCACACTGCTCATGTTTTTTTATGGTTTTTTTTTTTTTTTTTTTTNAGTTCTTGACCTTACAAGGTCACACTGTGTTTGCCGTTTACAAAGAGTGTTGCTTCCAGCTCAGATGCTGGAAAAGCTGCTGTTGGTAGCCCTGGCTGAAGCAACATCAGCTCTGCTGAATATGCTGCGGTTGTCCTTGTGCTTTCGTTGGTTTGCCCAGGTTTTGGCAAGGAGCACTGCAAATGTTGCACAAACTGGCATATAAGAAACTGTTTAAACCAAGAAAAACACTTTTTTTGCCATGAAGTTGTTCAATCATTTGAATAGATTGCCCAGAGAGATGGTAGAGTCTCCATCCATGTAGATATTAAAGGTCTGATGGGAAATGGCCCTGAGCAACTCTGAGCAGGTCGGCTGGAGTACGTGATCTCTAGAGGTTGTTTCCTGCCTCTTCTATGCTGTGATTCTGTAAAAATTGTGGAGCTTTCAGTTTCTTGTCAGCCAAGATACCTGCAATAGCAGTTCCAGAGCAGCAAATACTATTTCATATGAATCAAATAAGTTTAAAAACACAGTAGTGGGTTCCTTTTAAAAGTGATTGCCAGAAAAATATATTTGGAAATATTTTGAGATCCTAAATGCTTATGTGGGTAGCAAAAACTTTGGCAAAGTTCATGATCAAATGCTATAAATTAAGTGGTTAAATTGAAGGGCTCATGCCAGACTCATGACTGTTCAATACAAATTCTTTCTAAATGAAAGTTAACTGGCTTTTTTTATTTGTTAATAATTCCCTGTTGCCAAAAACCAACAGAGCACAGCTTTCCATTTTCACTTTCCTGCCCCTATAGAAGTCAGACTATTGTTTTGTCTAATATATCAATGGCACCCATGACAAGAACACCATAATTCCTATGTCTCCCTCGATAAAACCCCAGGTATTTTGTTAGCTCCTGGTAAGTCAGAAGAAGAAATTGTTTTCTAAGTTCTCACTTCAAAGCACAACAAAGACTAGCTCCAGGCTGCGGCCAGTGCCAGAATTAATTTTAACTGACCATACCAGAGATATATATTTAATTGGCCTATGCTCTTTTTAATATTTGCTTGTTTATTGGCATATATTTGTATGTCTGTGTTAAAACACAGCAAACCCAGCTAATTATTTTTCGAGCCACCTTTAGGAGTTGTTGCATTTCTTTTCTGTCAGGAAATTAAGTGAAAATGTATATCACAAGAAGATTACCATCTTGAAAAATAGAAAGCAGGATGAGTTTTTCTTCCTCCTGGGACTTTCTACAGATTTACAAATATATTGACCAAAGTGCTTGGTGCTCCATCATTGCTTTTTGTCTTGGCATCCAGTTTTCTCTTTTTATTCACTGGCAATTTCCTTCTGCTCAGAGGTGCAGCTAAGCATCTCTAAGAAATGTGCTTCTTTTGCTGACTGTCTTCCTGTTTTTTCTGTTGATATTTGTCACTTTGTTTCTTTTTTTTCTTTCTAATCTCTCTTTTAACTGATTTCTCCTGTTCTAAGGAGCCTATGCACATACAAAGTCACTACTTTTCTCTGAGTCTTCCTTGTCTTTTGTATTGGTTCAAAATTTACATATTCATTATCTTTTTCAGGCAGAATCTTCTATAAATGCCTGACTGTCTTTAACATTATGGGACCTGCAGCAAGATTATATCATAAGGGTAATGACTAAAAAGCCATCCCTATAAAACTTCTATACATCCTGAAAATGTATAGGAAAGTTAGAACATATCTGGAATTCGATGGACTTTTTACAAGTTCTGTTAAGTTCACAAAATACTTTTCTGTGCTTTACAGGACTGAGGTGACTGGGTGAAATTGCTCAGATGCCTAAGGCAACACACTGAGCTGTCTGGAATGATAATGATTATTCAAATGGTAATTATCCAAACGACCCAGATTTCTTCCTTGCTGTATCTTGACAAATGGCTAGGCAGTGACATCTCTGCTGTCTGTGGTTCTGTGGCCAGTCACATTTGAAAAACCATGTTGGTAAGCTGTATATAGCAACAATGACAGTAAGGCATAACAGGAGTTTGTTGTCTAAATGACAGTGTGTTTAGTGAAGTTTTCAACATTATTATCTACTGCAGCTGCATCTTGTTTTCTTCTTTCTACTGTGCTTCATTTTCTTTATGTTTCAAGTTCATCTATGTATTATGCAGATTCAGAATATGCAGGCTATTTGCAACCAGTTGTTGCCAATTTGCACGAATTAATTTTGTCTAAGTGTTTGTCCTAAACCATGTGCAGACCAGGATAACACCAGTATTTTGTTTAGCTTACCGAGTTTATAGTTGTAGGCTCACAGTTTAGGTGAGATAAAATATGATTTATACTGGAAATGTCCCCAGCGGCATCCACTTGCCTCCCTGATCTCTCTGATTTTGCTGTGGGAAGATTTCCATTTAAGTTAGCATTTTATGGTGACTCTGCTAAACAAATTAGACTTCAAAAATAGCAGCCTGTACCAAAGGAAATTATGACCAATAGAACTCCTCTTTTGTCTATTTCTAGACCTTAGTACAGTCAGCTTTCCTTTATTCTGTCCTGTGTTTTGAGAACTCTTCTCGAGTAATCCTTTGGTCTTGGATTTTTATTTTTCTTCAGCTGTTTTTTTTTATAGATGACTTCTCATCATATCCTCTTCCTCTTTGTCACCTTACCATAAATTCATGTCCCACTCCTGCTCCTACAGCTCTAGGATTCAGAACTGCAAATGCTTAGAACAGCATTTTTGACTGTAAGAACAGTGGTGTACCTTATGAAACAGTCACCTTCTGGTCTCTGTTTCATGTGTTGATAATTAATATTGTCTCCCCCTCTTACACTGATCTTTAATCCTTTAATGGAAAAGAAATAGGCTAAAATGATGGAAAAAAAAAAACTTGTAAAGCAGGTAGAAATGGCAGAACAGGAAGATATGGCTAAAAAGTAATCAGGAAAATCTTAAGCAAAAGGATAAGCAGATTTGTGAAATATGAGGGAGGTGCCATGACCCTTCTGGCTTGCTAGTAGTTGGCCTTGGAGTGTCTCTTCCACATGATCATAGGTCAGACAGAGAAAATCCATTCCAATTCTCTCACTTGTTAGTCAGTTCTCTGCAGTAGCTTTTTCTGTCCAGACGAATGTAATAAAAGAAAAAGACCTTCTTCTGTCTCTGCAACAAACCTGATGCCATTAAAATGCACTCTTAAACACTAAAGGAAAGGGCCCAAAAGTAAACCCTCAAGACCTAACATTTCTCTTAATACCTTATTTGGTAGAAGAAGGGTTTAGACAGATGCTTTCAAAAGTCCAAAGTTTTCCAGAGGAGCACATTTGTAACCTCCCAGAGTCCCAGTAGTAGAGTACCACCTGCAGAATACATTCCTGCACTTGTGGAATTTTGATGAAGCACCATAAGATATTGTCAGCACATTTTTATCCCAACTGTTGCACTTGCAATGAAGTGCTATGGACATAAGGAGCATGTGCATCATTAGTTACTCAGGTTTGCAGCTTACATTGATTTTGATTCCCCACCTTTCTGGCTCTAAAACCTCCTAATCAGTTAAACAATATAAAGAAAATGAAAAAGTCTGAATGGGCCATACACTTTGAAAATCTTTATTAGTTTGACCATAATACTACAGTTGATATGGCTGAAATCTTTTTATTTGAAACTGGCCTGCATCCAGCGGGTAAGGAGAAGAAGCAGAAAGAACTACTATTTATCTGCAAAAAATTTGCACTGTTTGGAGATACTTCCCTGATTTAAACTCATACATTGCTCAACATTCTGTATGCCAGCTGTCTCCAAAAGTAATACATTAAAGGATTTAAGTGCTACAAAGATAAAATCATAAATAAATGCATGAAAAACTACACGTAAGGCAGGATATTTTTAATCGGATTGAAATAAGAAAGAAATTTAGGACAAGGGGAGTTAGCATCAAGTAGCTCTAGAAGAGGTTTAGACTGGATGTTAGGAAAAATTTCTTCCCTGAAGGGGTTGTCAAACATTGGAACAGTCTGCCCAGGGAAGTGGTGAAGTCACCATCCCTGAGGGTATTTAAAAGATGTGTGGATGTGGTACTAAGGGACATGGTTTAGTGGTGGACTTGGCGGTGCTGGGTAAATGGCTGGACTCCTGGTCTTAAAAGTTAGACATAAATGGTTCCGTGACTCAATGATTCTATGAAATCTAAGTTGAAGAAGCAGAAGAACTCAGAGATTCTCCATCAAGTGGCTGTGACAACCTCTGCAGATCACTGAGCAGCTGCTAGTGGTCTGACGGTAATGGAAGTTGATATTGGAGGTTGATAGTGGTGACACTGAATATTGGTATTCAATTCAGATTGAATTCTAAAATTTCATATAATTATATAGAGTGTAGCACACTGAACTGGAAGGTAGAATCACTGAAACACAAATCAAAATGAGATGAGGTAAATTGAGCTTAATTTTCGAAATTTTTCCATGCATTGGATTTATTTGGGAAATATATCATAAGACATCATAATTCCTCTCCCTCCTCACCAATAAGATCTCCTTGAGCCTTAGAATCTTGAAAGATTAAAAAGAAAGATGTACTTATCTCCAAAAGATAAATTCCTAAAATTGAAGGTCTCTCAGAAGTACCAAAAGAGAAATTGCTGTACTCACTAAATCTTACTGCAAAGTCCCCTGTGCTCCACATAAATGATAATATTTGTTTCAAAGTCATTGTCATGTAACCTGTGATTCTGAATATCCATATGGGATCCCTGTTTATCTTCTGTACAAATGTGTGCTTTATATGATTTAGTTTATCTCTCATCACAGAGAGAACTCTTCATTTTCAATATTCAAATGAGAGTGATTTCTTTTTTCACCTTTTCTTTTTTTAAGCCTAAGGATTGCAAAAAACTTATTCGTGTATACAAAATATTGCTTTCCTCTTTTAGTGCATTTAAGTGGTAGATAAACTGTGCTGGAATTTCTGAAGAGCAGGAAGTCTCCAAAGAGCATATAAAATCAGTAATGACCTCAAGGAAATTAACCTGCATATACTAAGCAAAAATGTCATTCTATACTGGTATATCTGTCTTAAAACAGATGCCGCACAGATGCCGGCATTGGTTCCAGTGGAACAGGAATCCTCTAAGGTTTATATTAGGAACTAGCTGTTAGGCTTATAGTTAATTGGGAAAAATGAAAACCTTTCTCCATGCCTGGTTGTTTGATGTAGGCCAAATTAAGAAAAAGAAGTGTACCTATTTCTGTTGTAGCTCCTTAAGTCAGGGTATCAAAGAAACTCAAGCAGAACTATCGTTGGGCACACTATGCTACAACCAAATTAGGGAAAACTTGGGGTCATCAACTGGCCACATACTGGTCCATCTTCAGACACAGACGGGGCAGGTAAGCATGGGGTTTGTGAAAGTGGATATGTGATGGGAGGATGGGAATATTAAGTATCTTGGGGTTGAAAGACCAGTCTTCAGCCGTGAGGTTGTTTTGAAGTGTCATGAGAAAGTGCTCAGCAGATTCTCTTTACAGTTAAGACCAATAAAGGATTCTGTCTCCAAATATAGGTGGCCCTACTTTCTGCAATGCAGTGAAGATGTTATTTTCCCACCAAAAATACGGGAGATGTGCTGAAAACTGAATGCTGTAGATGAAACATCCCAGATACCTGTTGAAAATTCCTCTCCACGAGGAACAGATGGTCGTATGAGAGAATTTGTATTTGTGCCAACAGAATCATTCCAAACACCCACATCGTGAAGGTCACTAAGTGCAGAATTAGCACAGACATCAGCTTCAGGATGATGGTTGCCAAGTCCTGGGAGCACCTGGCTGAAACTGAAACATAATCATCCTGGGGTGAGTCAGGTTTGGTAACTGTACCCCGAGTAAACCAACCAAATGCATATCAAGCTGAAATAAAACCTTTTTAGTTCATTAAATTACTTTTAAAAAGCAATTTAAAGTCATTGGATCAGTAGCACAAAAAAGTGGATAAAGAGCCAAAGACTGGATTCCTGGAACGAACTTGCATGCAGAATGACAATTTCTGAGTCTTAGGCTTCCTGCCAACCAGCAGAGTGTCTTACATGAGAAGCTACAAGAAGTAGCTCACTTCTAGCAAGAAACACTAAACACTAGACAACTCTTGCTCGAAAGCACTGGCAAGGAAATACTACTCTGACAACAGCAGTACAATTGAAAGGAAATTTACAAGGAATTCAAGATTTTGTGAAATGAGGAATTCTTGTTTATTATTAACAATTAGTTTTTAATTTGAATACATAAAAATAAGCTGATTATGTCCTCTTTATGGTCATAATCTTCTCCAAATGTCACCTGATTCACCCTGTCCGAGAAATGGCCAATGTTTTATGTTTTGATACAAAATGTTGTCTTGGAGTAGACATTTTGAGCAGAATTTCTGTTTTGGTGGGTTTTTTTTTTAGGTTTGGTTTTTTTTTTGTTTTTTTTTTTTTTTAATTTCTTTGTCCTTATGCCTAGTTCCATTTGAAAATTATCAGAAGTCAATTAAAGCCTTTTAGCAAGGGCTGGGATTGTCAAGAGTATGAATTTTTTATAAGCTTCTTGGCACACCAAGTCTGAGTAGGAGGCTGTCTTTTCCAAAGAAAACCATATAGGTAATTACCAGATGTTTTTGTACACTTACCCTTTCATCTCTCCTTCTGATCATGCTATTTTTTTGTCATTCTTCGTTTCCATGTTGTCCCCAGTCTGCAGATTTGCCTGCAGTAGTACTGATTTTTTTTTTCTTTCTCTTCATGAACAATGTTTACTTGGCCTCACTTAAACAAATCTGTTTCTTATTTTCTGACACTAGACCTTTAAAGTGGTTCTGTGTAGTCTGTTTCCTATGCATTTTGTTCTAATTCCAAAATAATTCCTTTGTCCCTTCCAGATGAAGCTTTTATCCTACTCAGCTGCTTTCTTCTATTCATGCTCCTCCTGCCTAGCTCTGAAACCAACCTCTTCCAGCCTTGCCAGTTTTTCCAAAGGGGGGCCCTTTGTCTCAGATTTGGATCCAGTGTTATTATTACAAATTTCTCTGGCAACATTCACTGTTGCCATCATCTGTAAAGAAGGAAAACAAGAAGGAAGGACATTTATCTCCTAAAAAGGTTCTACTCTGGGCCTAATCTGCATGTCCATTCTGGTGAAGGAAGTATTTATGTCTATGTCAAAAATAAGGTTGAGAGCTAAATACTTTAGACTTTTCTCCCCTCTTCACCTTCCCAATAAAAATTGTTATAAACCTTCTTTAATTTTTAAATATCCCAACTTCCTAACATCTCCCAAATGAGCTTTGTTCTGTGCAAATCATCATGAGATAGTCCTTATGGAGAAAGAAATTATAAAAATTATTCTCATATTCCAGTAATCTTCACTCAAATATTTGCATTTAGTTAATGATGTAATTTAATCATTAAATAATTATATATATAGAACATATTCAGGGATTCTGGAAACTCCTGGTCTCCACAGAGGTACTATCTACCCAACATTCTCTATTTTCCAGTATCCTATTACCTGGACCATTTTGTGTAACTATATCTCTAGCTATTCTTATAACTTTAGTTCCATTTTCTCCTCTCTTACTATAAGTCCTGGTCCTGAAAGGTGCTCAGTACTTGCTGTGCAGTCACCTCTATCTCCATTTGAAATCAATGGGAAAGAATGATGCTCACCCTTTTATGTTACCGATTCTTCCTGAGAGAGAGCAGTCAAAGGTTTGCAATATTGGTCTTTCAGATGATTGAATATCAACCTCATCAAATTGAAATTCTGTCTTTCTTGACCTCTGGCTAATGTTGTTGACTTCATTTAACATTCCATCTTAAATGAAAAAAAAAAAAAAAATTCAATGCTGTCTCCTTAGAGCTTCCTGTCAGCCAACCCAGAGTGTACTGGGGAATATGAATATATTTTGCTGCGTTTAAACTATCTTAAAAACTTTTCTTTGGTGATATTTTCCTAGAATAACCTAATCTTTCTTCAGTCTGTCATATTGCAATTATTAAAGTTCATTCCTAACACAGACTTGAAGCGAGGAAATCCAGGAAGAGATATTCCATCATTGTTCCTGAAACCAGGTATTTTTCCACACTAGTAAGAGCTTGGCATTAGCTAGACAAAAGGTTAAAATCTCCATCTTAAATTTGAAATCAAATGAATATAGCAATAATCAGGGACAGTTTCAGACATTCAGGAAACACAGAGAAGAAAGTAATACCCACTGTTCCCATGACTAGAAGGTTGTGTCACTGAGCACAGGATGTACTGCACTGACTTGGCCTCTCTGGAAATGAAATGCTGGAGTGGATGAGGAGAGATAACAAAATGAACAGTAATAAGACAGAAAATGAGAACTTCCTAGAGAACTTACCACTTAAGAAGACAGTTTGTCTTCTTAAGACAATTACACAGAGGTTGGTCAGAAAGATAATATGGTATTTTATTTTCACAGACTAATATGAATTATTACGGGTTCAAAATTCAATATCCGCATGAGACAAGAAGTTGGGAAAATTATGAATATAGCAACAGGAAAAATGGAAGAAAACTAAGACTAAAAGAAACTTTTCAAGTGTAATTAAAGAAAAGCAAAGATAAATCCCAGTGATGATTTATAGCTGCACAGCACATCAGCAGACTGGAAAGACTGGAGATGCGGGAAGTGATCATTAAATATTATTATGTGTGTTAGGACTATAGCAAGTTCTCAAGTGAAGGAAATAACAAGCTGCAATTGATAGTGAAAAGACATATTCTGAAAGAAGGAAGATTTTATTACCTTGCAATGGTATATTTAGCAGAAATTCAGTCAAACCTGATCTGACAATATCAAGAAAACACAAGCAAAATGATGGGACATTGAGGGAACTTTTGAAAGACTGTGAGACTGAAGATGGGACAGAATTTGACATGTAAGGGGTTTGGTTTTATTTTACTGATCTGTCCTGAGAGCAAAGAGAAAATTTGGATAGTGTAATTCATCCACATCAGTGGAAGAATAATGGAAACAGCAGATGGGAAAGGTAAGATTGAAGGAGGATACATAGAGAAGAGATTTTTGTCAAGGAAGTAAAGACTGTTCAGGACACTGTGTTAAACAGATAAGAATTGAAGACTAGAGAAGAATCACTTTAAAAATTAAAATAGCTGCTCTGGAACTGTGACAAACTGATTGCAAAACACTGATGCCAAACTATGAAGGTTTCTTTCTTTTTTTTTTTTTTTTTTTGGCAGGAGAGTATGGTTGTTTGGCTGACTTCAAAGACAGCTGTACTGGCAACAACTAAATCGTTTCTGGGTCAGTCACATGGGTGTATGTAGCTTGTTTCAGCGTGAGTGTTCTCCCAGTTCTCTATTTCTCTCTCACAGGTTTTCCCTAGTGTCTACTCTTTGATTCCGATGGATATTAATAATAACATATTTAATGAAAACATTATGTAAATATTTTATGAAACCTCTGTAAATAATTTTTGTGGCTGAAATGAAGAAGTTGCAATGTATATACAGAGTAAAAATTCTTTTTGATTTTTTTTAAGAAATCATATGTTCTATCAATTCCATTTAGCTGTAACGAGGTTTAGAGAAGGAAACACATTGAAAATATGCTTTTAATGTTATGACATTTTCTTATTGTGCTATATCAGCACACAACTCTACATCCAAAATAGTTCTGCTGAAGAGTATAATGGAATCTGGAAATATGGATAGCATTTCAGAGATGTAGAGGATGGTAAAGGGAGGCCCCAATGGTCAGTGTGTTGCCCTCTGAAATGTGCAATATCTGTTATAACATTAGCTTAGATTTATACAAAAGTCTATATAATTTAATTGTCCGAATTGCACACTGCCAGGAAACAGAAAAAGCTCTAGGGAAATGATTTGGAAACTACCTGAAAATCCCTGCATATAATATCTGCCTGAGCATGTAAGGAGCCAGGCAGAGCCACATCCTGCAAATTCTATGGAACTCAAGGAATACCATGTCCTTAATTCGACCTTTGTGCCTGAGGAGCAATGACCCTACCTCCCTACACTGGGTCAGAAGCCTCATTTTGTGGTTACAGGGCATGTGGAGATGATCAGCTGTGGTTCCAGAAGGATTAGAAAATTTGCAGCTATTTTTAAAATGCTATTTCTAATCAAATATATATATATATCCAAAAGGAATGAGGTTTGTGCAATTAGAGAGCCTCTCTTCCCCACTTACTCTCCTTTTGCACCTATTAGGTGGTTTTCACTGGATTTAACATAATGACAGACCAAAATTTGTGTGGGTTTTGTTGGGTATATGAGGGATTTTTGTTGAGGTTTTTTGTTTAAATTATTTTTTGTGAAGATTTTGGAGTGATTAAGAGAAAGAGTTACAGATTTTGACAAGGGAAAAAACAAATACTTTTTTCATTGATGTAGGAACAAGAAACATAAGAAATAACACAATGTCAGGAACTAATATATCTACTGTTTCTAATATGATGTCTTCTAAATTTAAGATTATGAAGATTCAATCTTATCAACATTATTTTTTCCCCACTGAATGGGATTTCTGCCCAAGTAAAAGCAAAAGTTCAGTTATTGTAAAAAGCTCTACCACAAAGATCCCTGTTTTCCTCATTTTTTAGTACAATATTGTACTGGGCTATGCTTTCTAAATTGACAATCCATGTGTTAATCATCACTATTTATATTCATTTGTATAATGACTGTAAAAACCCCATTCTAGTCATTATTTCAAACCATGTCTTCTGCTCCCAGACTTTTTCTCTTTATCAGGCATGATTATAGGGTAGGGAACAATTTGTTAAAAAAGCTGAAAACTGAATGGGGTTTGGATAAAGATATTTAGCTGCAAACATTAGTGACAAACACTAATGTGTAGATCTATGGAAATCAAATCACCATGGAATTAAATGTCTTCTTGTTGGCTTTTAAAACAAAAAGGATGAACTTTGCTTTCAGTTTCAGCTAGGAAAGAAATAGGACTTTTGTTGTTTGATTTTTTTTCTAAATAAAATGCTTTAAGTCTGATCCAACTGACTTTAAAATCCATTAGAAGCTGCCTAGTGCTACATTAGATTTTGTGGTCAAATTAATGTTTAATGATTTGTGGTATATCACCACCGAAAAACATATTTTATGAACTCCAATGCATGGACTTGCATGTGACTTGAGAATCATGGTGCGTATAACTCAAAACAATTTTGCGTTTGTTTTTGCTGATCAGGCTTTCTTACAAGAATTGCTGTCCTAACAGGTAGGCAATGCCTCATAAGGGTGATTTCAATTTAAAAATCATTATTTTTATGTTAGTAGCAGATTTTTCATAGTCTATGGCCCTAAGAAAGATTAGTAGGAAGAAGAAATACCTTTTATGAGATTAATAAATACACCAGAAATTCTCAGTGTCCTCTCACCTCACAAACAACCTCAGAACAAAACCTACCACTCCACAGCTTTTGATACCTAAACTCTTATTGTATTGATGCTATTTTTCATGCATGACAAAGTGGGTCATTTTGAACACAAAATCTAAAGTTTAAAATAATCATAAGTACTTCAGTATTCATTCAGTGAACAAGTATGTTTGGAACAACAGATATTTGACACATCTTGAACTGAAGGTGACCTGGCAGTGCCAATCTGCAGATAGTATTTAGTTATATAATTTAATGGCCTTCACATTTTTCTATCTAGGTGTCTGAGTCAGGTTTCCTCTTTCATACAAATCTTGTGGTAACCTTTGCTCCCCGATGGTTTAAATCACATTCTTAAGGGATTAAACTGTTATGACAAAAGAGGAATGTTTAGATATTCTGCTCTGCAGCTAAAAATTTGTCAGATTAGAAATTGTGTATTTTATAATCTCAAGATCAAAGAAGCTTTCCATCAAAGCTTTATGTCCGCTATAATATTTTCCCAACCTCTGTTGAACCTGAATTGTTTTGGATTATCTCACATTGGGTTCACTGAGTACGCCTAGTCAAATGTGGGAAAAAGCTTCCTGCCAAACATTTTAAACATTTCACATATGTAGGGCAGAGGCGGTAAGCCACAGGTATTAGTTTACTGCAGTGGTGAAGCTTGCTTTAACAGTCTTTTTAACTCTACTTTTATATGAAATGCTTTTTGAGATTAGTATGACAGATAAAACCCCACAGGGCAACCGTTTATCTTCCATTAGGAATACCATTCACTTTCTTTAACCTAGTGACCTAAGTTCTCCTGTAAAGAGTCTCTTTTATAGAGTTTTTACATCTCGATGGATTAAGTATCATTTCTCTGCTGAGGAGAAAAAAAAACCAAAACAAAACACAGTTCAATTTCTTTAGAAAAATGGTTTGTCAGAAGAGAATAGTTCTTGTCTTTATCCATTTTTAATTCCAGCAGTCATGTTCCCCAAATAGTCACAAAACAGTGATCATTCAAAACTCAAATTGTCAGTTCATTTAAAATCCACTCACCAAGCTCCTTTATTACATTTTCCCTATATATTTGGCAAGGCAAATAGTGAGCCAAGAGGACTGAGAATTCATCTGTTCTCTGTGCTGTGTACTACCTTGACAATCTTTAAGGTTATTCAGCATAATCTTAGCTAAAAATGCATATTTACAATAATGTCTTTTTGTTCTGCTAAAACCCATAACATTATTTAGAAGTATATATATGTATATATAAAACCCACACATAATCAAAGCAAATCTGAACAGCCTCCATATAGAAATAAACAAAGAAATTGTTTAGGCGTTTCCAAATGTAATTGGAATTCAACATTAAGTGTGAGTTTCATTCCCCAGGTTCCAATCAGTACATTTTAGGAAAGGGAGACATCTTCACTTCCTAATGAATATAATGAAAAATAATATGCCCAAACATACAAAAATGTTAACTGTCTCTTTTGCATTTGTTCTGCTTAGTTTATAAAAATTTAGCAATGCTTTTAATGAGCTGTTTGGTGCTCTCACTTCTGTTTGTTTTTAGAAATGCCCACCTATGATCAGAGGTCTGGCTTGCCCTCAGATGCTATGCTGCACCACATTTTAGTCTGAGGCTCAGAAAAAAATTTATTTTTGGTGGCACTTGCCTGAAATAAACCTTTACCCCTACCTTTAATATATATAAAATATAAATTGTTGTCTCCTGATATTTTTTTCCATTCTTCTTGTCTAGCTACTGCACTGTTGTAAATATCTATTTTCTGTTCTCTGCTACATGCTTATTTATTTTTTTTTTTAAGTCAGTAACCTGTTTTCTTGATTGATTTAGGTACTCTGCATGTATCTGCAGGAGTTAAAAATCATTTCAGGTTCCCTGTTTCACCTGCACTATTTTAGGCCCTGATCTTTTTGATTGCAACATGAAATGTCCCAGTTACTTCACTGGAGCTTTGAAAAGGAGGAGTAACTCACACACTGCATCTTGCATTATGGTTTCTGTCCATGCTCAAATTCTTTCACTTTAGTCAGAGAACATAAAAAGCATTGGATATATCCCATACTGTAAAGGTTTGTTTTTTTTTTTTTTTTAACTCTGTATTATTTAATAGTGTTTATATTGATATAGTTAACGCACCTTATAAGTTGGACTCTATAGGATTTTAGCTCTGAATTTGAATCTAAGTCTACTACTTATGGCCACTTGTAGTAAGTATCAATACTCAATATCTATTGTTTATGTTCTATTCCCTTGTGCTTATGAAGTCAGGATGAGACAGATATCCAGTCCTGCAAGAACATCATCCTCGTGTGTGTCTTCACTTACTGGGCCTATTAATTATGAGCTACAATGTTAACATTAACCAATGAGTTTATTTCTAAGTGCCAGAATCTTGTGATTTTGTGATACATGAAAAACCTCTTGATCATTTTGTGGAAAAATGTGCTTAAAACCCTTTTAATTTGCTAATTACTAGGAAAAAAAAAACCAAGAAAGACAAATTGTGCCAAAACAATGTCATTGCAGTAAATACAGTCTTTCCATGTTGATTTACCTACAGAAGCTCTGGATTCACTGTTGCCTGTGTTTCATTTTCTTCATATGTGATTTCCTCAAAATTAAAGGGGAAATTTTAGATTGAATAAATTAGATGAATGAATGGAGATTCTTATGGAGATGCTCACATACTATTGAAATTGTGGTCTGGTTGCAAAAAGTGAAACCTTGGTGACTGAAAAAAAAATTTAGAGAAGAAAACACAACTAATGCCTGCTGGGATACTTCATCAAACTCTTTTAAAACACTGAGAAATGAGATTGTACTTGCCCATGGTCAAGGGATTTCTGAACTAGAATATTAAACGTTTGTTAGAATTAGCTTTCAAACAATGTTGGGTGTTTCATGCTTGAGTGACGAAAAGACAATTATTTTCCAGTGTCTTTGCTGCCTCTGGGCATGATTAAATAATGGAATTGTATTCTCAGAAAGATGTGGTTTATTACTTTTAACAGCTTTTCAAGCTGAAGTCTTTATAAATAAAAAGAGCTATAATTTAAAAAAGATAAAAGCCGTGTGCCATTTCATCCCCTTGAAACATGGAAGAGAAAGAATTGTGTGCCTTAATACCTATAACCTTTAGCATGTAGCTTTCTTGAGGTGGATATTCTTAAGGGAAAGAAAATGTGATGCTCCCAGAGCCATGGGCTCTGCTCATCCTTACTTTGTTGTTTTGTGCTTGCAATACATAATCCATTGCAATCTAGCAATGGATTATGCAAAAAACATGAGTGAATTTGTTAGGACTTGAAGAATTTTGATGGCGATTTCACAGGTGCAGAATAAATTGGAAACCCATCCCCCTCCCCTGCCACGCCCACCCCTTGTTCAGATATTTTAGATAACTTTGCTATTCCTGAAAGTCTCCAAACTGGGCTGTACCATTTACAGTCAACTGCTGCTCAGCAGGGTCAGTCCCAGAGCACCAGCAGTACCCTGTGTCTGGAACTGCTCACGGTCAAGCCATTCTCATGTGTCTGTTCTGGCCCAGCAGTAAGTTGGGCTACTGGCTCTTGCTGTTCAGTCCATGGAAGAAGTATCTGTGACCTTTCCTGTCCCCACCAGTGCTGTCAGGCTGACTGGTCTCGCACACAAATTCTGCTGTGTTGCATGTGCACTCAACCACAGCAGAGCCCATCCACAACAGTTTTCAATCTATTCTAAAGGAATTTCCATTTAACATTCCCAGTGGAGGTGGACTCCCATGAAAAAAATTGTATAAATAGGAACGCTTCTTTTTTATTTTAAATTAATTTTATTTCTGTCTTTCAGAAAGAGACACTATGCAGAGTATTGTTTTAAATAATTTTTGTTATGGTTACCTGGTATTTTTAATGTGGAAAGAAGTTTGGAATCCACCAAAAGGGAATGTTCTGCACTTCTCCACGGCTGGTCATTATTGCTTGTCCTTGTCTCCTCTCTAGGGGCAGATTTAGCCTGTGAGCCACCACGTAATGAAACCTGTTAAGAACAGTTTTCTATAAGTGTTTGCTATGCTCTCACCTCCTCAAGAGTATTTTGCTGGATCAGTTCCTTCTCTGAGCTACTGTGCACCTTCAGAGGCTCTGAGCTGGCAAAGATGGAAGGGAAAGAGCAGCTGAAAAGAAAAAAAAAACAAACAAAAAACCAGCAGAAAAGCAGAAACATTCTTGGTGCTGGAATGGAATTATGTATTATAATAGCAAAATTAAAATGACTGATCAGTTCTGTTGCATTATTGCACTAAGGGCAACCAGAAGCTCTTGTGGCTCCTTTTGCATCATATCTTAAAGATTTTGTTTGGTTTTCTTGTTCTTAGGGTTTTGAATCTCTTTCAACTGGCCACAAAACCTTCATGGACTACCAGTTTTCCTTTATATTAAGTGAGGTCAAGCTTTGTGACAGCAGCTCAAATAGCAATACTTGTGTGTCCACTCTCTGACACATCATTATTCTGTGATATGTATCAAAGCTCCCCTCTTTTTATCAGATTGCAGAATTGTCTCATTTGTACAACTGCTCAAAGTAAATAAATAATCTAGACAATGCTGAGTGCACATTCAATTGAAGCTATTCATTGTTTGGTCTCACATCAAGGAGAAAACATGTCAAAGGATTTGTCCAACCAGACCAAGGTGCCAAAATCCCTAGATCTAGCCTTGGCATATGGTATCAAGCAGATGTACTGGATATGAAAAATCACAGCTGCCAGCTAGCTGATAGCTACCTAAGAATCAGTCAGTGCTAATTTGGTATTTCTGTGCTAGATAAGATCTATGTGGTGTGTCTGTGGGTAACTAAATCTCTGTTTACGTTAGGTTGATAAGAATGGATACCGTACAGAGTGTCTTAGGAAAGATGTATCCATTTGTGACCCCAATCCACATGACAGCTAATTATTTAAAATGAACTCTGCATCAGAAAACTACATCTATAAAGGACTGAAGTAGCATCATCTTCATGAGATCTTCCGAGACTTCAAAAAAAGCAGTTGTACTTGGAGTTTCAATCTTATTTTGATAAGGCCCTAGAGTCTGCTGTGGAGTGGAAATGATCTTTAAAGTGAGTTAAGTTGATAAGAGTAGCAGAATATTTTATTAAAATAGAAAATAGAGTCTATGGTAACTAGGTACAGTAGGAACATCCCTGGTGATTCTTCCCTTAGCAATATTTTTCCTTCATCTCTACACTTTTCTCTTTCAATGAAATTGTCCAGGCGTTAGCAACTGTGGAATTTTGTTACATTTATTGTATTACAAAAAGCATTGATTTTACACTTTAAGTAATGCCAGTAAACATTTTTTTCATTATGACCAAACCCCTTTTTTTTTTAGCACCTGTGAGTGGAATTAACACTGTCTTGTCAGTCATAAAAGAAAAAAAAAAAAAAGAAAAGGGGAAAAAAGGGAAAAAAGTGAGAGACAGAGACAGAGAAAAGACAGAGAAACAGAGAGCTATCCACCTCCAAATATAACTACTTTGAGTGCAATAGGCCTGTTAATTTCCTCAGTGTCTCCTATCTATTAATTTGCAACATTTCCGTTCCTCCCTTTCCTATATCTTACACTTGCAAAAAAAGCAACATTTCCCAGATGTCTTAAAAAAAGATGAAGATAGTCTATCAGATTCCATCTTCCTTTTTAAACTAGTGTGCTCTCTAATGTCTACATTAATTAAATAAATACATTTTTAATTGAAACACATGAAGCTTTCAAGTCAAACTGAGTTCATGTCCTCAGGCACCCTATTAATGAAATTTTGGAGTGACAGTGCACACCAACCAGCTGGGTCAGGACCATGTTAATGCATCATCAAAGTATTTTCTCTGATGGCACAAGCCATTGCAGATCCATTCTAAAAGGGGAAGTCTATGTCTTCACAATTTTTGCAGAAATAACCTCTCTTGGGGTCTCAAGAGATTCCACATACAATTTAGAAGATAATTGAACCAGGTTTGTCCATTTAAAATATTTTATTTTGTAGGCTGTCAAGTTTTAAAAGCAGTTAATGATGTTCATCTACAGATTTTGTCTTCCCTTTCAAGGACAGAGGAATCATTTATTGTTCTTTTACTCCAAAAGAACTATGCACAAGTGCATTATGTACATAGAACAATAAATAGTTTCTGGGATTCATTGATGTTATTCTCAGTGGACCAAAGAATTTTCATTCTTTATAAAAGAGAATAAGAAAAAAACATCACAAGTAAACCTGAATAGATACACATTACAATAGGTTATCCTTATGCAAATACAAAGCACAGTCACCATCAGCAATGTCTATACCAAAAAGAAGAAAAAAGCAAAAGGATGGTTAATTCCCTTGCATTGTTGACTAATGAAGCTTTCCAAGTTACGCACATGCTGCAGCTGCACATCCTTTGTGTTCTGCATTGGCTGGGGTTACTGGAGCCTGCTCTGCACCTTGTCTGCATGAGACTTCCTGGAGCTCCCAGGCGGACTTAGTTATCAGTGCAAGCTGGATTCCCAAGACTTATCTGCATTTAGTAAACAAAAAAATGGTGGAAGAGTCTTATCTGGTTCAGAGGTAAACTGATGCAAGCGTACACATTTATGTCCACGTTATTTTTTCCTTCAGATTGAAATGATTTTACCCCTACACTGTCTGTAGGAAACTCTCTGGGATATGCTGTATCCTGAATTTTCACCTGTGTAGCTTTCCCAGTAGACATTGTTGTGCCAGAAAGATATTTCAGGGACAAATTACCTCTGAATTACAAGACATGCAGATCTGAGTGAAAGCTCAGAAGGCTAAGTTCACTTAAATGTTACTGGAAAAGGAAGCAAGATGCTGCTTTAATGTAAAATCTATGCCATTTATTTAATGAAAAAAAAAAAAAGAAAAAAAAAAGGAAAATTTCCCCAAGGTAAAGGTTAACAGTTTTTAAATCACTTTTTATCTTATTTTGGATGGAAATAATGATATCCGGTCATTTCATTTTTAGTAGGGTCCTGCTTGAAGAAGACATTTTCAGCGTTGCTTACTGAGCCTGGTTACATGTTTATATTCACTGAACTAAGAGACAAGTAGTTTAACAACTTGGCGCAAATCTCCGACTCCAGATTTTAGGGTCAGCTTCACTTTCTACCTCTGTAGTCTTTTGAATACTTAATGTAAGAGAGAAGGAAAGACTTTTGTACAGACTGTGAAATAGAGAATGTGAAATAAGAACTCTGTATTATACACCAGATAAGATGGTGTGTTTCTTGAATGTTGGAAATGTAGGAAGGAGTTGGGTTTTGTTTTTGTCAAAGGAAAAGGCACCTTTGTCTTGTGAAGAGTTGTGCCCATAAAACCCATGTTGAAGATGGTTATCTTCCAGAGTAATAGAACTTTGTGGAGCAGTGTGCAGGACATCCCCTTTGCCTACTGCTACTACCAGTAGTCTCTCTCTACTTAGCCTGATCATCTCTCTGAATTCTTCATTTAGGCTTCTGCCTTCCATCACAGAGGATCAAGCAGTAGACTGAGTTCCAAAATGACATTTTCTGTGTCCAAAGCCTTCCTAATGCACCTTTTGTAATAACCTGTTGAGATGCAATTGCCTTTATTAATGCTTGTGAATATAAATTTTTGTTTCCTTGCAAGGCAGTTGGTCAGTCAGCCATGATATATACAACATACAATTTATAACACAGAGGTTCATGATAGGAATGAAAGAGCAATCATGCAGTTCAGATCAATCTAGTTTGGCAACACTGACCTGTAAGTGGACATGTAAGCAGAAGGAGAAAAAGAACAGTGTGTGATACTTCTTTCTAATGCTTTCCTAGTCTTCAGTTATTTTCAGCTCCAGTATTTCCCTCGACATCTGTATTTTGTGTATTTAGTGACCATTTTTCTACTAATTTCCCCATACCACACATACCTCTTGTATTGACTAGGTAATTTTGCGGATTGTTACAAAGATTAACTCATGTTACATGAAAAACTACCTTCTTTTTTCTTCTTTGAATCTAATTCTTCTGGGGTTTTTTTTGCCAGCAACCACCTTCAGTGCTAGAAAAACAGTGAGTAATGAGTCTCTGGCCAACGCTGGTTCTGTAGACCTTTGTGTTATGATCTGAAACTATCTCTTTTCTGAGCTGAAGTTTTGAGCCTGCTAAGTCACCCATACAACCATTCTAGTAGTGTTTGAACCTTGGTGATACATATGTTTTCTGAGATTAGTGATTAAAGTACAAAATTAAAACTCAGAGTGAATGATAGTTCTATATTCTAGAACAATATTTTCTGGTTTCTTCTCTGTTTCTTTCAAAATAATTCCTAGTATATTAATTTCTTTTTTGACTCAAAATTTTTGACCTCTGAATACTAAGTTGATGCTTTTGTGGAACTACTTATCATGCCCTCAAAGTCTTGTGCCTGCAGAGTGAGGGACAGAGAAGAGATCACCTTGTATATCTGAAGGCAGAAAGGTTTGTCTCTCATGTTGAGCATTTCATAGAATCATAGAATCTTAGAATGGTTTGGGTTAGAAGAGACA
>VYXF01009743.1:132073-261819 GCA_013397295.1 Polioptila caerulea
TGTGATTCAAACCCCACTAGCAAAAATATGAGGCTTTTGGCTCTGTGCAGAGGACTTTGTTTTTGACTTTGATTCCAGCAACCAGGAAGTTTTATTTTTATTTATTTTAAAAATATATTAGTTGTTGAAACACTGAGGGGAGTCAGAGTGAGCTTTCCTAAACATAACGACCAAACAGAGATATCCTTTTTCTACAAAATGATACTTCAAAATCTACTTGGTATATTTACTGTGCATTAGACAAGAATCACCCATGTTGCATGGTATTCATGTATTTTGTGCCATAAGAGATTCCAGAGTCCTCAGTCAAGACCTAAACCTTACATTAGCACATCATTTAAACAAAAATCTGACACATGGAGGATGTTGCTGCCTGTGATATTGCAGTTGTCATGGGTGAATTCAGCCTCTGTGCTGTGAGCAAGGACCAGTCAGCTACAACCCCCTCACTCTACTTCTCACCTCCCTTGACCTCATGCTTTGTACAGCAGCTGTGGAAAATCAAATCGTCCTGCAAACCTGCTTTCTGCTGGCCAGCTGGCAGCGTGGGCCAGGACCAGGAGTGCCAGAACCTTACAGCTGTACGTGTGTTGCTGCCTATCCATCTGTAGCATATGCCATATGCCAGTCCCTGAAGTTAGCTGAAGAGAGGATCCATCTGAAATGAAACTCCTTCATCAACATGAAAGTGTTCCTTCCCACTTTCTCACCTTGCTCCTCTGAACTTTCCTGCTAGTCATTTATTCTCTTCTCCCTTCCTTCATTCTCTAGGAATCATATGAGGAGAATTAATTCAAACCTGTGGCCCACTGTTGTAATTTTTTAGTGAGTATAAAAAATTCTGTGTGACCTTTTGAACAGAAGGTGTGTCAAGTACCACTTGTCTTGAGTAAGGAATGTAAATGTAGGATTTGCTGCTCCATAGGTTCTGACAAATCTGTTCAGGCAATTTACAGTTGATTTGATTTTCTTTCCCATGAGGTCAATACAGTGCATACAAGTGGGTTATGAGGAACCAGAGGTTAATTCAAAGATATGGTCAGTTCTGTCTGAGTAAAATAAGCATGTCCATCTAAGAACACTTGCATTTTCTAGCCTAAGTTATTTAAAATGTTTGTTTACCTAAATAATGGTTTTCCCCTTAAAAAGCAAAGGCAGATATTTCTTTGCTTCCTAGATTTCTCTTAAAATAGAGGTGGTAAGAAGCCAACATGCTTAGTAATGTGCAGTGGCACTCTGAAGGCAAACATGAACAATAAAAATATCTTTCTGCACTGGCAGGGCTGATCATATTTGACTGGAATGTGGATTTCATTATATGTTAAAATATGAAATTTTCTACCATTCCAAAAGCACACCCCTCACCATAGGCAGAAGGAAACTGTATGCAGAGAGAATTTAGGGCAGATGTGCTTTATTATTTTTTGCTTTTAATGCTAGATGCTGTTGAGAAAAGGATTGTGATAGTGTAGTAAAGGTCCAAGACCTCACTTATTCTGACCTGTATACAAGCCTCTTCCTGTTTAACTTTTTACTGAGTAGGAGAAAAGTCAAGTCTTCTGAATTCAGCAATGCTATTTTTTTATTGTTCATAAGTAATTTTCTTATCGATCAAAGTGACTTTTCAAGGAAAAACAGAATTTATCTTTTGTTTTATATTCACTTTCTGTCTTTTCTGAGTGTTACTTGACTTAAACCAGAACAGAGCATAATAGACCAAAAAGTCCAACAACAAAGCTCTTCTGGTATTCTTGACGTGCCTCTTTCTCTTAGTTGTAACCTGATGAGTGGATCTGGGTTGTTAGCCATATGTTGAAAACTTCACTTGTAAGTTACGAGGCTACTAATAGTGCCTAACCTCAAGGATCTAACTCAAAAGCTCAAAATGCCTTCTCAGGGTGTCTCTCTCTCTCTCTGGGTTGCAGAATACCTGTGATCCTCAACTGGAAGTTGACCAACTGCTCCTAAACTGTCTTCCCCCAGCAACAATGTGAATTCCTGCCTTCCCCAATATTCTTGTTTTTCTTCACCTACCCAAAGCTATGTCTGAAGTAGTACAAATTGTCATGGAAAGCCAGACCCAGGTGCTTTCTAGAGCAATAAAAATGTTGGTACAGGTTCTATTTTTCTTGGAACTAAATTAAAATTTAGAAGGCTCCAATCTGACACTTTGGTAAATGAGAATAATACTCTTCATTTTTTTTTTCTCTTCAAATATTTGTATTGAATAAACCAAATTTGTTTGCATAACTCTGTAAAGTTGCCATCTGGCAACCTGCTGCCTCGATTCATGGCAGAGGGTTTTATTCCTGCCAATTTTGAGCCTTTGTTTTAAAATCTGTGCTGAAAACAATCCAATTCTCTTTCCCCTGAAGTCAGTGGCAGAACTCCCACTAGTTTCTGGGGGAGAAGGATCAAGCCCAGACAATAACGGAAGGTAATTTAAAAAAAAAATTCAAAGTATCATCAAAGGAGTTGCACTCCTAATTCTATTTGTCGCTACTTTGAAAACATAATGGCAAGGTTTTGCATATATCAGTCAATAGCTCTAGGCAACTTGAAACCATCTGAATTAACTACTGTACTTCTCAGTGAGGTATTTTTTTTTTTTTTTTTTTTTTTCCTTAAGAAAAAATCCCCAAGGGAAAATAAAGGAAAACTTTTGAAACAGTGAATACAATGTTGTATTTTCTTTTCTGAAAGCAAAAAGAAACTGCTAAGTAATTCTATTATTCATCACTCAATAAATAGAAATTTTCTGGAGCAGGTTGAATTATAGGACGTAAGATCACAGCCATAGAGCTTAGGCTGAAATCCCATCAGATATCATAACTAAAAAGAAGGTGACTTGAGCCCCAAGGATAAAATAGGGTGTTTAAGAAACAAGTGGTGATTCACCGTGCTCTAACTCCTACAGAAATCTTTGTATTTATTTTAGGGAGAGCTGGATCACTCTTTCCTACTGTTTTCTTCAGTGCCTAATTTGAACTATGCCACAGTTTTAGGCCCCTATGGCTAGTTACAAGGCTGAAACGTTGATGACCTCTGATCACAGAAAAGCACACATCACTCCTTTCCCAGAATGAAAAGCTGGCCTCTGTGTTCTGGCCTATTTCCAGGTGAATTCCATCAGCATCCTTGGAATTGCCCTGTATTTTAACCATGAATAAATACATATTTCATTTCCTTTGTTTAAAACAACTGTTGTGCAATGTTACTGGTACAAAATGTCTGTGGTATTCTGATCTGAGATAGCTGAGTGTCACTGGGAAGGAAACTGATACCTGCTGAGATCCGTGGGCTTGCAAATAGCTGTTATTATTAGAAATGGTACTGATCTTTCCTTCCCTCCTGCAGACTGCCAGTTTCAACCTAACCCCAATATTGCAAGAAAAAAATCCCCACACATATAAATATTATCTGAAAAGTAAATTCAGAGCAGATGTCCAGATTACTTGCTACCAGCAATGAAGGTTCACAGAACATCAAGCAGAGCAGGACACAATCTACAAAGAAATAGCAGAACAAAAACACAGACTGAGATGAGAGGTGGGAAAGTCACCTGCCCCAAGCTGAGTGTAAGCCCTAAGGTATGGTTGGTACATAGGCCTTTTTTAAACTCTCACCCTTGCTGTGCCAGCAGGACATCAGGGTTTAGGCATCACTATTATTTTAACTAATGGACTAGTTCTGCATTTAAATGATGGAATGTGAGCCATATTGGCTCCCCACAGGTAGAAGGAAAATACTACTGGTCCTGCTTATATGCCAGTTAAACATCTGGAACTGTGAATGAAGCAAAGAAAACTTAAACAGGGTTGGAGGTGGGATTTTGAAAAGTGGAAATATTTTTAAAGTGAAAATATTTAAAATGTTGCTTTCAATTTTGATTTTAGTTTCATTCTCTCTCTTCTTGTATACATAAAATTATTTTTTCATTTTAAGTACACATAAACTGACCCCATAACATGTAACAAACAGATCCTACAATTTTATTCAGGTCATTTCATCCACTTTTTTGTGTTTCTTTGATGTAGGACACCATACACAGGCTACCTGCTGGGCTGTAACTTCATGGTATTTACCCCAAAAATTCTTTGTGAGAGTGCGTAGCAAATGCAGAACATTGCGGGTAACTCCAAGCTGGCTTTTATGTGTGAAATTTTTGTAGGATTTCTCTGATTCTTACAAACACAGTGGTGTCTTCTCTTTGAAAGAAAAGTGTCTCAAACTGTCTTGGTGATGGAAAAACCTAAACTAAAACTGTTAAATTTAATCCCGTCAAAGAAAAGACAAACATCTGAGAATCACAAAGCTGGGATTTTGACTCATAGTGTGAAGCTAGATGTATCTGGACATAGGTTTGTATTCTTTCCCATTTTTTCTCAGGATGTAAGGATATCCTGAAGTACATGAATGGAAGTAATGTTATTGATATAACAGCAAAAAAAGGGTTTTGTTCCCACTGCATGCTAGCTCTTACAACAGCTTGGATGTAAGCTTTCATTTCCTGTGGCACTAGGAAATGTGTATGTTCAGTGGGGATCAACAGGCAGAATTATTCAAGGGAGACACTGTGCTTCAGTAGTTGCAGCAGGGAACTTTGAAAGGTCCTGGCCTGGTTTCAGCATGTTTCTGGGTCATTCTTTCCCTCTGTGACCTCAGATGACTCACTTGACCTTAGTCAAACAGCTGCAAAGGCAGGTAAAGGAGCCTTGCACTGCAGAGGAGGTAAGGGATCTAAATTGAGACTCCCCAGGGAAACAACTGCTGTATTTTGAACTGACAGCACTTGAGATTTATGGACGGAAAAAGTATTGAAAGGTAATTCACTTCTAGTATGTGGTTATGAAGAAGTTGCCATATATTCTCCTTCATAGATCATTTCAAAGTCCGCATTGGCAGCATTAGCTGTTGTGCCCTTCATGTGTATGGACTTAAGCTGCCTAAATGATGATGAGTTAGCTAACAAAGATAACAAGTATTTAAGGAAGATAAATTCTCTTCCAGCTGAACTCTGATGGTCAACAAATACAGAGCCTGCAACACTTTAGTACGGCTCTGCTTAAGCCAGGCGACGTGACAGACGGTGCAGTGCCGGGCCCTGCAGGCCCCCGGTGCACGGCCAGACAGAAGGTGCAGCCAGCCAAGCGCATTCCACTACCTGGGAATGGGCCGGATCCACCAGAGGACAGGCTCAGCAGTGTCTCTGGGCTAATCACACAGCAAAAGTCGCTGCTGGCATGAATGAGCATGACAATTTGGAGGTTAATGCTGCTGTGTGTTCATTTTCCACAACACCATTCCCCCACTATTATTTAGTTTTGTTCATTAAAATATTTTAATACAGACAGATATTCAATAAATATTAATTCTTCATTAAAAAAGATTCCTATTTTCCAATACTTAATGCTGCCTCATGTACTATGAAGAAAAACTGGAAATAGCAGAACTGAGATGTGCAATATTCAAAAATAATTTTAAATTGACCTGAATTAAGCCTTAATTTGGATACGATGACAATCTTTATCTCAGTTGACACAAGGTGTTGCTAGGAAAAGAGATTGTATAACATTTATCTGGTGTCTTGAGTATAAACTCCCACTGATAGCGCTGGTATGATCACCTCTGGTGAGATTTAATATGCAAATTGTATTTCTAAAATGTAACCTCATTACTCTATACTTAGTTCAGGCAGATGGAGAATTTCATAAGGTTTGCTGTGCACTTAGAAATTCTGGGAAGCTCTAGATATGATTACTGAGAAATAAATTTTTTGTCATATAAACTCCGTGTATTTTTAGGCTTCTGTTGTTTATCTTATCTTTAGAATTATATCCACACACAGTATTAACTTCTCAGTGTTTTAAGTGGGGAAAATCTGAAACTGGTATGTTTTATCTTGTTTCTGGTTTGTTCATTTTATGATTACTTCTCATAGAATTAAATCTAAAGTTGTTTTTTTGACCACAGAGGACAAGCTGATGGATAGAATTTGCTTTCTATAAAATCAAACAACAGTTTTGTCCTGGACGGGAAACCTGTGGTGTATTGTTACACATCTTAACCCAAACACCTTTTTATTATACAGTGAAATATTTTCATGATTGCTGTATTGAATTTTACAAGATGTGTAGGGCTGTGTTTTTCTGGATGAGCAGCATAAAAATACCGTAGAATTTGCACAGCAGTGCAGAAATGTGGCTAGTTACATATGAAGTCACTGGAAGAGGTGAGTATTTGCTCATTTGAAATTGGATTCATTGGACCAAACAGAAATATATGTACACATGTTCATGCACACACACACACAGACATACACAAACATGTTATTTGCTCAGACAACCAACTTTTGCTCAAGTTAACATAAAACAGATGCTTTTATTCCAGACACATCCTGGACTGAAGTAATCAGGATCAGCAGTCATTTTCAAAGCCAAGACAGGACAAAAAATAGAGAATTTTGGTCTTTGATTAGGATCACTGGACACGGTTGCAGTGACCTTATTATAAAGTAAAAAATCCACTGATAGTGAACTGACCAAAGGTATATTGCAGACCATATGACATGCTCTGTATATAAAGTAGAGGGAAGGACGTGGAAGGGGGAAATATTTGGAGTGATCATTAAGACTTTTGAGAGACAGGATTTTCTAAAACCAAGTAAAAGCATTTTTCTTGGGAGGGACACAGATAATAATCACACAGCTTGTGAGGTAATAAACATGCAGACAGACTGGCAACACCTGAGAGTTAAGATTTTCTCTATACCCCAGTTTTATGAGAAAAATTTTGATTGATTAAGTAATAAGTTCTATACTAACACTAAACAGAACTGGGCAAGACACTTTTGCTTATTTTTGTCTCTAATTTTTAATAGAAATATTGACATTTCTGAGTTGCAAGGAGACTTAAGTAGTCTATATAGCTTGTGATTGTAGTTCAGTCAAATTTGCTGTACAATGGTTGCAGTAGTTAGGGAGGGCAGTAGCCCATGGCAGGTCCAGGTTGAGCCCAACTGAACAGGAGTGTTTATCAAATGAAAAAATGTCTCACATTTTATGGGCAGTCTCTCCACATGGGAAGTGTCCAACTAAAAGGTGTAGGAGGCATTTATTTTTTCTAGTTGCTCTGTGGAGATTGAACTCTTACAGGATTTGCCTACAGAAGTGATTTTCAAATGCTTCCTCTATGTTGACATCTTATGATTTCTCATCTCATCTCATCTCATCTCAATCATCATATCATATCATATCATATCATATCATATCATATCATCATCTGACCTCATCTTATGCTTTTGAATGAGATCCTTGTTGTCCAATCTTTGCAGCTGATTTATATATATATATATATATAAAATATAAAAATATAAAAATAATGAAAATATTGAAAATAAAACTATTATAATGTTACTCACTGGCAAATAGGCATGCATGAGGAAGAACCATATGCTTCACATTTTATATATTACTCTGTGGAGGGTTAAAGGCCCATCTTGTAGATATGTTATAGTATATGTCCAGAATGTCTCTTTTCCCAGGATATCATTCCCATGGAAAAAATGCCTCCAGCCTCATGGCAGGATGATATCTTGTGTCTAATGGGAACTACAGATAAAACTGCCCTCAGCTGTGTCAAAAATAGTACCAAAATATTTGTGTTTTCATAAGGCTTTCATTTACATCTATGTAGGACTACTTTTTTTTTTTAAAGTTATTTCTAAAATTAATAGTTAATCTTTGCTTTGAGTTTATGGATACAACAAAACCAGAGGCAAATTAAATTCCCATAATTCTCAAGAAGAGTATTTATTTAAGATTCTCCTCTAAGAATTACTTTAATGAATATGTTACTGAGTTTCCACAAGGCCTTTATGATGGAATGAGTCAGAGCAACAGGAGCAGAGGTTTACTTTAGGTTTCCATCACTCTGTAGGTTGAAAATTGGAAGGTACATTGACCATCAATCAATATTTGAAATTAAACACGAAAAAAAAAAACTTTGGTTTGTGAAAGCTGTGAGAACTTTAGAAATATTTTCTTTTGTATTTATCTCCATTGTTTTGTTGCTTTTGGTTCCAGCTGTAAGCAGAAATGGCTTGAAAAACATATGTAGAGATAAAAATATATGTGTATGTTTATGCATGTACAGATGTGTATATATGTATTATATTTTGAGCTATTTTGTATAAAAGTCCTCTGTAAGAAAATATCCCTCCTAGTGTCTTAGGAATTTTAATGGTGTGAAGTTTTAACATGAATTTCAGTTTTGCCCTGAAACATGTTCTTATGAAGATCATCAGAGCCACAACACAGCAATTCTCATTGTCCAAGTCAGCAAACCGAAGTCTGAGGCTCCAATAGGTTCATATTTTGAAAGTTCTGAATAATATTGTTGTAGCTGTTGCAAATAATTTCTGCTTTTCTAGTACTTTTATTCTTCATCTACTCTAGAACAAGAAGTATAAATTTCAGCTAATATAAAGCACAGCAACCCAATTGTCACCGTGCCCTGCAAAGTCAATTAAGTTATGTACTTAAGGTATATGTCTCCATTTTGTATTTTCTTAGTAAAATTATTTCAATAATAGAAGTTCACTACTGAATCTTTTAATTTTTTTAAAAGGTTCTAATATCTCCAGTCAACTCTCTATATCCATGAATTCTCATTTTTATATAATAGAATAGCAACATAAAGCACAAAAAAGCTCTTATAATTACTTGGTAATTGTTAGGAAGATCTTTTTTTAAATTTTTAGTTGCTTTAAATAATAAAATAAAATTATCTTTTTGACTTGCCATGAAGACATTTTGACATGAAAATAATTTAGTGATAAAAATGAATTTTTTATCAAAATTAAGTTTTATCTGAAGTTGAAAGAGGAGATTTATGGAGTACATCAGAAATATTTTGTTTCTTAAATGCTGCAAGCATACTTTTTAGCTGAATGTTTGTATAAACTTTTCTACTCCTTTCAAATCTATTGTTCTCAGTGGAGGACAAGGAGAAAATGGTCAAATGTAAGATATAGTTCCTACAATCTAGACCTCCAGCAAATACTTTGGCAGGCATTTTGAGGGCCCCATATTGCAGATTACACCTCTCTACACTAAATGTTTTTTAATTCTGTGGCATAAAATTGTCTGATGTTGCATATTTTTAATACATCAAAACCAGATAGTAACTTATTTGCTCTCTACTTGGTCCTGGGAAAGTCCAGAAAGAAGAGGAATGTCTAGCCACTAACAAATGATGTTTAAAGGAAAATAGATTCCTACTGACATCATTAAGTCTGCAGAATTGTTTTTATAAGGGTGCATACCTATGTCCTACCAATTTTTCCCAAGAAATATTTATAAGCAGAGAACCATGAAGTGTTAGAGACTGTCTTGAGGAAATGACCAGCTTTTTAAGCATGCCATTATATTTTCTGCATAGTTGCTTACACTAAATTAGTAAATCTAAACATGTATATGATAATTTACTGCAGCTACTAGTTATCAGCTTCTAAGGGAATGTTTATTATAAAATTGGTAAGAAAATTTACATACATTGTGGAAAAGCAGAAAAATTGGGGTCTGGAAAAAGTATTTGTCTGGTTAATTAAAGTTTTATTTAACTCTTAATGGAAAATTATTTCACAGTCATAGGATTTGGTAAAGAGATATTTTGAATAATTGATTTAAGAAGTTATTAGAATGGTCAAAATATCTGACTCGTTATCAGTCAAAATCTGCCTTTCAACAGCAATTGTTTTATTTGTATTTTTAAAAAATTTCTGCTGTCAAATTCAAGAATGTGAATACATATAAATAATGCAGGTGTTCACGAAAGTATATTTTAAAATGGAATATATATGAAGTGAATATAGCTATTCATGGAAGTAAAGTAGCAGAAAATGAAGGAATGTTATTCTGGGCCTAAAATTAAATTTCACTGATTCTTCAGTCCAAATTTATGTGTATCCATTCCTCATTTTTTCCTTCTGTGATTTAGCTTTTATTTCTTTATTGTGAAATTAAGTCAGATCCATTCTGGTACTAACTGATAGTGTGCAAACTGTGAGCCCAGTGTTCTATAAAAATAGTGAAGGAACTTTTAAAGGAAGCCACAAGTATTTAAAAATCTGTTTACTGTAAGGCTGTATATTTGTTTCAATTTTTTAAGCACTGCAGGATTTTAAATTTTTTTTTTTAAATAATGATGAATGCAAATAATGAATGTAAAACACTCCTCAACTTATATCTGGACATCTAGCAGCTAAATGTCATGGTCGATGTAGAAAATGGTTGTTGAGACACACCACAAAAGTGGGATGGGTGTAGTCTTTAATATTCTTGTAATAAGGCAGTCACAGATCTAATCTTCTTGCTGATTACATTTTGAAGGGGTTTGTCCAAGAACACTAGAAATAGGAACTGTTTGGAAACTTCCTGAGACATTTCCTTAATCAGAACAGCTATGAGTTGTGAAAACTAAGAGCCTTCCCTTTGGATGCCTTCTCAGGTGAAGGGGAGCATTCATGTTGACAGGAAACACTAATTACAAGGCAGCCAAATGGTCCAGGCACACTCTTGGGATGTTCACTCCCTCTTTTGCCTCTATTTGCAACAATTCTTCAATTTTATTGGAGAACAGTAGCCATATCTCTGTGGGTTACTCTAATCTCCTTCAAAAATCTCCACTGGTGTTTTTCATAAATGATAGTAACCCAAAAAAACCACACTTGTTCAAGCAGGTGGTCTACATTGGAAATAGGGACATGAGATAATTCCAGATTTTAAATGAATATCCCAACAACTGGGCCACTGATTTTATCTGGGAGTATCTCTCTTTCTTGCATGTCTCTGGGACTGCACATGGAAAACTAATGAAAAATTAAAAATGCAAAATCAAATACTAAATTTCTTGCCAGTCCTAAAAGAAACTTGTATTTCCATAGACGTTTTGAAGCCCTTAAACACAAGGGAAACTAACAAGATCAGCAGGAAACACTCAACTCCTTAAAAAGTGTTCATTTTACAGCAACACAGCTTTCCAGCTGGAATGTCCCTGATAATAATTAATTTCCCTCTACAGCACTGTTTTCATTCCCTTGCTGGGAAGAGCACTACAAAGCCTGGCTCTGCTGTAGCATCTGGGAACAAAAACACAACCCTACCACTTCTCACTGCCTCTTTCTCAAAACTACACTCAGGTGGAAATTTCACTCCCTGTGTATTGCTTTGATTAATGAGATGATATCAGGTCCAGGGCTAAATGCACTGTAGTGTTCATAAAGCACTTGATTTACTGGAACTCTTTTTCTCCTGATGATTAATACAAGTGCAATGAACTGCCATTCCCAATTGTTTTGTCACATCTTTGCTACAGAACCCAAGCCTGTGTTGGAACTGAGACTCACTTTAATTATTGAATTAATACAATTTCATGGTTGATATGCTTCTTTCTCACCTCTGGGCTTTATATTTACTGGTCTGCAGTGACCTTTTTCCCTATTGGTGCAAGGAGAAATTAATGTATTTGCTTGTTGCTCATGCATTACTATCCATAACAATCCCAAATTAATTTTTACCCAAATAAACAGTCTTGCATCAAAACTTTTCCCTACAGTTCCTTTATTTAAAAATAAGCAAGACATCTTTCTTTTCATTGTTACAGGCATACATTTCTATTGAAGAATAATCACATCAAAACTATTTGTTATCTATTTGAGTTTTATATTAATTTCTTGAAAATTGATGGTCCAGATTACTGAGGCATAGGAAATGCCCTGGCCTGTCCCTGAGCATCACTGTGCTATAACCTGTTCAGCCAAAATAGCAGCCACAGTTTAGATTGCAGAGTATTAAATTATTCAGAGTGTTTGGATATCCAGAATATTTAAGCCTTCGTCTAACACATTTTCTTTATCATTAGGCCTGCATTCAGATATATCTGTTCAGCATTAAAGAAAGAACACCATCACCTGTGGTGGCAGAGTTCCCTACAGCTGCAGTAAAAGAAATTTGAGCAGAGGGGTGATTGTTCTTGCCTTTTGAAACGATGCCCACTCTTTTCAAAGGCCTCACAGTGGGACAGGCTGAGACTTAGAAGAGAGAAACTTATGCTGGATATGTGACAGCTTATCACTTCCTTGCACCCTGTCATCTTTAAGCCATCTGAAGTAATCTCCCATCATGGTGATAAGCTTCGGCTGAGAAGGCAATGCATTGCAGAAAAGATAAAGTCATACTTATGGAAAACTGAAAATGTGTGATTATAAAATCATGCAAATTAGCCATAAAAATAAAACATTGAATCAGAACCTTCCTCACTAGTATTTCTTCCTTTGTTCTCGTCTACTGTCTTGTTCCCTATTGCACTATAATTGTTATTTCATTCTTATAATTTTTTTTTTCTCTTCAAATTTAAGAGATATGACTACTGCTTCATCAGCTGACCT
Source organism: Polioptila caerulea (assembly GCA_013397295.1). NCBI lineage: Eukaryota > Metazoa > Chordata > Aves > Passeriformes > Certhiidae > Polioptila > Polioptila caerulea. The sequence goes on from VYXF01009743.1 coordinate 144,522, forward strand.
GGAGGAACATGCAAATTACATAATAATTAATGTATGGAGAAATGAATTCAATAACATAATGGTACGAGGGGAAATGGGATATTCTCTTTTCGGTAACTGGCTATCTTAATATGTAAGTATTTTTTAGAAATATAATCATCATCCACAAGCTCTTTAGCTATTTTTCACATGTAGGCTACTTAAGGTAGTAGGCTTTGTGAAGGAATGAGGTTTTTTTCTCCACCCAAAACTGTTCAGTATGATATGACCCCATTCTGTTAGTAATTTCAGTGAAACTACAAGTACCTTTTTAGCAAGAAAACTGTTAAGTATGTGAATAACTTCATGGCCATCTGTCACCTGAAGGAAACAAAGGGAAAGAGAGATTTATTATGGTAGTTTCTTACTTTAAAAATTGATTTCCTCACAACTCTTTACTCCCTGCAATTCCAAATTCAGACATACTAGGTTGTGACTTTGGAGCCTTATTCTCACTTACTTACTACTAAAATTGTTTTGCCATGGAAATGTTCAGGGCTAGATGGCCTCCTCTATAGTGCGTACTGGGGGGAATATTTAAGTTATCCATCAGGTTTATATGTCATTGAACTTCCTCCAGGAAGAGTAATCTCACATTTGAGTAACAGTTGCCAAGTTTGATTCTGTGTTTGTCTTGAACTCGTTGAGTTTAATCCGAGAGAGACGCACTACACTGTGTTACAACCAAACTCCAGGTAGCCTTGTTGACACAGGAAATCCACATTTCGTATATTCTTTCTTTCAGAATACATATTGAAAGTACATTTTTATAAATGGATCTTATACAATAGGATATGTTTTCAGAGCCAACAAAGACCTTGAGAAAGTTAATGTTTTACTATTATTAACTAATCAGGAAACTGTACTCCCTTCTCATTTTTCTATGCAATGAACCATAATTATTTTGTTGTTGGATAATGTTTAATTTTTATGGTACATTACCTGATCATGAATTAAAAGAAATTTCAATGGAATCTGCAGTCACAGTATTTTAAGATTTTATAATTGAAAGAATTTATCAAGCTATCCAGGTTGGGTTTTATAAATATATATATATATATATATATATATCACAGTAAACCAATCATATTCTAAACTTTTAGATTAATGACAAGAATATTATCAAAGTTATAGGAGGCTACAACATTATATATTTGCTTGTATATCTATGTGATAACTTCTGCATTTCCAATACATGGATTTTTATGGAAAATATCAAAAGAAACCCTGTGCATATACAAAATTAACCCAAGAAAATTCAGATCCAGCTGGAAAAAAAAGTTTGCAGGAAGGATGATGACAAAGAAAAGTGTTTGAGGACAAAAATATCGCACCAATTACCTCAATTTCAACTAAGAAACAAGAGTTTCTCTCCTGTCCCTGTTTAAAATTCTTAGTTGAGCCATTTTATAAAACTGTGAAAAAGACCAAGAATTTTTTCGATTGTCTTTTATTGCATTTTGTCTTGTGTTAACCAAGCCTGGTAGAACATCCCCTCAAATCATCGCTTTAAAGTCCTGTGTATTTAATAGGAAGTTTTAAAGTCTACCTACATAGTGGCTGCCTTCAGAAGAACCAGAGAAGAGCTAATTAAACTCCCTTTGACATCTCTGCAATTTTCTGTTCAATTCTGGGACAGAACAAATATCCACAATCTGGATAGAGTCTGGTGAAGGGACGTTTATGGACAGTTTGTGTGCCAAAACACATACAAGATAGACTGAAGGAACAAGACTTGCTTACCCTGGAGCGCCGAAGCAAAAGAAGACATTAAATTGAGTCTTCCACTCAGCAGAAGAGGACTAGAGAAAAGAAGCCAAGCTCTTTTCAGAGGCCCAGATAGAAAAGACAAGAGGCAAGAGTCACAAACTGCAGCAAGTGAAAGTCTGATTATCCATAACTTCAGCCCAGAGGCCAACCTCTGGAGATGAATCTCCAAAGAAATGAATGCATCTCAACTATGCCTTTGCAATTATTTTTTGTGCAACAGGAGAAGAATTATTTGCTTCACGCTCCTCTACAGCAAAGCTGGGCACAGAGGACTTCTTTTGCCCACTCATATAAGTGGAGTTATACAGCCTTTTTCCTGTTAATACAAATCTTAAATTTGTTGTCCTAAAATGACTAGAAACCCTTTACTAGATATTGCTCACTTGCAAACAGCTCCTCTCAAACACAGTTTGTTTTACTTTTAGCTTCCCATGTTAACCTCAGATGACATAATGAAACTTCAGGGCTAGAGCACTTTGACCAAGCACATCTGCTCTCATCCCCCACCACATACAGTTGCACATACACATCCTTTGTGAGATTCTGCTGGCACATTTTCACATCTCAAAACTGCATGACAGGGAATTAGAGGGTAGAGGAAGTCAGAGAAAGCTGACATGAGTGACCTTATCATGTTTGGACCCTCATGAACATAACCCTGCTCTTTCACAATAATTTGTGGAGGTAGCTTGCCTTATTTTGGCAGAAACACCTAAATGAATAACTTGTTGGTATGGCATATTTTCATAAGCTATATAGATGTTAATGTGGAATTTCAGCTACATAAAATTAAACCCTTTAAACTAGATTGAAGAATAATAATTATAATCCTCAATAAGTTGGCAGACTGTCAGATCTATATCACTATACAAGGCATATTCTTATTTTCATCAACATTTTATCATTCATTAAAAATAATAATGAACAACCTGGTGGGTTATTTTTATCTTTTTTTTTTATTTTAAGATGGCATTCTTTGTGTGTGTGTGTGTGTGTTTCTGGGCTAGGATCTCGAGTTACTGCACAGTGAATAGGTAAGCTTATTTTTTCTCTCTGGATTGTTTTCAAGATTTCTCTACTTGATTTTACAAGATTGTATTTGTATCACTACTGTGCAAACCAAAAACTGGAAATAAAATGTGTTAAAGAGGATGCAGGAACTGATTCAGTTTGGTCATTTGTGAAGTGCCAACATATCTGAATCCAAATGAATGAGCCCATAATTCAGTTCTCTTGCTCTGTAGTCACACTAGATAAGTATCTATGGACCTTAAATCTTCCAGACACATGAAATCTTGTATTCAAGCATACAGACAAAACTTTAGTTCAAATATCCTGTTGACTTAGCTTAGTCAAGATCCGGAAACTGTTTCTCTCCCTAAATCCCCTGATTCATTTGTCATGCTCTGAGCATGACCACAGGAGCAGGTTATTCACAGGATAAATTTCATGCCCCTTTTAACTTTTCCACAGCAGCACAGATGACTAACCCAACTGGTAGGTGATCCAGCTCTTTTTTAGCGTTAAAGAATTTTGGCCCAGCATTTCTAGTCTCATCAAAATCTTGCTAACTCCTGGAAAAAAACACAAAACAATTCTTTAACTTTGAACTCAGAAATCGTATGAAGTCTAATTGCAGCCTATTTCAAAGGACTCTTCAATAGAAAATTGAGAAGTTAATTGTATATTCTCATCTAGGGGCTGTTTCTCAATTTAATTTTTTTGTACTTTTATTTCAGATGCTCATGTGTACCGATCACTTTGGGTCTTCTTCAGAAGGCATAAAGGAAGCATGAACACCTGGCACAAAATTCAAGCTTACCATCCATTGACCTTGGAACCTTAGAATACATTCCATACCATGCTTTTTAAAAAGCCCAGCTCTGTTACTGGTTCTAGCTTCTACCCTTGAGCCAGGATGCCAGGTGACAGATGGTAATGCAGGCTGAGGTTTCCCTGAACTCCTTTTTCCTTTGTCTTTGCCACATTTGAAATTGCATTTCCATGCCCTTCATGCACACGCTCTCTGTATTTTGGGGTGTAACTTCATGCTGAGGGTAGTAGTAAAAGATCCACATCTCTTTCAAGGTTTTCATATTTTCTCTCACTATAGATATCAAGTAAGTTTCTTAAGGGAACACCTGTACAAAACCCAGTTTTCCCTCCTTGTAATATTCTACATTGAACTAGATACTGCTGAAGTTATTGGTGTCTGAATAGCATTGTTCTCCCTCATTACCCCACATTTCAGCTTGGTGGTGTGATGAATTCACAATCCTGTATTTATGGCTTCACATTCCTAACCACAGAAAAAATCAGTAGTAGTACAAGCTCAGTGTTGTGGCTTTGCTTAAGATTTAACTGGTAAAGCAGACAAAGAATGATGAGAAAAGTTGCTGTTACAGCAGAAATTATTTGAAAAAGAGAAATGAATATGTGAAATGAAAATAGAGAGCCTTTCTAAACATTGGGAGATTACATGTCTTTCTTTTTCTTTCATTGACGATCACATAATTTAATTATTTTAGGTAGCACTTAGAAAACTTATTTTAACAGTAGTTCAAGTCACTGTCTGTTATACCTTTCCATTTAATTAGGAGAAGAGGAAAAAAAAGATGTGTTTTGATGTGGAGAGAAAGCAAATCCTGTATGAGGCTCTGTCACTTGGCTAAATCCTTAGGTCTATGTGCAGTTCATTAGATTTAGAGAACATAGTGATACCACTACAACTGGTTCATCTGCCCTGAGAGGATTGATAAACCATCTACAAAGATGAGGGAGAAAATGGAGATTCACCATCTAACCAGAGGTATAATTTTGTATTTTGCAACTATTGGCAGAAAGTAAATGAAATGTCCACAAGTAAGGCTGGATGAAGTTGTCTCTTGTTTCCCAGTGCTGACTGTAAAAGAGAGGCTGAATTTCCCTGGACTGGTAACTATAACGTTCCATCTGGAAAAAAGTCCTCTGAAGGGAGCAGGAGTATTTACACTGCTCTGAACAGAGCTTGAACTAAGACTTGCTGACTGTAGGAGTCACTACATGCTGTGCTCACGAATTCGCCAACACTCGTATTACGTCCTGTTTGATCTCTACTCAAATTTCCTTATACACTGTCTGAAGAAGTTACCCTCAAATTTGGTCCAAAGTTAGCAGCTGCAGTGGCTGGCTCCCAGTGCTGTGATCCAGTGGGCTGCAGTTGTCTGTACACGACTGCAGCCAGACTGCAGTAACCCATAAAGGCAATAGCCACAGCAGGAAATTCTTTCTCTGCTTCGTCCTGCCAAAAAAGTTGGATATGGCAACAAGCTGGGATGGGAATGTTTTTACAGCTCCTTCTCCTGTCCTTTTCCCTCATCCCTCCAGCTGTATCCTGTGGAAAAGACGTCCCTTCTTTCCCAAGAGCATCCATAGGTGTTGATATGGCAGCAGGATGATGTTGCCATGCATGAACAGGCAGGGTGTGTGTCCCTCCTTCCCCACCATATGTTCTCAGGGCCAAGAGTTTACTTTGTCTTTGAGGTGATCTTGTGAAGGAGGAGGTAATTGCTGAGGAAGAAGCAACTTGGGACAGAAGGAAGAATCTTAGAACAACCATTTTCATAAACATTGTCACATTAGTTTAGACATTTTCAGAAAATATTTTTAATGTATGAAGTATTTTTGCCTCGTATTCCTTCAATCATGCTCAAAATTATGAACTTCAAAGACTTCCATGATTTAAACACCTATGAGAAGAGATGGCACTTGATCAAGGTTTGTTTTAAAGATAATCATGACTTTTAAATCTTTGTGCCGGCATGATGTTGTCAGGAAGACTTCATTAGAAAGCTGCAGTTTTGTATACTGTGTATCTCTGAGCACCGAGAGCTGTCAGAATATTGCAAAATGAAATAGAATGAGGTTCTCATAATAATGAACAGTCCCTGTTTGAATCACTATTAGGAGGTTACCCAACCCCTCATAACTCTGATGATTCCACCTTGATGACATCCTTGATTACTGTCATGCTGCAAAACCTGCCTGTATCCTACATGCTTTTGATTGTAGTGATATTATGAGCACCATATGAATTTGCACTAAGCAGGGAGTAAGAGATTATTGCTGCCAGAAAGTGATCTCAGGCACTGAAAGAAACAAACTGATATTTTCCCCTTGAAGCAGTACTCATTCCTTTTGCCTTCATATGCTTTTTATGTTATTTTTATCCATTGTGTAAATACAAGAGTAAGAAGTGCTACATAAAGTATATTACACTTGCTAAACCTTAAACCATGCTAAAACATCCTTGAGGCAGTGCATCATGGATGGAAAGATACTTCTCCAACAACTCTCATTATTCATGGATCATTGATATGATAGACCCTAATAGCTTCCTCAAAGCCATTACAATGTGCCATAAAAATGCAAGCCCTTAATCCATGGATCATTGGCATGATAAAATGCAACACTCGTTTAAAACCCTTGCAGTCTGTCAAGTGAATGTATACTATTAGAGATCTTTAATTTGTGGATTATTGCCACAATTGATCATTACACTTCCTCTGGGGCTGCTATGGCCTATCCCATTAACATATTAACATGAACACTAATCGGTAGATTATTGATAAAATAGCTCCATCTGTTTTGTCAAAAGCTCGCAGAGTTGAAGGATCACTCACTTATAGGCTGTCCTATTCTCTTTATTCTTTAGTTCAATGACTTACATTTTCATTTCTTTCTTTTTATATATATTTGCTTATGCTAACAAACAAATTCATGGGTTCAAAAAGCATTTTGTGTACATCTGAGAAAAATGGGACTTTATCTTTCACTTCTACTCTTTGTTAGATCTAGCAAAAAATGACTCAGGAAAAAATTTGTGCTCTGGCTTGAAAGTGTCGTCCTGAGACTCTTATATCTTATGAATACTAATACTACTATATTTTGCATGGCAGAGATGGTAAAAACATTCCTGAAAAACATATCACACTTCTATGCATACCAGTACTGAACGCTTTTAAACAGACTGTCTCATACAATTCTTTTATTAAAATTCCTAAAGTTATAAACCCAGACCCTATGGACTTGTAGCCATGAGATTAACCTTTTAATGTTTAACTATTAGAGAAGTTCTTATAGTTGTCCAGTGCCATTTAGCTATTTCTGGCCTGCAAGTAATAAAATGGCTAAATCTCACCTCATAAAGCCCCATAGCTTACATACTTGCCTATTCCTGGCAGTACTGCAATGATAGGCAGCTGAGGTGGGAAACTGATGGACTAAAGAATGGCTCAGAGTACCACACCTCCCAGGCTGCTAGGTAGCAAAAGGATTGAATCCAAGTCTCTTAGGTTGCTTGAATTCTCAGCTGGAACACAGCTGCAGTGACCTGGCTGCTTACCTTCCCTGAAAACTTGCCTTTCAGTTTCAGCAAAACAACATTTCTCAACAAGAGTAAAAAAAAAAAAAGTCTGCTTAGCTGGAAAATTTCTAATTACCTATTCTACCTCTCACTCAGTTCCCTTTTACCTCAGTTTGGATAGACCCCTGGATGGGTCCAAGTCATGTCAAGGAGGCATATGTCTAGTACGACTGCAGTGACTGCAGATCTCAGGTCTCATTAAAAGATTTTCTTTTTTAGCCTTGGTGGTTGCTAAGAAAAACTTGGAATGTGAACTGAATGCAGCAGCTTTACTTACAGCTGCTTGGAGACACAAAAGAAGAGCAGCAGATGGTGAAGCAGCAGTGGTTGCTAGAGCAAAAAGCCAGCAAGAAAGCCACTTGCTCCCACATCTGCAGAAACAGACATAATTCTCATTTTCTGGGGGCTGGTGGGGGTGTGAAAGACTGGTTCAGAGGAAAAATCTGCCCAAGGAACGGACACGGGAGGTAAGCAGAGATGATTGTGGCAATAACAACAGAGAATAGGATCATGAAGAAAGTTTACTCACCCTTCTCTGCCTCATCATCTGTCTCAGAGACTCAGATATTTTCTGCTATCAGCCAGTGTATGCTGTTTCCTATCTGAAAAGTTCTTATCAAGTTTAAAACTGCTGATCTTGTTTTTTAAACAGATAACTTCCATTGTAGCTAAGATTTCTGATTTTGTAAAGCCTGCATCCTTTCACAATGAAGGATTGCCACATAAACTCTGTAGCAGTGTAGTGTAAGATATGTGAATTCCTTTAGCCCTTTTTTTAGCCTTCTATGAACAAAAGATAGCAAAATCAATTTAAAGTAGATAGACACAATAAATAAAAGGGAGGGGGGAGAAACATCTCAACTGAAGCTCATGTGGTTTTTAAGCTAAGAGCATGTATTTTTGGAAATCATTACACCTTCTCAGTGGGACAGCAGTAGGTAGTTTAGGCTCTAGACCTGACTTATGTTAAAATGATCATGATCTGGCGGAGATAACCCCAGCAAGTTATTTTATTTACCTTCCCTCTGTGCTATTAGAAGAGCAAATCTTAAAATTCCATTGATTTTAGGGAATGTAAACAAATTATTTTAACTAATATGCTACTATTTGCCTTACAGCAGTGCTCAGTGTAACTCCACAGAATTACTTTCCAGGGTGCAGTTCTTCATTAGAATCACTCTGAAGGTGAATCTGAGGTGAAAGGTTCCCACTACAGACTTTTGCCTCACCGCAGGTTGCTGCCCTCTCAGATGCATTTGGTGAAGAGTTTGTGTATTTGTGCTCCAAAGCAGAGCACTGAAATGACCTTCAAGGTACACAGCAGTTGTTTTTCGAACCCTGCTGTTTTCACTGGTTGCATTACAAAACAGATCATGTGGCGCTGGAGAGGAGGGTCCTGTGCAGTGGAAGGTGAATCTGCCTGTGCAAGGATGGGACAAAGGCCCCTGAAATGGTTTTCATAGAACCACAGAACTGTGGAATAATTTTTGTTGGAAGGTACCTTAAAGATCCTTTAGTTCTAGACCCTCTGTCATGGGCAGGGACATTTTCCAATGGTCTCAACCACTGGAACCTAGCCTTGAGAGCTTCCAGGGAAAGGATTTTCACAACTTCTCTGGGCAACTTTTCCAAGTTTCTCACCACACTCATAGTGAAAAATTTCTTCCTTATAGCTAATCCAAATCCACTCTCTTTCAGCTTGAAAAAAGCTTTTTTTCCTTGTCTTATCACTACAATTTGCTGAGAGTGCACTCAAGCTCACAGTCCATGGTGCTGACAAAGAAGTTAAACAGTGCCGGACCCAATACTGACCCCAGATGAATGTCACTCATCACTGCTCTCCACTGGTTTTGTAGAGACACAGGTCATAATGTTGGATATCATATGGGGATTCTACTCATATTAGTGTTACCAGAATAAAGAATTTAATCCGTATTGTTCTGTATATTCTTGCAGATATATTTTGTGTTGCGTGTATGTCAGCAACTGGGATTATTAAAAATGGTCTACTGTTTTTTTTCAAAAAAAAAAAAAAAGGTATGGAAATAATTTTAAAAATACTGTATTTGTTTTCCTTTTTCCAGTGACCTTTAGGAGTATTCTGTGAATGAAAAAATAAATAAAATAAATATTTAAAACAGCCTGGATTTTCCCTTTAAATTATAGCAATGCTACTGGCTGTTGCAACATTAACTGCCACATGAAGTTGCTTAATGATATCTTGTTAGTGATGGAAGATAATGAGATGATAAGGGCAAAATTCATTGACCTTTCAAAGCTTTTGATTCACTAAATGACACTGTTAGATAAGCTAATTAAATTTTGCTTTTTCCACTGGAATGATGACTTGGTTCTGATCTTATTTCATTAAGAGGAAAAATCAGTGGCTGTTTCAGGCTATCATTCTGATTTATAACTATTACTATTGAAAGGTACCCTAGGGCTGAAGAACTGATTTACTTCTTTTTGTTTAGTCCTAAATTATCTCTAAATTATTTGTGATAATACCTAAATTCACTTACATGGTATTTGACAATATTATTTTGTACAACAGTTCTGTAATATCTCTGCCTTAATATGCTTGCTTCCAAAATCACTGTAATAAAAGCCTTTGGAAAGACAAACTTGAGATAATGATAAAAGACTAACTTCATCTTAGTTTCCCAGGAGACTTGTCAAGAGAAAAGATATATTCAGCTAACAGTAAGACTGTAATAAATTATCAGAGAATAACATGATTAGTCAGAATACTTAACTCATGGCATGCGTATACAAATGCTCCAAGAAAAAAGCATTCAGGCCTGCAGTTCTGCAGAATCCTTTATCATTCATTTACTTCTTGGCATTTGAGCAATTTAGATTTTGTTTTCTTTAGCCTATCGGTGGGAATCCAATTGTGTTTGATGAGAATTCTCAACATATATTTCTGAATTAGACTCATACTTCATGAGAAGAAAATTAAATGGTGGATATTACTAACACTACTGAAGAAAATGGGGAAAAGTATGAAATCTGCCACCCGGTGCACATGCAATATAAAACTTCCCTAATCTGGTGACAATTTACTACCTTATGAAAAATATTTGTTATCCGACTTACATATCACTATTCTTAGGCAGGTTATTTTCTGAAGTACAATAGCTCAGACCATATAAAATATTTTTCAAAATTAAGTATATTGCACCCATTCATCTAGCTTCATCTCTCATGCTTTTAATGACACTAAAAACTGATCCAGGTGTCATGGTCTATTTTTCTTAAAATTTTATTGACAATTGTTATAAATACATCTTGTCTTAATTTGTGTCAGTTAAGTTTAAATAGATTTTCCTTCCCCCACTACTTGAACTGGGATGCTGCCAGTGACTGAGCTCTAGCTGGTCAGGCAATTCCAAAGAGATTGGTACTACATTAGGATTCTTCTACTCCCTTGGAATTTCCTGAACTTATTATTAAAAATGACGCCCCATAAACCAGCAGGTTTCTGGAAGCCCTCTTGAAACCCAGTTTAGGTGAGAAGTTCCAGTTCTTCAAGACTTTCTGCCACAAAATTAGTGCTCAGAGCCTGGAAGCTTTGTAAAAGCCCCCGAGAGGCCACAGGCACCACAATACCACTTGTCTGTGTCTGAGTCAGACTCTGCAGGAGTCTACCTCATTCCTCCCATCCAGAGCTGGGAACAATTCAACAGCAGCAAACTTGTGGGGTAGTCTGTGAGGAAAAATACAGGACCCCATGTGTATTCTTCAGATGAGATCTCTAGAAAGGAAAGGTTTGTCTGTAAAGCTGCAAAAGAACAGAAAGTTAGCAGAATCCACAGAAGCCATAAATATCTATGAGAGGGCTGTAAACAGAGAGAGGCCCATGATTACACAAAAGGCACAGTAGCATTTTGCAGTAGATCAGTGTACTTTTGTAGTAAAGGTATGAGAGACTGATTCACAGGCAAGATCAGAGAACACAAGCTGGTGAAGAAAGTGGTGGGGAAAGCAGTGTGGTGGAGGAAAGCAAAGAGGAGGCACTTGAATCTTTCCAGAACTCAGGACTCTCCAGCCCCACAGTGCTTCAAGTGAGCTCCTGTAGCACCACTTCTCAGTCAGTTTTGTCTGGTACAAATACAGTTTCGTGTTCCCCAATATTTTCCCACAATGCCAACTCAGACAATGCCCAAACATAAAGAATCCTTTAAGTGGGGAATGATGAATCTTTCAGGTTCAGGGGCCAGAAATATGTAGTGAATTTTGCAGTGGATCCTCCTGGCCAGTGATGGTTAGGAAGAGACGAAACTCAGCCAGATCGCCTAAGAAATATTATCTAAAATAAAGCCTTCTATTCTGTCATTTCACTTGTGAAACTATGTCAGTGATTTTTACATGATTTGGATTCTGCTCCAAAATCTGAACTTAAGTGTAGAGATTGCTAAAAATGATGCCTTTCAGATCAAGCAGGGGATATTTAAGAACTTAATGGTCTAAAGAATTTTTGCTACATTTTTGAAAGCACTACATGTAAATACAGTCTTCCTAAACATTCTTTTGGAACATATATGGGAAAAAAAGACTTTGTTTCAGAATTTAAATAAATAGTGAGACTGATTTCTTGACAGCTATGCTAGTGAGCAGAACATTGTTATATAGCTACTTTGCTGGGTAAAAAAGATTTTTTTCCAAAGTCAGGTAGGGCAAAATTTCACCACTATTCCAGTGAATTTAATTAATACATGTTTTCTACTTTCTTGTTTCAGTTATGTATCTATTATGGAGCCAAGGCCACAGGATCTGATATTTTAGTATCTGTACAGTTGTTTTGAATGAATCTTGGTCTTCTTGAGACTCATGCCAATCAGCAGTCTCCCAACAAATCTCCAACAAAGGTTTGGACTTATCATAGGACAGAGGCCAAATGTGCAATTAGGCACATTCCCAGTGTAGACATCCTGTTTTGGACAGCAAATAATCTAATAGCATGGATGCAGCTGTTCTGCTCCACTTGGCCTCATCATGAGACAGGAGCCCTGAGAATACTCAATTAAGTAGTTTAGTCATAGCCATATGGGCAGAGATTTGGAGAACGTTGCGTCTTAAATCTAATGTATTTTCTGCATAACATACAGGACCTTGAAACAGATTCTGTGTCATCACTCTTTTAAGACGCCATGGTGTTTATTATAGTCTAACATTATGAAGTATGCTGCACAAACCAGATCTGGGGACACCTACAGCTGTCTGTTCCTCTTTCACATCTCCAAGAATGTGAACCCTGCACCACACAGTGCTAAATGGCACTGCTGCTGAAATACAATACTGAGCTGCTCAGACAGAAAAAAATGTTATTAGCCTACAGGGTAAGAGGAAATATAACTTTACGGTTCAACCAGTTACAAACTGGATCACTTAAACATAGAACACTAGTTTTGAAGAATGCTTCAAACTATCTATGCCCAGAATTCCTATTGACTTCCCACAGAGACCAGTATGTGGCAGATTTATAGATATGGTTAATAGACAATATGATTGTTCAATAAGCAAAACTGTGTAAGGCGCATTTTTTTTATAAAAAGTCATGTCTGCTTTATTCTCCAAACTTCTTTTTTCCTGTTTTCAATTTCATTTCCCAGTCATGTAGAACAATGTGGTGTAACCCAAAAAAGGAGACTGAATAAAATGAAAAAGGGCAGCATACATTGTAGCATGCAAAATGCAGCCTGACAGTGGTGCTGAATGCTAATAAGTAATTATTTGGTCTCACCCCAATCAGTCTTGATCAGATAATTAATTCAGGGGCTGACCATATGACCTGAATTTCTGAAGGCAATTGCTGCATAATATCTTTTTTAAAATGTGTGAACAGGTGGCTCACAAAATGCATTCATTTTAAACAAAATAAATTCCCTTCATATTAGTTTTTGAAAAACTTAAAAAAATAATATGCACTTACAAAAATCTGCAAATGTAGGTTAATAATACTTTGGGCCCAAAAAACCTTTTTTCAAAATCACTGCCCATGTATAGGTCTCTTGTGCTAGTTATTAAGCACAGTAAAATTACCAAATTATTTCTTAGCTCCTCTAGGTTATGTCAAATTCCCACCTCTAAGTATCTATTTATTAACTAAAATGCTATTTGAGCAGAAATTAAGATCTGTAAATTGACCTTGGATGACTCTCAAAACATAGGTTCTTCCTACATGTGGAAAAGTAAATGAGTAATGGGCTGTGTATTACTTTAAGTATCACATTTTTGTGTTCTTTTTTATTTTCACTTTGAAATTTTGCTTAAATTCCCATTAGGCACTGACAGATAAGGGATACTGAGGACAGAAGATGGATTTTGTTTCCTTTGTACATGTACCTAAATATTTTCCTTTCATGAATATAGGCAAGTGTAGTCTCTGAGGAAAGCACGTTCCTTCTCTGGTAGAATGACACAAATCTGTGCAGGAAAATCTGCTTACTGAGTGTCTTGAAGAAATAAAGATGGTATGTGGTGTTACTTGCAAAATTTGATATTTAAAGTCTAACATCCTGGATTCTAGTTTAAGCTATCAAGAAGGTCAAGATACCATTTCCTCCTGCTTCTCACATTACTACAGATTCAGGAGGTAAATCAAGAAAGATATTTCAATGAACAGTCTTGATATGAATAAATAAATATTTATATGGAATTGAGGTTATGAATCTTGTTTGTGTGGGGCCTTGAATTTGAGGAAGGGGGACTGGAGGTAGTCTACTCTGGGTCAGGAAATAAATTTGAGAAGTGAGGGAGGAAATAAGATCTGACATTGTATCTTTAGTGCAATCACAGAAAATAGTATCATCAGATTCGTAGAAGTTTTAGTTAGACCAATGATGGCCCCATTTTGAGTGAAATAGACCTTTTCTTTAGAAGGAGGACTGACTATAAATCAATAAGACAGGTTTGGAAATGTGTTAGTTTGGAGAAGAAGGACAGGGGAAATTAGGATGCTCCAAGCCTGAGTATCACAACTGCTGGTGGAGTCCTCAACATGACTTCTTGGGAACCTACTGCATTAAAAATCAAGGGAAAATTGGAAGGGAAATGAAAAGTAAGAAATATTGGAAGCATTATTAATATGGGTGAAGAGTCATCAGCATGAAAGGCTTTCAAGTTGGAGAGCAGTATCCCATGTGCAGGATACCTTGAAAAAATGGAAGACATTTCTGGCTCTGGGGTAATAACAATGGAAGGTATCTGGCAAGATCTTGAATCACATGGGACATATACGAATTTCCTTCCTATTCCTTTGTAAGCTTCTATAGATAGTGTTTTATTTTCTGGCAGGCAAGAATTAAAACACAGAAGAATCAGGAGACAGTATAGAATTCTTTTGTGTGTTCAAGACATCTTTTATTTTGGTTTATGTCATCTGGTATTTATTATAGGGTTTTGGAAACTGGTTTATATGTAACATATATAAGTTTCTCTAATGCATCAATTCAAAAGTCCTTTCGAGCCAACATCCTGTCTCAAATATTTTCCACTTTCTTATAATGAAGGAAAAAATGTAAGAACAGGTGTAAAGTGATTCTTTTCCACTAAAAACCTCCCAGTTTCCTGGAACTTGCTGAAGCAGATTGTATTTCATTCTTTGTGTTTAATAGCTACTGATGGGCTTAATGTCCATAAATTTTCTTAATTCTCTCTTTAAATCTACTTACAGTTTTTTGGCTGCCGCTAAGATTGTGGTTTTTTTCTGAGGCAGCAGGTTATTGATATATGAAGTAGAACTGCATACCTCTATAAATTGTGGGACCTGAAAAAGAAGGTATCTCTGCTCAGGTTTTATTTCTTAGTTATTTAGGCAAGGAGATAGCCAGAATATTCTCTAGTTGGTCAGGGTAAAGGTAAGCACTGGAAATGGGATGTGCTGTAGATTACATGTTAAAGAGACTTTTTCATTTCCATTTATATTGCACACCTAGGGGAGCAAGTTCTCTTTTTACTGAAAGTTTGTCAATAGTGAGTTTGGGTGAATTTTTTTTTAGTGAGGATTTTAATTGCTTAGCTCTTGCAACCAACAGACTTACATCCAGCCCATCTTTATATGCTGAAATTTATGCAGAAAAAAGAAGCGATTTTAGGAGGCATTGAAATCTCAGAATGAGGTTTTCCCAAATTTTTGGGGTGAATCAAGCATTTAATCATGTACTGTGTTGTTAACCTATGGAGTTTGTCAGCACTGATTAGAATGAGGGAAACTTGTATTAGGAGATGGGACATGGGGCTGGCATAGTTTAAAAATATTTTTTTTCACTCTAAGACTGTTAGAAAAGTTAAAGATATTTCCAGAATATGAAAGAGTTCATGAGTGTTGTAAAACCACACAGTTAAAATGAGACTTGACAATGTAAAACCTGATGTTTTTTTCTGTGTTCTTTTGCAGGACCCAAGTAAGTATCTGCTTGCTGTCACATCCTGATGTTCCGGTTGTTACAGAGACCTTAATCTGGTAAATTGTGGAACTCATGGGCACACTCATCCTAAGGATAGTGGTTGTAGGAGAAAGCTGGAGTAAGCTGGATTTATGAAGGGCTGTAGAAGGTAGAACAGCCTTCTTTAATGTATTTAGGAGCTGAAAATACAAGAGGTTACACACAGGTGTGATTCTGAGTGGCTCAGCACACTGGGAAAATACAGAAAGAAACTGGTGATGTGCTGAATATGATTGAGGAGTATCACAGTAAACTCCTTCAAGGAAAAGTCATTGTTTCTTTACTGTAGATATATTTTTCAATAACTATTTCCATTTTTTAAATTTTAATGATTGAAGGAGGAATTTATGAATGCTGCATTTAGCAGAAGGGACATTATTAATTAAAACCCTTGTTACCACTTGGTTTACTGTATCACAAAGAAAATTATTGCTTACCTTGACAATTATTTTTCAGATGTTCAGAGGCAATGAATGTAATTTATAAAGCATTTTCTGACCACATAAAGAAAAGATTTAAGCATGTTCCATTCTTCAGTTTACTTGACAGAGAGTATGAAACAACAATATTTTCATTTTCTGGAATCACTAGGAAATATCTAGGACTTCCCAATTGCTTCTGATGGAGGGATTGTGAAAGCTTTTCAGGATACATTTGTGTTGGCCAGTACTCTGACTCCTGTGATTCTTATTTGAAAGCTTTTATTTTACAAATAAAAGCACCTAAGCTGAAGAGTAAACTGCTTGTCTCAGAAAACTGTAGTTGATCTAGATTTTAGGCATAAATGTATCTATATGTCTCAGAACACCCCTTCACAACTTCTCTGCGCAACCTGTTCCAACCCTCAGAGTAAAGAATTTCTTCTTAATATCTAATCTAAATCTATCCTCTTTTGTTTTGAAATCATTCCACCTTGTGCATCTCTACGTGTCCTTGTAAAAAGTCCTGCTCCAACACTCTTGTAGACCCTGTCAGGTACTGAAAGGCTGCAAAAAGAGGCTGCAAAAAAGAGGCTGCAAAAAGTCCAGAGACTTTTCTTCTCTTTGAGACAAATCCTTGAGAAGCTGCTTGAGGTTTTTATCCAGTTAATTTTATTTACTTTATTTTATTTTGGATTTTTTTTCTTGCAAGCTTCTTGGCAGTACATCTTGGAAGAAGTCCTGTCTACTTCAGGGATATTAAATCAGGCCAAAAATCAGCAAAATTAGGTATATTTTCTAGAAGATAACCTCTTTTTTAATGTAAGTGGTTCTAAATATTGTCACTTGTGAAACACCAACGTACAGAAACAATTTCTGTGGTTATTACAATCTTCTAAATAAAGAAAAGTTACAGGTTTATGTTACTAAAATCTTTAAAAGTATATTCTTGGGTAAATTTTCTGATCACAAACTGTGAGATTAAAAGTGTATAATGTTTTAACCATTAAACAACAGATTCCCAAAAAAACCAAAGACTAAACACAATTAACATTTTTGCTTGGAGTGTTTATGTTTTTACAGTCTGAAATGTTTTTACCATGGCATCAATGTGACCAAAACATTCATTCAAATTCTTTGTTTTAATCTTTAATTCTATACCACTTTTACTAAAAGTTCTGAAAAATTAGTGGTGATGTAGTTTGATACAGAAAGAATTGTCAATCAATGCAAATAGTTTTGGACCTTAAAAATATACCAATAAAAAAAAGGCTGATAATACACCAGGACTAACTTCTGCCTTGTTTATGAGTGACATAAAATTGAAAATCTAAGTAAACATTACCTGAATTCTCAGATCTCTGACTTAATGGAAGAAGCAATGGAGTGCAATACTTCTAAATGAAGATGGGAAGAAGCATTGTTGGAAAGCCTGGGCTCCACTGACATTAGAGCCCAGTGATCTATGAAATTCCATTTCTGGCCATCTGTTTGTTAGCAAGCTACCTCTGCATTATGAAATATGTTTATATACCTCTGCATTATGAAATAAGTTTTCTATGAAAACTTCTGCATCTCCAGACCAGACAACCTGCTAAATGTGTTGTTCCCTTCTCTCAGGGGTGGGAAGGTAAAGAAGAAATGATCCTTTATCCCAGAGGTGAGGCATAGCTGCAGTGCCACTTACACTGAATCAATGCAGAAATGATACCTGCTTTGTCTGGACCTTTCCTACGATAGTGTCTGCTTTACATGGCATTGTTCCTCCAAAGCAGTCTGCAAGCTGACATGAGATTGCAGATGTCCACAGCAGCCCCTCCCTCTGTCTCTCTCCTCATGCCTTCATGTGTCTTCACTATTGCCAGCCTTCCTGTAACTTCTGGGAATTCAAAACTGTAGCTGGACCCACTCAGAGAGCTGACAAGGGCAATTGTCGTTCCAATAGTTATTCAGTCTGTTCTGATTTACAAATAGGTAGGGAGTTGATGTAAGCCACTCTGAGAATGAAGGAGTAAAAAGCCATAAAATTTTTTAGGAATTTAATTAGTTGATTAGTTCTCCATGGTCTCCCCAAGCCCAGCTGTGGTGCATCTGTTTATGATGCATGTCAGCAGATATATAATTTGAGGGAAAACCTGACCAAAAATCCCTCCACATAAGCAAACAAACAAGCAAGCAAGCAAGTGACCGACCAACCAACCAACCAGCCAATCAATCAAACAAACAAAAACATTCTTTGCTCAAAAAGCATAAGGTTTATTTGCTTTTATTTTATTCATTCACACAGAACAAGTATTGAAGATTACAAATTGCTTGTTTAATTATGGTTCTGGTCCCTCTATATTTAAAAAGTGTACTTAAAGACTAGCACTTTTTGAAGATTTCATCAAAGTGCACAAGAGAAAAGTATATGAGATATTTTTTTTTTAAATCTTAAAATATATTATAAAAACTGCAGACAAGATCATAGACAGAGTGCACCAGAGGCCTTAAGAAATATATCTAGAAATAGAAATAAATTGACATCCTCAGAAATATAGGGAAAGAACCTAACCAAAAACCAAGGCTTTGACATTAATGTGAACCATATCTTGCTGTCTAATTGCTAAATTGGTTAGCACTTATCAAGAAATTACTGAATCAGGTGGGTGCATGTGAATTCTAAACTATGAGCCCAAGGGAAAAGAGGGCAGTTAGGTTGCCTTGCTTTGAGTATCACTGTAGAATGTATGTATGAAAAGATGACCTGAACAGAAAGAGAGATCTTCCTGCAAGTTGACAGGTCCTTACACGTTGGTGAAACATATGTTCAGTATTGGCTCTCACTTTATTGAGGTAACAGAAAAGCTAGGATGTCCTCTGTACTGGAAACACCTTGATAGTAGGATTTCTAGGGAAAATGAAGGTAGTGTAAGCAGGTATTTCTCTTTATAAACTAGAGTCTGCTGAGCTTTGCATAGCCCTTCTATGAATTCTGGAACTTGCTCTGGTGGTAAAGGTGAGGTATAAGACTTGACTCAATCCAATTCATCTCAGCTATTCTGTCACATCTCATCTGCCAGTGTACGTGTGCTCTGCTGAATTGTTACCTTTTGAATTTTTTACACAGAATCACAGAAACATGGAATTGACCCCTTGGGATGGTCTACTTCACTATTTCCCCTTCAATACAGTAGGTTGCCCAGGACCATGTTCAGCCACTCATTAAATAGCTCAAAGGATGTCAACTATACAACTGCTTTGACTACCTGTTTCTCTTTTTGACCATCTATACGGTAAAACGTGTTGTCTTGTGTTCAGATGGAATTTCATGTACTTTAATTTGAATCATTTGTCTCTTTTTCTGTCACAAGAATAAGAGTCTGGCTCCATCACCTTAATTCCCTCTTATCGGGTAAGTGTGCTGTTCCTAATTCTCCCAATTCCTTACTTGCTCACACTTGCTTTGCAAAGAGCAGCTATACTGCATTAAGAGGCAAACAGCCTTGGAAGAAATGTAACCTGGTCTGAGTCGTGCTGTGCTAATAATTCTTGTGAAACCTGAACCAATTTGCACTGCCTACATCCATTGTTCTCCTGATACAATACACAGATAATCCATCCCTAGATTACTCAGACACATTCATATTTAATCATTAGCAAGAAGTGTAGCTATTGGCTGAGAGTTTTGGTTTAATTGTCATTTATCTTTAGTGTGTTGTACATCACAACAAATGTAAGCCCGGAAGCTAGTGTTGAATCATTTTGATTCATTGCATTAGGTAGCTTAAAAATGTGACATGCTGAAATGACAAAATACCAGATCTCTGTTGAAGATGTGAAGTGCTTAGAATTACTTTTCATTCAGAAAGAACATATTATTTCAGAAGAGGACTTGTGGAACAGAAATAGGATGATGGAGGATAAGACAAGCATCTTTCAAGGTCGTAGACAGTCAAAGTCAACAAATTAAAACACAATCTCTAGAAGCAGGAGTTTCTGAAATATAAATACTACAGTTTTCTCAGAATCTCAAAAACTGTGTTGTTACTCAGATCTTAGGAAAATAATCTTTTCAGTCTAAATGCATCATTTCAGTCTTTTCAATCATATTACACTATATAGTATTTCACTGTATTTAAATAAAGCAAACTCCAGTTTAATGCATGGACTACCTGAAAAGGAAACCCATTTTTTACCCCAAAAATCTGTGATCCTACAGAGACAGAATAAACTGGTTTTCAAACTCCTTTTCTCCAATTTTGCCCAAAATTTCATCTTTAATGGCATTTCAAGTAGGGTTGTATGTATGGTTTTCATTTCACTTTGCCTTTTGTTCTACAGATACATAACACTAAAGGGATCTATTTTATCTGAAATGGCATATACTGACACTATAATTAGTATAAAAAGTTCCCAACATCTTCCAAAAAAAAAAAAAGACATAAATTTAAATGCAATTTTTTTTTTACTAACAGTGAACTAAGTGTACTTTCTTCATACAGAATATCTCTACAAGCGTTTCCATTCAAACTAATGGCTTGCACAGCGTCTTCCAACACACTAATTTCCACCTGTTTTGATGAAAATACCACGTCCACATAACTTGCCCTCTAAGACATAGAAAGCAGAGGAAATGATACACATATAACTGTGAAGGTACTATTGGGAATAAGGTGGAAGGAAGACCAAACTAAAGGATGAATCTACCTAATCACAGAATGGTTAGGTTTGGAAGGGACCACTTTTGGGGGCATGGTGTTCAACCTCCCTGCTCAAGCAGGGTCTTCCTAAAGTGCATTGCACAGGATTGTGTTCAGGTGGTTCTTGCATACCTCCAGTGAGGGAGACTCCACAACCTGTCTGGGCAAAATTTTGCCTTATGCTCAGGTGGAATTTCCTGCGCATCAGTTTCCTTCTGTTGTCTCTTTTCCTATTGCTTGGCACCACTGAGAAGAACAGGAAGTATTTGCCTGCTCCTATTAGTTGAGCTGATGCAATTTTATGCCATTCATGTGAATTGTAGCCTACTGAAAAGTAGGGAATAACTGTTACCACATTTGTTAACAGGTATTTAACACTTTTCAAAGGCTTTCCATCGATTTGAAAACAGTAATAGGTCCTCCTGATGTCTTGTAACTTCAAAATCTTTTCTGAATCCTTTCTGAACCAACAACATCAACATCAAGAACACATCAGGGCTATGTTGTAAAGAGCAACCTAAAGGTGGCAGAGATTAGTTAGAAAATTCCAATGAAGAAAAACATCAGTTTTATACAGCAAGGTCTCTATTACTGAATTAATTTCGATGTGATTGGATTAGCCCACATCTTTTACATACCTGGATAAAGTACAAAATTTACTTATTTTTAGAAGACATTCTCATAAAAAAGTAAAATTAACAGACCAAAAGAAAGAAAAAGAAGAGAAGAGAAGAGAAGAGAAGAGAAGAGAAGAGAAGAGAAGAGAAGAGAAGAGAAGAGAAGAGAAGAGAAGAGAAGAGAAGAAAAGAAAAGAAAAGAAAAGAAAAGAAAAGAAAAGAAAAGAAAAGAAAAGAAAAGAAAAGAAAAGAAAAGAAAACCTCTGAATATTTTTTATGATGCCAGGTGTTAACTGCTTGGCATTTGAATGAATTTTGACAGACAAATCAGAAATTGACAAAAAGACAATTAACTTGCAACATGACTTGAAGAAAGTTAAGCTTATTTCTCAGACTTTTTTATTACTTTTTTTTTTTTTTTTTTTTAATGGGTCTGGGTGCTGTTTTCTAAAAAAATCTAGCAGCTATTTTTCCTAGTTTGTTTCCCTTCTACCCTTCAGTGATGTTACCTTTCATTAAAGAATAAAATCACTGCCAGATTCTTATAACAACATCTGAAAGAGTGATGTCTCTGTGTTAGTTTACTTGCCAAAAGAGTAGCAGAGAGAAAAAAACTCCACAGGCTGCTAATCAAAGTTTTAGAATTCACCTTCAAGGTGACTATGCCAGAGTAACTTTAAGGTCACTGCGAATGAAACAATTGATGGATGAGAAGTAATAACGCAGACAATTTTTGGATTCAAGTATCAGAATAACTCAAAATGTCCACACTTTAATTACTTTTGTCAAAACATGTATTTTAGGAGAAATCACTTAACACCAGTGTTGTGAAATGTCATAAGAAATAGAAAACTCAAATACCTTTTCTTAAATAATATAACACTATTATATTTTTGAGTGCTGTATTTCTAAGGTGGCCACTGAAAATTTATGTTTGCTGTTTCTTAGTACAATTTAACTTTGCTCTGTTTTATTAAAAATTTATCTTTGACTGAGGCAAAAGATCATGAAAATTATTATGAAAATTATGTTGACTAAAATATTAAGTTAAATAAAATGTAATGATAGTTAAAATTTCATTAGTAGTCTAATGCATAATTTGGTCAGAAAATATTCTTTTTCAAATACATGTTTTATAATTTGCGTAATACTTCTATTATGTAATATAGCTTAATTGAGTTGAATTACATGGATATCAGGAGGTAGATCTGGTTGTAAAGAAATTGTCAGTTTAAAACAAACAGTTTGAAATAACTGAGAGGAAAAAGATATGAGAAAGTAACAAACAATATATCTCTTGTTTAAAGCACAGTTTAAATAATTTCATAGACTGAGGATCAACAGTGTTATTTCCTTAAGTCTGAGCTGTCCATCTAGACTGTCATCAAGAGCAGGAGACAGTCCCTTCCAGGTGAAAGATTTCCCCCATCCAATCATAATGCCTTAGATAGTTGGGCTGAATATGGGTTGGGAATTAATATCTGTCTCTCCAGGCAAAAGAAGAAACTTTGATTCCCAACTTGGACCAGGCGACTCACATTTACAGACAGAGGTGATATAACTGACAATTTGAACCATATTTTTACACACTTAACTAGCAGAAATATTTTGCAGCTTGATAAAGTATCAGAAAATAAAAGGAAAAAAAAATCTAAAACAATTAACAAAAAGACTGATTGTCATGATTTTACATATTGATGTTACTCAGAGTGATAAAAGAACGCTCAAACTATGACTCAGTGACATGATTACAGACTTTTAGTGAGGTTTGTGCTCAAAACCACTCAAAGAACTATCAAGAGGGCAGAATAACATTTCTGATACTCTGACATTTTGTACAATTCCCCCCCTAACTGATAGTGTTGAACGGTGTACTAGAACGTGATGGTCATAATATATGATATGGGAAAAATATTAAAACAAAACTGAAGAATAAATTTAGCAGTTATCAGAAAAAAAAAGTTGAAAAATTCTGATCTGAGTTACAGTAAGTAACTACACAAAATTAACTGAATCATTGGATGTATAGGTGTACAAACTTCACTTGGCCCTTCTGTGGAGAGAGTGTATATTATCAGTTTGTGTACAAAGTTTTTCTCTGAAACAATCTCCATAAAATATAGAGTAATGAATGAACATCTCAGACTAAGAATTAATTATGTGAATTTATTGTGTGATAAATAAAGCTTATTTTCACTAAAAATAGCATTTTTTAATATGAGAGCTGAAAAGATTTGGAGCAGAGAGTAATAACTTAAATGCAGATGATGTAACAACAGACAATTGGAAATTTACCTTTTTAGTTACTTTGTTTTATATTGTATGCAGAAAATTGAGTACATGTATATCTTGCATTCCATCATAAAATACTTTTTGATGATTGTTTCAGAATATAAATTGACTTTATCTAAAATAAGCTTTATTTTTTTATGCACAGATCTGTTTTCTCAGAATTGTTCCATAATTTGCCCAGTCCTCACTGCTCAAGACTTTTAATGTGGATTTAATTTGTTACATTTCTAGGGATCTAATATATAAATAACTTTACCTCATCCAGTTCTCTGAGCCTCTACTATAGCCAAGGAAAATGAAAAACTGTTCTTTAAGGCATGATTTTTGTAATGAATTTTATATATTTACTTTTAAATGAGATTAATAGTTCTTTCAAAATATCCTTTCTTTTCATTTTTTTTTTCTTTTTTCCCCCCCATAAATTTCAAAGAGAATCTGGGTGACTATTTCAAAAACATCTATGTTTTAGACATATAAGGTTTAACAAGATGAATCAGATCTTCAGTGACTCAGTCAACTAAAAATCTAACCACTGGATGCTTGAAAATAGAACATCAACCTTTTCAGGTTCATGGGCCAACATTTCTGTCATGACATTATGCTGAGGTTTATGCAGTCGTTGTCTACAGTTCATCTATTATAAAGGAGGAAATAGTAATCCTCAGGGAGGAATTTAAATTTAAATGTAAATTTCATTCTTCATTTACAGTTTGAAGAATATTTACCAAGGCACCTAAATCCAGTCTCACAACAGAGAGAAGAATACATACACAAAGACAAGAGTTTTTCATAAAAAACCCAAAAAGGGAGAAAATAAGAATGCAGGTACTTATCTATCCCATGCTCTTCCAAGAGTATATTTATACTTCAGAAAGAGCAGAAAATGAACTCCAAGTAACATCATGCTGTTGCTGAGGTAATGCCTGATAGATTTTGGGTTTGTTTTATTTTTGTTTTGTTCATCATGATAGTGGAAGAATAATATCAGCTTTTTACCTTCTCAAAAAGTTTCTGCACATTAATTATTCAGACACACTGAAGTAAAATACAGCACTAATAATAATGAAAACTTTCTAAAGATGATGAGTTTCCCCTGAGATTTTTTTGAGAAATCAAACTCATTTGATGAGAAGCAAAAAACAGTCACGGATCAGAAGGTAGCTAAGAAGTGGGAAACAAAGAGTAGGAATTAATTATTATTATTCAACAGGGTGAAGGTTAACATATCAGGAGCTCTTAAACTGTACTGCAAAAGAATTTTAATGGTCCTCTAAAAGTGAATGGCAGGCAGGTAACAAAATTGCATGGGAGTGTTGAACAATAAATATCTTTCTGGCCCAAGAATACTGATAGAAAGTATTCCTACAAGTGGGGTTGTAACAATCCAGTGCTGGGGAAAACACAGCTACTCCTGGAAAAATCGACAACATTCTACTGACATAAAGATGTCCTTTAAAAATGTAAGCTATTTTGCTTTATTTTTGAATGGAAATTTTTCCCACCTCTCAAAACAAAATAAATAAATCCTTTCCTAGTCTGGGAAATTTAAAAGCAGAATATCTACATCCAAGCACAGAGGATTATGCTTACTTCCGACATTTTTGTAAGTGACAAACTGTTTAGGTGTGGGCAAATCTTAAAATGGTTTATAAACTGGATTGAGAAATTCAAAAAGATATTTTGTATAGCCTTACTGTCTTTGTATAATGCTCATATAAAGTTTCAGAAACAATGTTGGGAAAGATAACAGCATTTAGGTTGTTCATAATGATTTTCTAAGTAGTTAGTGCATTGTCTTCTCTTTGGAGCATGCTTGCATAGCTAGTCCACAAAGAAATTATCTAAATAGAAGATACACAAGTGAGTTGTGCTGACTTTTGTGTTCTTCAGACTGGAATTTCAATATTGAAATACAGCTTTTGTATTCCTTTAGAAATACATTTGCATGGTTTTATAATATAATGCAGAATGTTTAAAAAAATTGTTTCTACTTTGACTAAGTTTTAATGAGCAACATTCGAGGACTCACCTCACTGCCATATGATATTGTTTAATTTGAACAACTGTTAATACTCAAAAATGAAAATATAATCCTTCATTTGGATATGGATTACAGCAGAAAATTCTACATAAGTCTTGAGACATGATCTAACTAATGGTCATTTAAAAAAAAGTATTGTCCCTTCAAACAAATAGTACTGTAAACTTTCTGCAGATTTCTGATGATCGGAGAGAAGATACTAGTTTAGATAGGCCACCACAATCTGCAGGTTTCCTTCCTGGTAACTAAGGTATGTCATTTTCTTTTGGGCACACAAGATATATTTGATCATTTCACAGTTATTGATTAACCCCTCAAAGCCATCTTTGCGCATATCAGTGGTAGATAAGAAGCGAAAGAAAAAGAGCAAAACAGGATAATAGCCAAATTGACCCCCAGCCAGAGGCAGCAGAGAAGTCTCTGCAGTCTGCTGAGAAAACCTGATGTTTATGCATAGTTGCAAATACATGCATAGGTACAGGAATGTCTACAACCATCCATGAAAGAAAGTACTGCTAAGTGTTGAAGTAAATTTTTAATATATTTCAGACTTTTCTTTTTTAATAGAGGATAAAATAGTAGTATCACTGACATTGAACTGATATTGAAGTAACCACAACCAAAAAGACACTGTCAAAATGAACTCCTGAAGTTAAATAATCAATTCATAGTAATACTATTTACTTAATATACTATGTATAGGATAATTTAATATGCTGTTTATAGGATAGAATATAACTGCTATATTCTTGTTTGACTAGTGTTTTCCTTCACCTTTTTCAGACACTGAAAAAGGAATTTTTTCTGGAGAACCTTGTGCTTTTGCACTAGAACTTTCAATTGGATTAATGTGTCATTCTTTCCCAAAGCTGATTTCTCTCAAAAGGATTTAAACTACATCTCTTTTAAGACTAACAATCTCCAAGTCTTTAACCTTGCACCTAAATGCATTATTACTTCTAGTTAGTTTCACTTTAAAGTGAAGATTCAAAGAAGCATAAAAATTAAATAGGAGTCTGAAATTATGATCAGTAATTTCCTAATATATGCATATATGAATTTATGCTTGCATAAAGTGTAAAGAAATACTTTGCAACGTTTAGTCTGGGACCTGAAAAGCAAACAGCATTAATTTGTATTGTTTTGTTTTCACTTCAGCACAGCAGAAGAAATATGTTCACTTAATAGCTGCCATTTTAACACAGACCCCTTTCCGGTGTAGGATTTCCCTTTAAAGTTTATCTCAAAAAACATTTATCAACATTCAATAGACAGTTGCACAAGTGCAGTGCTGTAATGGAAATCATTTTCTCACACTCGTGTTGCTGAAATATTCAGTTAATTGATACTATTTGTAAAAGCATCTGTAATGAAGAGTACTGTATTTCCATGCAATAAACCGGATTCATTAGTGTGTTGCTAAACACTGTGGTTTTGAAGAATGGATAAGAAGCTGCAAGAACAAAGTGCTTTCCCAGTTCTTGCTTCATTAAACAGTTTGAAGGACTTCTCCAAAGGGCACAGCCTTGAATGCTTAGGTTATCTCAACTAAACCTCTGCACTGAAGAACCTACTTCATCAGTAGAGACCCCTCCGTGCCTGTATGTGAATGATAAAAAGAACTAAAGATTCAGCTCTTTCAGACAGAAGGCATTCATTGAATCCAGGTTCTGTATGGACTTTACCATGCTTGAAGCACGACAAAACAGTAAGGAAATAATTTACTCTAGTGTTACCAAGCTGGAGAGTGAAAGCTCTCCTGTTTGAGGGAGGATTGTTTGGAAAGCAGATGAATCAAGTTAATTAGTAGTGTATATGTCACAGATCATGAAACAGGCCCTCAGGATATCAGCCTAGTGCTACAAACATGCAGAATGCATTCTACATTTGCTTCTACTATAATATTTTTTTAAAGAAATGAAATGAAATGAAATGAAATGAAATGAAATGAAATGAAATGAAATGAAATGGAGATGTAATTGAATGACAACATAATAACCTCTAAGAGCAAATCCCTACACAGAAGTCTTTTACTTTAACAAAGTATTATTACTAAGGCTTTCAAAATGATGCTAAGTTTTCTGCAAGTAGCAAAAGCAAGAAAAGCAAAAATAAATTGTCAGTCCTTGCCAATAATAAGCTTGACAAAGTAATCCAGCAAATAAGGCTCTTTGATCTCATCAGCACTGGGGGACAGTGAATGACAAACACGAGTAAGTTTCAGCAGCAGATACAGATATTACAGATGTGAATTTCAAGTCTGCCTCTGTTCATCCTCTGAAATATGTTATTCCAGAAAAAGGAAAACAATAAAGTAGAGATTAATTTATAACTCACAAAAATTAGTTTTTTAAATGTTCAGTAAGTATAAGCAATGCCTAAGGATTTGTCTTCCATTCTTAACATACATTAGGGTCGCAGGATTTTGTAGTGGATCTGATTTACAAAATCAAAATTTAATAATAATAAGATTCCTTGCCAGATTTGTTGTGGAGAAGAGGTTTATGTCCATGTTTAAGTGTTTGTGTGGGAGCTTCTTTCTTCTTGGCCCAAAAGCTTTTAAAATCAATTCTTTTCAGTACACTTTTACAAAGGGATAGAGTCTCAAGCAAGCTCATTAGGTTGAGTTTTCTGCAAATTGACAAACTGCTATGAAAACGTGAAGGTATCTCAGATGAAGGAAAACAAGTGCCCAGTGCCTTGAGCACACTGGAAAGTCTATATGACATCAGGAAATAGAAGAGAATCCTTAAAAATATCCCACAAATGGGGCAGGGTTAACATATTTTTGGGCATCATCTTTAAGGAATCTCAAACCAGGAAACTATAGAAAATCAGACTCCTTTAGTTCTATTGCTTATACTCTTCTAAATGCATTTATGAGAAGCAAAATTTTCTCCCGAATGGCTTCTCTTGGTATTTTTTCCATTCTCCTTTATATTCTACTTTTCATCTGCAGATCCCACCAAGGCTAAGAAAGTTTCTTCATTGCTACTTAAAAAGGATGATATACTGCAATTTAAGTCAAATTGTGTTATTCATAAAGAATATCTTGTATGACAGAAATATCAAGCTATTCCTTCCTATTGAAGGTATAAAATCCCCACATCTTTAAAATTGCGTCTTTTGACATCACTTTAAAACTTCTAGAGAGTCACACTTATACCTGACAGGACTCTAAGTTGTGTTGAATGAATTGGTTGGCAAGTATGAGCTAAACAGAGAAGACCCTTTTACCCTGTTTCACTACAGGGAAGATGTTTTTTCCCCGGGAAGAAAAACATGCAACTCTAAGCTACCAGCCTTGTAAACCTACAACACGATATTTAAAAGCAAGAGTTTGGATTGTAAGTAAAGAATTCAATCTTAAAATTCTTAGTGAAAGATCAGATGTCTCCACAGTAAAAGAAAATTATTTTATAGTGCACACAACAATCAAGACTTTTCAGATAAAGTGGCATTGAAATACACTTAAAAGTTAAATATGTGTAATTATTTCTAAACATAATATGATGAAACTAAAATATCTGAGCTAGTCCTGTCACCTAAAGAAAAATATCAAATAATAAAAAAAACCAACCCACTTTGTTCTGGTAATTTTTTTTTCAATTCTGACTTCATCCTAAAGTATATTGATAAGATTATGAAAAAATTAATTTTATTGTTTTTAATTTATAACATTTTAAGGTAAAATTGGCAATCCTCCAGGTGGTGACTGAAATGACATGGAGGTACATCATGTCAGAAATAGCCACAAAATTACATAGAGGATAGAGGCAATAGGATGTTGACCAATATAACTCTTACAAACAAATTTTCCCCTGATATTTCATATTTTGATTATGCTATTGAGTTTTTGTTAAAAAGTATATCCCTAAATGCATAGCTGAACTGGTTGTTTATTTCTGTGGAGTTGCATTCACATTCAAAATTTCATCTAATATACATATTACATTATTAGTATAGGATATTCCTAGGTGTATACATTTTGTTAAAAAATAACAAACTCTCTTTCCTGAAGACCAGCATCCCCGAAGCTACTGACATGTCCTGCATTTTTCACACTTGGTGCAATATTTTTTTTTTTATTTTTATGGTAAAAATCACTAAACAGGAAAAAAACCTCAGACATTTTAGACCTAGGCACACAAAACTGCAATTACATATACAGGAAGATAAAAAATATCAGTATATATGTCATATATACAGTAAAAAAAAAAAAAAAGTGAAAATTTGATTAACCCCAGGAGGTTTTGGCCATGATTAGATCTGACAGTTATAAGANACACCAGGAGGTTTTGGCCAAGATTAGATCTGACAGTTATAAGACTGGGTACAAGAAAAGGTTGTCTGAAAAGTTTATCTGTGGACTGAAGTTTCTGGTTTCACAAAATTTCCCTTCTGATAAATGATGTTTAGATTCACCACTGAGCATTTCATCCAGCCCACAAACATGATTTATACCATGCTGTTCATCTCCATTTGTTAGAATAATGCTTGCCATATCTCTAAGGTCTTTCACCTCCTGAATGATCTTTCACAGGTGAATGAGATGACTAATACAACTTACTGTGTCTAGAAAATAATGCTGTAATAAATTACACACCTTACAACATGTTCTGTAAGAGAAAAAAGTTTCTAGATAGGTAAGTATTGGAATATTCACCAGCAGATGAAGAAATATAGTGAAATAAGATCGCATTACTTCCCACTGTTTTGAAATGGACCTGGTGTAGGAATAACTCCATCTGGACCTGAAGGCTGATGGTCATTTTCTTTTAGATAAGTTGATAGAACTGAAAACTCACACATATGAGTGTACAGGTATGTGTGTATATGTATATGTGTAAATTTATGTATAGATATGCACACCTATATGCATGGAATCAGCTGTAATCAGCACATACATTTGCATTTCTAGTAGGATTTGTTCCTAAGCATAAAGCTCATTTCTAAGAAGAGCAATGAGTTCAGTTACAAGTTAGCCAATAGGGTGCCCCTCTACAAGAAGGGTGAGCTGGAGGATCCAGGAACTGCAGGCTCCTCAGCTTGATCTCAGTGCTGGGGAAGGTCATGGGGCACATGGTTTTGGGTGCCATCCTGTGCCATGTGCAGATCAAGCCCAAGAAGCATGGCTGTGTGAAGGGCAGGTTCCTGCTTAACCAACAACATCTTGTGGCGACCTGCTGAGCTAATGAGGGAAAGGCTGTGGATGTTGTCTGTCTGGACCACTGGTTATGGGCGGAGTGGCTGAAAAGTTGTCCAGCTGAAAAGGACTTCAGGGCGTTGACAGCCACTAAACAAGAGCCATCAGTGCCCAGGTGGCCAAGAAGGCCAATGACAGCCTGGCCTGTATCAGCAATAGAGTGGCCAGCAGGACCAGGGCAGTGACTGTCATTCTGCACTCAGCACTGGTGAGGTTTCATTTCGAATCCTGTGCCTGGTTCTGAGCTTCTCACTTCAAGAAAGACATTAAGGTGCTGGAGAGAGTCCAGAGAAGGGAAATAAAACTGGTGAAGGGCCTGAAGCTCAAGCCTTATGAGAAGTGGCTGAGAGAGCTGGGGTTGTTAAGCTTGGAGAAAAGGAGGTTGAGGGGGACTTTTATTGGTCTCTACGGCTACGACAGGAGGCTGTATCAAAGTGGAGTTGATCTCTTAAATTAAAGATGAGAGGATGAGAGGAAATGGTCTCAAGCTGCAGTAGGGGATATTTAGAGATTAGGAAAAAATCTTCACTGAAAGAGTTGTCATGAATTGGGTCAAACTGCCCAGGGAAGTGGTTGAGTGACCACCCCTGGAGGTATTCAGGTGTGCAGATGTGGCTCTTAGGAACATGATTTAGTGGTGGACTTGGCAGTGCTGGGTAAATGGTTGAACTCAGGTACTTAATATCAAATATCCTTTCCAACCTAAGTAATTCTAGGATTCTGTGCTAAAAAAGGGCTTTTATTGCTGATGATGTGCTGAATTATGTTTTAATATTAAAATGTGGCATATCGCTCGTTCACAAAAATAGTTCTACATATTAAGATGACTTTATTTTCTTAAATACATGCTAAATTAATAATAGTCCTTTCACTGAACTGAGAGATGTTTAGGACAAAGCCTACCTTGTTGTCACTTTTTTTGGTGCATTCTTTGATTGCAAAATGTCCATTACCTCAAAAATTATGATAATATTAGTAACAAAGAGCTTTACTGAATGTAACAAAGAAGAAAGAACTCAGTATTACTGTTTTGCTTTGAACTATAGTTTGCCATTTTAACTATCTGAATAACACACTCGACACACAGGATTCAGTACTAGAGGATCATGCAGGAGTTATTCTCAAGTAGCTATCACTGATAATTATTATCACTGTATATTTATGGAATGAGTGTGCAATGTTCACTTCTTTCTTGTGACAATCAAGGAGTGTTTTTCTTCAGCTTCATCATTCTGGATTTTTTTCTTGTGTGAGCTCTAGTATTTGTGTGGTCAGCTAGGTTAGTCAACAGATCCAGCCGAAATTTATCCCTATGAAACTTATCTGTCCACTTCTTTGTGTGCGTGTGTGAAATTTGCCACTGAATCAGATCCCCATTCATCTAACAGAGCAGTCTCATGAGTGATATTCTGCTGGTAATAGTATAAGAAAAGAGTCAGGAAGACATAACCAAGGGCAGGAAGGTGAGACTACTTTTCTTAAGCTGACTTAAATCAACTGTGAAATTGCATCCTCCTTACAGACTTTCACTAAGTGAATGAAGTTCAGTGTGAGAGATGAAATTAGATTTCATAAATGCACCTAAAACTCAGGTACTGCTGCCAAATGTGGAATATTTATACTTTCATGCTAATTCATTTTGAGGAAATTTTTTGAGAAGAGCTCTTTTCTTTTTCCCCCATTCCAAATTTGCTTTATTGTGTGAGTTTTGCTACTCTGTTAGGCAATTTCACTATCAAGAATATGAATATGGAACAGTTACGTGCAAAAACAGCTTATTTCAAAGTGACATCAGAGTAGAAGTCAGTTCTTGTAATCCAGTCTTGCAATCCACACTGGACAATTGAGAATGACAGTGAAAATTAATGGATCTATACCGAAATTATGTACTCAGAATGCCCACAAATATTATGCAGACAGGGAATTTCTTGCATTTTAAAAAGTGTGTAATAATTTATTCTAGAGAACATGTTACAGAGCCCTGGAAATCTTTCTTCTGTTAAAAAACAGCAAGAGTAATCACTGCATTTTTGATAGTTTAAGCTGTAGTCAAGACCACTGGAAAATCATGGGCAGTATAAAATAATGGATTCATGCATTTCATATAATTTCTCAATTTTATGCCACCTGGCAATAATATTATCCATTTAGCAGCCTCTATGGAAGGCAATAGTTTGCAAAAATGCCTGAGTCAGACAAAAACTAGAAGCACAAGAGAAAGAAGTGTAAAAAGTGATCTGTACAAAGAGTAAAGAAAGAAAGATGGTAAAATAAGAAAGAGATTGCTTTAAGAAAATCAAAAGAAAAAGAAAGATATATGAAAAGTGGAAATGATACAGATTTTTAAAATTAGAAGATGGGAATTTCTCTCATTAACTACCTTATTGTGATATTTAATAGCTGCATCTCCCAAATTCACACGTGTGCATGCAAATCCCTTTGTACAATATATTTTGCCTTTTGGGATGAAATATTTTATGAACATTCTTCTCTTCAACAACATCCTTATGACCTATCTATGACAAAGAAATCAAGAAGTTTTGGTAGGAAAGGAACTTTAGCATACACTGAAGCAGGGCTTCCAGGTGTACCACAACACAAACAAACATAACCTTTGTTTCCCCATTAACTGAGTGGACAGTCCACTTTTAAAAAAGCCCAAAGATTGGCAAATCTCTCCACATTCAGAAATTATATGCAATAACTATGCAAAATTTTCATGAGAAAAGCCTCAAGCATGACACACCTGTAAAACATAAATACGAAGAGCAAAAGTACTGAATTCTAGATAGATTGTAAAAATGTGTTTTGTTCTAGTTAGACTGAAAATTCAATGGAAATTTTCATTGTGACTGTGTTTGTGTATTTAAACTTTTGCTTGTCATTAGGTGTTCAGTCTACAATGAACCCAGCCTGTAAGATGTCCTCAAATCCAAAAAAAATTAAGATGGTGACTTTTTTTTCTCTTATAAATGTTATATGTTTAATAAAATATAGCATAAAATATACATTCTATTGGCTCAAATCAAATCTGATGACCCCCATTTTCTAGTCTCATCTCTCTGGATTTCAGTCTTCCAGGATCAAGGACTCCAACCTGAGACATATTAGCTTTCTCTCTAGCTAGTGGAGTGAAATTCCAGAAAACAATTAAGACAGCTAAATTTAGGATCAAATAATTTCTTTCCTGGAGTGGCTTCCTTACGTTTCACTGCAGACTGCAGAAACGAAAAGTGTCAACAATTTAGCCAGCCAACACTAGTTGCAGTGAATCTAAACTTTGACTCAGTCAAAGAACTAGTACACTAAAATCCAGGCTGAAGATCCTGCAAAATCCATCTCAGTCCTTGACTACTAAGGAGGCACCTTACTTTTTACATCAAAATACATAAAGAAGCCATGTGATGCTCTCTGTGTGTCTGCATTTGTGACACCTGCCTAACACAGGAATTAAGAAACAAGATACCATTCTGCCTGAGCACCCTGTGAGGCTTTTCTGGGAATGACTGCTGTTCAGCTTCTGAGAATGGGTTCTGCACAGAATCTGTTTATAGCTGCCACAGCTTTTTTAAAACATCACCAGAAAAGGTTGATTTATCCTCAGTTTAAGTACCAAGAGGTTACAGTAGTCCCGTGGGAATGGGGAAAGAGATGGTCACAAGCCTGACACTTTCATGCTTCAAGGAACTGCCTCAGCAGTCAGGTTGCAGGTTAGCGCAGGCAGAGGGAAGAGGAAACATCCATGCTCCAAGAAAGATGTGTGTTTACACAGCAAGAAAGCAAGGTGGTGTTTGGTTTTCTCTTTCCTCCTCCCTAATCTTTCCTGAATCCCCATTACCTATACAAAGAATTCATTCATTAGCAACAGCTAGAGTAAACTGTACATAGTGACAAAGTGATGATGTGACAAACACCCCTAGAATGTATCTTACCTTATTTGTAGGAAAAATTCCAAAATAGGATGTGAGACAATTGGTGCACAATTTCTTGTTCAATAGACAACTGCAAACTACAGAGTAAATAAAAGAAACCAGGATCTCTTGATCCCTAACAAACAAGTCTCTCTGGCCTCTTATTATATAGGAATGATATGGTATTATTTAGTCTTTTTTTTTTCCACTTGCCAAAATGTTGACTGATTGAGTCAATTAATTCTTATTCAAACAAAGTTTCCTGTAGAAAAGCTCTTTTACAAGCTTCCTCTTTTTGTACAGCAGTCAACACACTGTTTTACTTTGTTTACTGTTTTGCTTTGTGACAAAAACTGAGAGACCAAAGAGCCAAAGAAAAGATACAAAAAACAACAGTATCCTTGCTTTTAGTCTGCTAAAAATTAAAACTAAAATCAAACCCATCAAATATATGTGCAAAAGTGGCTGGCAATGGGAGAAAACTGAGACCATTTCCATTTAGCAATCTAAAGACTACCAATCCTTCTGCCTTCAAATATTAGCAACCCAAACTTGTAAAAACACTCCTCTTCCAAATCGTTAGCAGTGGAGATAATTGTAGGGACATGAGTCTGAATTCCTTGTGGCATTGAATGGCAGTCTTAGAACTGCTGGTCTGTTTACTTTCTTGGCTGCAGGGTTAATGATAAAAACAGCTGAACAATTGGAAGGGAATTGAACTGTGTATTGCAGGGTATTTCTCAAGTGCCAGGAGGATAGATGACCCTGCTGTGCTTTCATTTTCAACCCACCCAAAATTATTTTTCTGGAAAATCTCCTACCAATCTTATGTGTGCAATAGCTTAAAATTGTACACTTTCTTTTCCTTATGGGGGTGTTTTTGAGGTATCATTTCCCATCCAATTTATGATACAGTACTAACTTCCAAATGTGAAGGCCTGTATTCCAATCTCTTTCAAAATATTACAACAATTTATAACACAGAAACACATTTGAAATTTAAGAGAAGAAAAAATTAGTTTAAAATTATTGAAATTTTTTCTTCTCTCTTAACAACAGAACAGACTCAAAATATAGGAAGTCTGGCCTGAAAGGCAGAAAAACCTGAAAACACACTTAAGGGTTCACAGAAACTCTCCTACTGAACAGCCTTCCTAATTCTCTGTTACATTTCATGGATCAAAGGACATGATATGCCAGAAATGTGAGTAAAAATGCACTTTACACGGCTATTCCAAGGCAAAAAATTTTGTGCATATGGGTCCCTTCAGGGAAAAAATATGTACAGTATGATTTTTTCTTTATTTCATATTTACCTGCTACAAGACCAGAAGCTTCACTTTCTCAGACTGTTTAAAAATTCTTTCATATTCTTCCAAAAGGATACGAAAGACCTCAGAAATAAATGTAATAGCTTTTATCAAGTTCTTGTAAGAGTCAGGGATTAAACATCTCTCTTTGACTCTAAATCTATAAAAGTCTATCAAGTAAACTATACAAGTTGCTTGGCAACTTAAATCTAAAAAACGATCAAGGCTAAATAAGAGCGGATAATAAATATATGGGAGAACAGGAATGTGTATTCCCATATTGTAGGGGGAAAAAAAAAAGGAACAACCACTACCCCTCCTCCAGGAAGCCAGTATAACATCCCACATGATTATAACTTGAACTAATTCAAATTAAAAAATGCATATTATTTAATTTCAATTTATGTTGGAGGGAGTGCAACACACTGTTTTACACCCTTTGGTTGTGCTTTACAATTACACCTTCAGAAAAGTAAGCTGACACTATATTGGTAAGCTATTAACTTACAGATTTTCTTACCAAAACCAGAATCCTACTCTGCAAGACATGAATAATTTTAAATTTTCTACTTTCTCATTTCATTTTCTGTCATCAAAGAAACTTACCAGCCATAACAACTTAGAGGCTACAATAAATAAATCTTGTTGAAAATGCAATTCCAACATTTCAGTGTAAATATGTGTTTTTCAAGAAAGCACATCCTCTTCCAGTGGAGAATTGAAGTTTTTATTCATACCTTTTGAGAATTCATTTTTGGGAGTGAATTTTCCTAGCCATCCAACAAGAATGAGTTAGACTTTTCATTTCGATGAGGAGACTGAGAGAATAACTGTTAAATAATACAACTGTTGGCCTTAACTATTGTTAGACATCACTTTCTAAATATTTCTTTTTAAGGACACAAGAAGCTTTATACTCACTGTGACCTGAGTCTGGGAAACTCAGCATCTTGTCTCCAGTGATGGTCACTATCAGATATTTGGGAAAAAAATATGCAAGAAATGAGCAAATGCTTTTCCTTTGTGTATTTTTATACTTTCCAGGTAAAACCAGAAACTAAGGCAAAAATTAAATTTTGATCATTGTTTTGGCTCCTCTTCCATATACTTCAAATTTATTTAATATTGTTCAGTAAGCTCTTGAACTAGTTTCC
The DNA here is from genome assembly GCA_013397295.1 of Polioptila caerulea. Lineage (NCBI taxonomy): Eukaryota > Metazoa > Chordata > Aves > Passeriformes > Certhiidae > Polioptila > Polioptila caerulea. The sequence goes on from VYXF01009743.1 coordinate 181,796, forward strand.
ATCATCTTCTTCAGCTTAACTGTCCTCTCTGTGAAAGTTCTTTTCTCTTTTGTGATATCTACATAGGGATGTCTGTAGGTGCTCTTCAGTTTTGTGTGATGAGAAACAGCAAATAGCAATTTCTTAGTAGTTTTTCCTTGTCATGCTTGATTTAACTGGCATCTGTCCTAAGACTGTATTGGTTTTTTTCTATCCAGAAGACACATACCCCTCCTAACCTCTGTCAATGTGTTGTCTTCATTATTTGTACCTTTTCCAATTTCTTTCTAAATCTCTGAGAAACAGCAACAAGAATTTCATACAGTATATATAGATGGGGACTTAAAATAGATTTATACAATAGCATAATGACACTAAAACTTCTACTTCGTTTCCAATTCCTTCCTTCATAATTCTTTATTTTCTATTATTTTGTCTCTTCTCCTGACTACCAGGTTGATATTTTTGGGAGTGATATACTGTGACACTGTTATGCTTTTCTGAGTAAGTAATACCAAATTTAGAGCTTACAGATGCTTTTATAGCCATATTTTTTTACATGAGGCACTTTCTGCTCACTGATGCTGAGTATATATACTTCACCATATATTATGAAATCTTGGACTTCTCACTTTAAATTTTATAACCAAGTTTTAGAATTATTCTTCATCATCTGCAATTTTTACACTTTTTTCCCCCTGGGTATTAAAGATTATTTCAAGTTGTAGGAATGCTAGGCCAGGTTTGGAGTAAAGCTGCTTATGCATGCCATTGTTCTGGATATTGAATGTGCATTCCTGTCCTTTGTATCCTATTTATAGATTACTTGCTAGTCTGTAAGAGCAGTTCTTATCCTAGGAAAAAACAAAACTCTAAGATTTTCCTTTTTTAAGATCCTTGGTTGAAGATTTTTCTAGAAACTTGAAAGTTACTAGACCATATTAGACCATTTCTAATGCTTTCATTTTGAGTGTTTATTTTTTTTTTAACCTTATTACTTGCATGTAATCTTTTATTGTTGTGACCATTCTCACATCTTCTGTGCTTCAAAAGTTATTTGAAAAACTTATATTTAACTCATTAGAATTTCAAATCTGTGTTTTCTGAAAGTTTTCAATTAGAAGGCCAAGATTTAAAAAAAAAAAAATGCTAGTGATTTTGGAGACTTTGCACCATTGGACATCTTAGGAAGGTAACAGTTCAACACATAGCTGTAACTCATCCCACTCTAAGAGGCAAGTCTTGAACAAGTCAGATGGGTCAATCATTAAAACTCCCAGATTATTTCCCCCCACTAACAGAAAAAAGAGCTTACATCACGACCTTGGAAGCAGAAGCCTAGAGATACAGGGGGATACAGATATACCCTACCATGCTTATCTAGGTATAGTTTGCATGAGGAGATAATGTTTTTAGAGTGCACCTATTGTCAAAGCTATCAGCTTTCTTTTTGTTGCTTAGAATGAATAAACAGATAGGAAAATTACATACACATGAAATTTGTACACAGTCAACTGAAGTAATCTGGAATTACTTCATTAATTAGAGGCTTTTTAGTTTGTGGAAGGGAGAAAATAGTGCTAGAACAGAAATTAAAGCACCTTTGACAGTGGTCTGCTTGTAAATCTGCCAGGAATCCATGTCTGACATTACCATTTCTTCATAAACATATTTTCATATTAAAAGATGAGGGAGCTGTTTTTATTTGGTTTAGATTTTTTGTTGTTTGTGGGGTATATGTTCTTTAACTAAAAATAAATATATATATTTTGAAGTTTCTTAAGGCTATCATGAATATGGAAGAGCAGATACATCATCTCACGTGGACTGCTTAATGCAGGCAATATTGTAAACAGCTCTCTAGGGAAAGGTTTCAGAATTGCATTTAATTGCATTTTCCACTTCTTGTAACAGTGAGGGATTAAATTGAGACAAAATGTAATGGAACCAGCTCTTTCTTATCTGCTTAAAGAAAGACAGAAAGCTAAGTGAAAACTGTGTTTATTAACTTGCTAGGGAAAAGAAAAAGCTTATCCAAAATTAATGAATTTATAAGCCTATTAGTTCTCATGACTAATGGAGAATTCTTCATCTGGAATCTAAATGAATTTTATGAGAGGTTAAGAAATGAGCATGGGAATCTGCTGCATTTATTTTCAAGTGTTTAATTTCTCATAACCTGATGAATCTAACTAAGGACATTACAGCATCCATGTGAAATGAGAAACAATGCTCAATTAGATACTGTACTTTACTCGAGGATCTAACAGGTAGTATGTGTTTGTTGGTATTTGTATCTGTTCATAAGAAATATTCATCTTGTGTATTGCTTTATTGCTTTCCCATTATCCTTATACTTTTCAGAATGCAAATTCTGGAGGTTCGTTCTGGAGATTTTCTTCTACAAATTTTAGTACTGTAAAATTTGTATATATGCTCATTCTTTCTTTTTCTGGAGGAATTCTTTCCTGTATATACAACATAGAAATAAAATGTGCCTCTTCAGACAAATAGTGACTGAATGCTAATCCTCAGTGTGGATCAGCGATATCTGCATATTTCAAAATAACAGAACTTAACTGGTAAGAAACAATATTTCTCCCCTGTAAAGGGATTGATATGAAACAAACAAACAAACAAACAACAAATCACAACTGCTTAAGGTTCCAAAAGAATTTTGTTGCAAATACCCATACTTGATATTTCACTGATATTTCATCACAGAATCATAGCCTGGTTTGGGCCAGAAGGGACCTTATACATCACCTAGCTCAAAATCCTCTGCCATGGCCAAGGGACACCTTTCACTAGACCAGGTCATTCAGGGCCCTGTCCAGTCTGGTCTTGAATACCTGCAGGAATGAAGAATCCACAGCTTCTTTGCACACTTTTTTCCTGTGCCTCATCACTCTCACAATAAAAAATTTCTTCCTTACATCTAATTTAAACCCACACACCTTCAACTTAAGGCCATTCTCCTGTTGCCTTTTCACTACATGCTGTTGTAAAAGGTTCCTCTACAGCCTTCTTGTGAGATCCTTTTAGGCACTGGAAGGTGCTATAGGGCTGCATGGAGCCTTCTCTTCTCCAGGCTGAACCAGCCCCACTCCTCAGCCTGTCTTAAGAGATGAGAGGTGTTTCAGTCCTCTGATGAACGTAGTGGGACTCCTCTGGACTCATTCCACAAGGTCCATGTCTTTCTTCTTTGGGGGCCCCAGAGCTGGATGAAGTACTCCAGATGGGGTTTCACAAGGACAGAATAGAGTGGCAGAATCACTTCCACCGGTCATGTCACTTTTGATCTAGCCAGGCTGCAAGTGCACTTTGATGACTCACATTGAGCTTTTCATCCACAAACACTCCCCAGTCTTTATTCCTAGGGTTCATTTTGATCATTCTCCTCGCAGCCTCTACTGGTGCTTGGGGTTGCCCCAACCCAGGTGCAGGACCTTGTACTCTGCCTTGTCAAACTTCATGGGGTTCACACAGACACGACTCAAGCCTGTCAAGGTCACTCTGGAAGGCATCCCTTCCCTCCAGTGTGTCAACCTCTTGAAACAGCTTGGTGTCATGAGCAGACTTGCTGAGGGTGCACTCAATTCCACTCTCTGTATCACCAACAAAGTTGTTAAAAAGTGCTGTTTCCAATATTGACCCTCCTCATTGTTGCTTTCCACTTGGATATTAAGCTCTTGGCTGCAACATGTTGAGTTTGACCATCTGGCCAATTTTTTGTCCACCAGCTGGTCCAGCCATTAAATCCACGTCTCTCCAGTATTGAGAAAGCGATATTGTGTGGGACAGTGTTAAATGCTTCGTACATGTCCAGGTAGATACCCCTTGTCCACCACTGCTGTAAACCCATTGTAGAAGGCCAGAAATTTTGTCAGGCATGATTTGCCCTTAATGAAGCCATTTTGGTTGTCACCATTCACCTTATTATTTTCCATGTGCCTTATAATTTCTAGGAAGATTTGCCCCAGGAACTAAGGTGAGACTAACTGCCCTTTATTTCCTCGTGTTTTCTTTATTTCCTTGTTTAAATATGGGAGTTATATTTCCCATTTTCCAGAGAGTGTGAACCTTACTAGACTGCCATGACTTCACAAATATAATGGATAGTGACTTAGCCATTTCATCAGCGATTTCCCTCAGGACCCCTGGGTGTATCTTGTCAGGTCCCATGGACTTGTGCACCTTCAGGTTCCTTAGATGTCTTTGAATACCAACCATCTCCTATAGCAGATCTTCATTCTCCCAGTTCCTGCTTTCACCTTCTGCCATTTGGGTGGTGTGACTGGAATAGTTGTTGGTGAAGACTGAAACAAAACAGTCACTGAGTACCTCAGCCTTATCTATATCCTGAGAAAACAGGTCTCCCATAATCTTCCAGAGAGGACCCATATTTTTCATATTCTTTCTTTTATTGCTGATGCATATAGATGCATAGAGACATTTTTTTCGTTACCCTTGATGTCCTTGGCCAGATTTACTTTTGTAAGAGATTTAGCTTTCCTAACCAAATCTCAAACTGTTTGGACAATTTCTCCCTGGAATTGTTTTTCCAGTTTTCAAAGAATAGTGTTTTTATATTCCATATTTCCCTACACAATATCTCTATAGCTGGAACATTTGACTGTGTGACTCAACCAGAGCAATTAAAAAACAATATTAATGCAGTAGTAGAGATGTCTCTGAAATTATTGGGAATATTCCTAGGCTTAAAGTGTCATATTATCTTAAGACTGGAGCTATCATATAAATATACAGGGATGCAAGTCTTGAATCAGACCAAAATTTCAGGAAAGTCAGAATTCAGTCTCTGGCTGTTGCCAACAGCAGAAAATAACAAGATAATAATGCAGTGGTGTTTCCTTTCTATGTCTTGTCCATTTTTGGCAATTTGCTGTTGAAGGAATTTTCAAGACAGATGGAGAATTGGGCCTGACATTCCTCCCAGAAATCAATGTTACTGCCTTGCTTTTTGAGCTCATTTTGTCAGACGGGACAAAGTCACTTCCAGCTGCTTGATCTCAGAAGAGTAGACACAGGGCTAGGGAAGTTAGGAAGTAAATGGAAACTTTCCTTGCATAAAAGCAGTGAAAAAGTTTGGTACATGGTAATCAAGCAAAGGAAAAACATCTTTTCCTACACATTTGTGATGCCACATCATTTCCTCCTTACCATCCTATTACATCTAAGAAACTCTGGGCTGTAGGGTTTAGTTTAAGCAGCCTTTGCTACAACACTGGTTACCACGCACCCTGTTGCATGACCAAATATATTTAAATTAGGCATTACTCTTTCATAAAGAGGTAATCTGTTCCACTCTAACTACCAGGGTCCTTAGAGGTGCAGAGGCATCTACCCTTCTGCCTGAGAGCCTCCTGGCTCAGAGCTTCGTAGGATGGGTTGGCTGACCTTACAGTCGAAGAAGTTTAGTGGCCAGTCTTCACTACTCCTCACCCTCTGACATCAGCTGCTTTCATTTTGCTGATCACAAAGATCTGTCCCTGTTTTGGACCCCAAATCAAACTTACATAGAGTGATCGTTGTCTGTACACTGGTCTTCTGTCTCTGCCAATACCTTGGTGGTGTAATGAGCATGGCCTTACCCTTACTTTAATAGATGGTCCACATTTGTTTTCTGATAGTTTAAAAAAATTGTATTTTGAGAATTGTATTTGACCTTTGACTTTAAACCTTTTATTTTTTTTTTTTATTATTGTGGAGTCCATAAAGATCTGCAGTTCAAATCCTGAAATCAATTACTACTAGCAATACAAAAGATTTTGTAGAAACAGTCACTCTTGAATGTTTTGAAAGGGTTTTATTAAACAATATCTTGCAAAGTGCATTTGAGAGGTGCTTTTTTTTTCTTTTTAGCTTATATTATAAGGGAAGAAGGTTTTTTTTATTCCATGGTCACTTTCTTGTGCATTCTGAATTCTCTTTTTGATTACTCTGTCTTCTTTACATATATACAGCCTTATTTTTCGCACCCTGCCATCTTGTCAGTTTTATTCTATCTTGACAGATACAACTGAGAGCTACTTAAGTGTAGCTCTACTTAAGCTATTAAGTCTGAAGTGGAAGAATAAACAAAATAAAGGCAGCTTTTAAAGTTCTGCATTCTGCCTGCCTTAAACTCTCTCCAAGAGCTCTTCAGCAAGTTAGTTTCATTTTGCATTGAAAAAAATACAATCAAGTAAATAAAGCAGCACCCAATTGGAATTTTTTTTCATCACTGTTAAATTAAATTACCCAACTGATCAGATGAAGGGAGCAAAGCTCTGGAGATTCAAGAGATTGATTAAAAAAAAAAAGAAAAAAAAAGATTAAAAGATAAAAAACTATGTCTGTCTAAAATGTAGGCACTCTAAAGCAAGCTTTGGTCCTAACTCCATCCCCAATTACTCTGTTATTCTGGTTATATTGTTTACTACAATGTGCCTCATTACACTGTTTAATACAAACACGCTAGGCAGTAGAAAAAAGGGTTTCTTGAGAGATCTTGTTGCAGCAGAGGTAATCTAGACTAGAGAGGCTGATCAACAGTAGCAGCCATGGGCAAATTAGACACTGAGAGGAATAGGAGTCTCCCAAGTTAAAAAACAAAGTTTGAAACAAGAGTGACAGTAGCTTTATTAAAAGTGTTAGGCGTATTCATTCTCACCCTTGTTTACAGTCATGTAAGAGTCTACTTGCAGAGGACTTTTAAACTGTGATGTAGCCTGCTAATTAAACACAGATACACACATGGACTCTTGAGTTGCCTAATCACAATCAATCTCCAAAGATATTTGAAATCTTTCATGCGGAAATTTGACTTTCTTGTCTGTAAGACTAAGCCTGTAAGACTTGTTTTGGTCATTAAATATGGAAGACAGGATCCACTCAGAAGACTTAACAGTTACATTATCCTAAGCTGGAGACCTGTCTTCTACTAGCCTGACTAGAAGTGCCTGACTAGAAAAAACACTTGACTCAGCTGAGTTTTGTCATTCATGTAAAGCTAGGTCACCCTGACCTGACTCAAGGATATGATGAAAAAAGGTATCACTTGGATACCTACCACAAAGGAGGGTATTTCAGTGTGTTTTGCATTGGATCACCCTTGTAATATCTGGATCATTAGGTTGGATGAGAGCTGAAGTAGGAGCAAGGCATGCTGGTTCACCTCTAGTGGATCCCTGTCTTTGCATTCATCCTAACAGGATTCACATATGGCTTCCTTAGTAGGACCCAGCATTAGCTTCCCACTTGTGAACTCTAGTGTATCTTAAAACTATGCCTTCTTTGAGTTCATGCTCTTATTCTGACAGAGAAATACCTCTCTGCAATAGCCTTACATAGGAGTAACTAGGGTCTAAAATAAAATGAGGAAATATTGAGAAAATTTTGAATAAAGAAAATGTGTGTTTTTCTGCTTTATTATTCTGCCTTTCAAATATAAATTGACAAATGGAAAAAAATAATTAAAACCTATATTTTCCCATATACAAATGATGGATTATTGCATGAAACAAAAGAATGTGGTAAGAAAAATCATAAATTTAAAATATCTAATAATCACTCCAAATTCAACTCTTATGTTTTAAGATATCTAATGTTCTTGAACCTGTGTACTATATGTCTTTATATGGAATAATTTTTCTGTTGGATTATGTTAGAAAAATAATTTGACTTGAATACAGAGTTAATCTAAAAAAAATCCTATTTTTGTTTTGTTTTTTTTTTTTTTTTTTTTGCAGTGTGCTTGTATATGGCTTCCTGTGCTTTGAGGGCAGGAAACACCATGGTGAATGGACATTCATCACCACCTTGGAGTGGTGATGAATGTCCATTATTTTACATTTTTTCACTGTTATTTTCTTTTTTAAAAAATTGTAATATTGTATGCTTGTTCTCTCTCCCTGTTTCTTTGTTTCTCTTTCTCTCTTTATCCAATTTCAAGAGCAACAGAGTTGGAAAAGCTCACAAGATTTTAACAGATATATCATCAATTATAGTCCCTCTGGTTCCTATAAACCTGAAGAGAGATATAAGTTCTTTTAAAATATTTTTTTTTGTGTAAAAATAAATTAAATTTCTGAAAGTCTGTTTTTCAATGTGGGATGTTACTGAGAATAATAAAAACCTGAGACTTGTGTGTACTGAAATGAATTACATCTAGCTATATCTACTTGCCTTGACTTTCAAGTACTGATTTGTGATATATGCATACATACCACAGAGACTGAGACAAAATGATAGCAGAGCTATCCTAAAGTCCTGTAGGATTGACTGGGAGCTCCAACAACCTTTTTAACTGGCCACCAAGTTACTGTACAAATGTGATATACCTCCTATGGAGAGTTCAGTGTGAATTTATTTTTTACTTTCAATTGTCTCTCTACTGACAGATTTTCATGTTCAAGTGGAAAAAGGTTGCCCTAAATAAATGTAAAGGTTTTAGGTCACTCTTTCCTGGAGAGCTTTAAATAAGAGAACAAAAATCTTCAAATTGAAACTTGACTTTAAATGAGAAGAAGTGGCCTTGCCTTTTGGTATGTCCAAGGGACACCATATTACCAGCTTTTGATAAAGAGGTTACATTGAAATCAAAGAAATCAATATCAATGTTACATTTGATAGGCTCATATGTAGCCAGCATAGGAAATATTTATGTGTGAGAGAGTGACCTTGTTTGTCTATATGGGGATTTCAGACTAGGACAATTCAACTAACTTTAAGTCTCCCAAACTTTTATGTCCAGGTTTGACCAATTTGCTCAAGGTTTGTTTAAATTCATCAAAGAGTGAGAATCAGGCTTAGCTTTCTTTACCTCTCTTAGATGTTCTTACCATGAGAAATTTAGGGTGACATGTGACTTAAATATTTTTAGTTCTTTCCCTAAGAAACTTTGGATGACTATGTCAGGCCACAATACCAACCTCAAAGACCCCGGAGTAAGATCTTCAGATCAATGATCAGTCATAAATATGCTATTGTCATTTCTATTTCATAATTTGTAATTTTGCGAGTTGCATGTATGAAGATCTACATATAAATCTCCCTGAGACATAGCAAGGACATGGCAGCTGACTCAAAATATCTGGCAATGTCAACATTGATCTAATAATTGCCTATGAATAATCGTTTATGTGGAGAAGAGATATATAATAGGCACTCTGCCTGGGTGTTGCAGATGAATGAAGATATATTCATCATATATTCGTGCAGAATCTCTATCATTTCTTCCAGAAGATGATTTCTGTCTGAAGACTGGCAAAATATCAACAGAATTGTCTCTGAGTTCAGATAAAGCGAATACACTCAAAGGATTTTGTTGCAAATGAATTTCTGAGGCATTAATGCAAAGAAGAGAAGAGAATGGCTATGGTGTCTTCAGTTGTTTGTTTATCTCTTTTGTACTGAAATTATGACAGCTGTCTGGGAACCTTCCACTGGGAAATGCACATTGAACAACATTTCAAATGTTCCACCAAAACACGTCAAGTTCTTCTAATTTCCCAACTGGATCCAGGAAGTCTTCTTAAGAAATGTCTGTTTCATTAACAACTGGCTTCCTGATTCCTTCCTCCATGGGCACTCCCCATGACAAGCTCCTGCAGTGCTGGTAACCTGGGGAGTCCAAGGAACACTACTTTCAGAGGTCCTCTGCTGTGCACGAAGTCCCCAGCAGCCCTGAGTACCTCAGCTTGCCTTGCAGCCCCTGGAGCTCCCAGGCTACTGGCCACGTGACAGAAATCCTGGCAGAAGAACAGCTTAGGCTTCAGGAAGATTGGAAAGTCGTACTAGGAAATAAAGAAAAAAGAAAAGGAAATTGCTTTGCCTAAAAGAAAGATACCCAAGCATTGCCTTTCAAGTGGAAATATCTGTGTGGTGCTTAAACAGTCTACTGCAATGGGTACGAGCAGCCAACTATTTAGCAGTATGATTTAGGACAGTAAAAGGCTATTTGAACAACCTTCTGTTGGTTGCAGTGAGGAATTGCTGAGTCCTGGCACCTATATTTTGCACTTTTGTGAGACAGCTCTTTTCCTGTTTATTATCCTGGTCTGATTAGGGAAAAGTTGCATGCTTAATGGTTTAATCAGTTCAAAATGATGAGCAATTCATTGCAGATTTGGCTCATTTTGAATGGAACTTTTTAGTACTGTGGAAGCTGACTTTCAGCAGGAAAAAACATTGGTAGAGATGTTTGTTAAGACCAAAGTAAGGATCTACTGCAGGCTTTAACAACTTATTCAGCCCCGCTACAGCTGGAAAAGATGTACATTTACAGCCAGCAGGAGGTCTTCTACAGCAGTACAGTTGCATCACCACTGCAGAGGGTGATATTACAGTAATTTAGTCAAACTGCCATAGTTAAAGTAGTACAAATAAATGTGTTTGTAAGTGCTTAAAGGGATACTTTCTTACTCCTAATTTCAGGCAAGTTCCAAGAAGACTCAGCAAGAAGTTCAAAGAAAGTAACACACCGGCAGAGTCAGTGCAGCAGACAGGATTCAAAATAGCTGAAAAATGTCAGGGAGGTGCACCAGACAGATTGTGGAAGATCGGCTAAATAAAATGCTAAGAGAAATATGACAGGTCTCTTCTGGAAAGGTCAGAAGCTAAGAATAGACTAGGGTTTTTGTGGAAAGGAAAACAGTTAGGAAAATTGGTGTGAAGAAGAAAGGATGAAGAGCGAAGAAAGCACATGCTATTCCCCAGCTTCTTCACAGACAGGATTTTGCACTGTACACATATTATAACTCTACTTGAAATAGTTCCCTGGAGGTTGGGTTGAAAATGAAGATATAAGTTTCAAGGAAAAAAAAAAAAGAAATATTATTGCTTTGTTAATGAAAGCAAACATCTTAATTAGATTGCAAACAACCTAAAAAAAAAAAAAAAAGATTAATTAAACATTTACTTCTTTTTTAGTGACATATGTGTAAAATATGGGCACAGAATAATCCAATTACAAGCACTTTCAAATTATTGGGCTGAGCTGTTAATGAAATAGGATGCATAATTTTCATACTATAAAGGAGTGTTGTCACTGTGGTCTCCATCCTTTTACTTTAATATCTCCTGTGTAATGATAAACAAAGATCCAAAGACGACACCGGCACTGCTGAAATGTACAATATGGGTGTCTAATATAATTATAATTAACAGTTTCCATTCATTTGCAAGATATACCCTGATGGCATTGCTCAAGAGAGGGGGAGCATTAGTGGTAATTATGCTTTGACTTTGTAATGTTGGATTGAAGTGATGGTTTCTGACAAAACCAGAAATGAATGGTTGCTTTGAATAGTGTAACAACAGTGCCATCTAACTGCTCCTACAGGAAACCACAAGCTATCAACAGGGAAAAATACCTCATGTTCACGAAACTAGAGAGTCCTTGTATTTTTTAGGGGGACTGCAAGGAGATAGTATCTCTCTTTTTAAAATGAGAAATTACCTTATTTTTCTTTTCAAGTAGTAATATTAAATCTTTGCTCTTCTTCTGGATTTGACTATAAGAATTGAAATATAGCTTATTGTTGAAAGACGGAGGGGAATTTAAAACTATAATGGAAATGTACTTGACTTTGGAAATTTGGATATGCTCGGGGACGAGAAAAACACACAAAACAGCCTGTGTGTTGCAGTGCAGTGAAAAGCCCTAGACAGCAGAAGACTGCACCATCACAGGAATTTCTACGTCAAATCACACATTTAGACTACCAGTTTCCTACCTTGTACCTAACAAATGCTCCAGGAAAATGCTGAAGAACACTTAAAATAGAAAATGGCAAATAATTAAGGCAGATAAGACAGTATCAGTCTAAAAGGTTCTGTCTTATCTTTATGCTACTTTGAGTTGATTGAGATGATCTAATTATTACTGTTTTTTCATGTCCTCTTTATGTTGCTGTTTCTGAAAGTAACTTTCACCAGCAAACAGGAGACTGGGTACAAAACTCTTTTATTTCCTTGCTCTTAATCTGATGTCCTTCAAGCCTATTGGATGGTGGATGTTTTTCCTGCAACTAGTGTCAGGGGTTCCAACAGTTCTTAAACTTTTCTCTTTTTTTTCCTTCCTTTTTTTTTTCGATGACTTTTCTTATTATTTTCAATGATTTAACTTTTCCAGATATTCTTACTGTGTCTTGAGTTATTTTCAAATTTTTCTTTTTTTTTTTCTTTTTTTTTTTTTTTTTTAATTAATTCATCTTTTTAAAGACAAAACAAAGTGTAGTTTAATTAAAATACATGATTCCTATTAAATTAGGTAAAATCAATTCCTTACTCCTTTGTTTTGTTGTTTTGTTGTTCAGTTAGCTGTAATGCAACCAAGTAGGAGACAATTTCAAGTGAATTCAAAGATATGGGAGCCAAGACTGAAAGATCAACAAGTAAGATTTAGGAGCAAGAGATTTGGAAGGAAAAGAAAATGAAAATCAAAAGTCGATGGGCTTTAAGATCTTAAAACACTTCTGAAAAAAAAAAATCTGCTGATATCTAGTTATACCTCTCTCAACAGAAATGTTCAAAATAAAACGCACGTTCAGACCAGATCTTTCCATCTTCAGTTTTCAGAGTATTATAATGATGCTGAATATCAAGATTTTGTTAAAGAGCTCTCTTTCCTTTAAAAGCCTAGTCATATAGAGAGGGAAAGTTCAGATTCTCTTTCTCTGCCTGCCATAGCTTTGCAATGTCTCACTCAAAGCCCTGATAAGAGAGAGAAAAACAAGTATTTAAGCTGAATTATTATTAGATTTTACTTGGATAGAAAAGGCAACTTAAAAATCCATATAAATTTTCTTCAGAAATGTTCATTATGGTCACTGTCCGGAAGGCTGAAAATGTCACTTGGATAACAAGCTATCAACAGGCTCTTTGAGAGACAAAGTACATCTTTCAGCAGAACACATTCATTTTCAAGGTTATCTGCTCAGGGCCTAATGAGAAGAAATACGTAATTTAGAAGCACAAACATGGTTCCATCTAGGTTCACCCATGACAAACAACATAGCATCATAGTCGCCATGGAGATACCTGTTTCTGCTCTCTGTTTGCAGCATATTCTCTGGCTGCAGTGGCTGCTTCAGAGAACCGATGGAGCAAGCTAAGTTTATGGAAGTTTATGATTGCCACCTGGTGGCTAGTAAAGAGAATCAATTAGTTGTTTTGAAGCTCTGAGGTTATTAAGAAATAGTATTGAAGCTGTTTGATGCAGGTAATATCCTGAGGAAAAGCCAGCTGAAAATTAGGCAGAGAAATGTATGAAGAATTTTCCTTAATTCTTTTCTTCACATTTCATTGTTTTAAAGAATATTTAGATGGGAAAAAAGAAACCAATACGTTGAACACAGGACCTGATCTTTGGGCAGTCGATATGGCATTCATGAGGGGACCACTGGATTACCCTCTCTAATACATGGGTGGATTTTTCTTAATAGGTGCTGTTTGTTTGGAGTGAAAGTTTTTTATAAAAAGCAACACTGTTTATAAACAATCAAAACCAACAACAAATCTCTGCAAAGTTCTTTTCCTGCATTTGTTGTTTGTCTTACATTTATGATTTGATTCTAGAGGAATTTCTGCTATGGAAATAATAGAGTAAACAAAGAGAATATGTTGTCAAGTTTTGAAATGCTGGATTACAAATTTCCCTTCTGGCTTTTGATTAACTCAGTATCATTGACTATTCAGGATTACTGTAATGAAAAAATCACCAGCAAATATCCAGTTATTTCAAGAAACAGGCTAATGTTAATAACAGAAAATTAAATTTCTGATTCTGGGATCAGGAATTCGAAAATAGTTAGAACTGGCTACAATTTTTTCTCCAATGACTAAAAAAGTGTTCAAATTTAAAGAAAGGTTGTGAGTGCAAAGTAAAATGTTGGGATTTGGAAATCTTATGCCTCATGATGGATGGAACATCTGACTGCCTTCCTTTTCTCTGGGCCAGGTGTCCTGAGCAGCCACATCCCTGGAGGATTATCTTTTGGAAAAAGGAGGCAATGAGTCATGAAGTCCCTGGATGTGATGGATGATGTGAAATGTATTACAGCAGAGACTTGGAGAAGAAAAAGGATATGAAGGAAGCAAATTTATCTGCCATCTTGACTATTTCATTCTTTTTCCCAGACTCTCCTTTTCTGTGCCTATTAAGCTGAAACTGGAAATATGTCATATATGGTGGCAAAAGAAGACAAAGAGCAATGGGACTGTGCTCACCAGGCTGAAAGGCATTTGCAGGAAGGATTTAGATCTCAACCACAGAAAGAAATTAAATCACCATCACATATATGCTGCAAACATTTAAACTGTTTTTTTGAAAAAAAAAAAAAGTATGTGAGTGTGCAGTAATACAAGGAGGGCAAGAAGAAAGAAGATGTGAAAGAGAAAAGAATTAACTCACCACCACTGCCATGTCCAATATCAGAAATATTGCTAAATCTCCTTCATTTCAATTCTATCCTTGGGCATTTAGAGAAGGGATATCTCACATAAAGAGAGAAATTGCTTTTTATATTCTTGCATCTATTTTTCCCTCAGTATTGAATACAGTGTCTAAATTCTGGGGAGTAAATTATTGCAAAAATATGGAATTTTTACAAATGTGGGAGAAGTTTGCATTTCCTCTGACTAGCTTAAAAAATTTTCTGGGTATGTTTATATTAAATGAAGAACTTTCTTTTTTCTCATATTCTATAGATTATGTTTATCTGACCTAGACATGATAGTAGGTGTCAGCTAGGCAGTGCAACCTCAATTTGTATTATATTTATTTGTTTATTTAATTAATTGTACTTATAATGGATAGATTAATGCATTTTACTTACAGTAGAAATTTATTTATTCTGTTTCAAAATTTGATACTTCAGGGACATCTCTTAAGAAGTGAAATAAGGTCTGAATTATAAAGGAGACAGAGTATCCACACTAAAATGGGAATTTTGATTTCTAGAAAATAAGAGTAGAGGTTTAGCTCTAAGTGTTTGATCCAATTGCACAATACAGGACCTGGCAGAGAAACTGAATTTCAAGTTTCTAAATGCTAAGCATTAGAAAGAAAGAGGCTTTTCAGACCATATGGAACATTTGCTTCATATTCATCTTTGCTTTAATAAAATACTGTGCAAGTTCAAAGGCAGGATAGATTGGTGTTATTGCTGAACTTAGTGCTCTGGCTGAAAATAAAAAATTCATAAGTGTTTTCTTATGGGTACTTATTACCCCAAATTCTGTTCTACTGGAGGGTACATTATCAACATCCGTGACACCTCATGTAATAATGGTACAGAAAAAACCCACCCCAAACCCCATGGAATTAATACAATCTCGAAATTCTCCATAGAGCAGCTCTGGAAGTATTTCTTGAATCTAGTGGGATTCCTCCTGCTGCATAAACCAGCCCCTTGGGTAACCAAAAATTGCTTACATCTGTGGGTAGAAATTCACAATATTAACGAAGCCAAGAACCACATACTGGTATGGTGAGGACTAAAACTTAGAGAATTACTTATTGCAGGCAGTAATAAGTCACAGTCCCTTTGATCCTATGGTGTTCCATCAAATGGAGTGGGAATAACTGTGTGACTGGATTTAGGACCTAGAGGGTTTGAGCTGTATGGATGACTCAGTACCAAACCAGCCATGGTCCCAGTTTTCTTCCATTTCCCTAAACCTCCAGGTTTTGTAAGTCACATGAGTCTAAACTGATTTTGACATGATTTCCTTGTATCCTTTGATATTTCTAAACATTTGGGGTTTGGATTCAGTTCTTAATACACATTTTATCTTTTTTTTCCCAAGGCTGATTTTAACAGGTCAGATTGGAAAACCTGAATTTTTAAAATGTCACAATCATAAGACACCTTGAAGAAATTATGTAATCATATATTATTTTGACAAAGTAGGAATGCATCATATTCCTAACATATATTGAGTGATAGAAATAAACGATAAATTTGATTTGGAGATGACACTGGATATAATGGTAAGCATTATAAAACTAATATTGACAAGAAAAGTGTATTTCTTATACCATGTAATTTGGATCATTTAAAGTAAGTTTATTAGGATTCTTAACTATCGTATAAACACAGTTATTATACCATTACAATAGATTTGTTGTATTCTGCAATAGGTTGTTCATTTTCTTTTTTCCAAATATGAATTTTTTTTTCTTCTTCAGAAAAAAGAGCTAGCACACTCATTTGAGAATGATATTTTTAAAGTTAAGAAGCATATTTTCTTTTTTTTCTTTTTTTTCTTTTTTTTCTTTTTTTTTCTTTTTCTAACTGGGAACATAGTCTCAGAGGAGCATATTATTAAAGACAAAAGAATTAGTCACCTTATGAAGAAATTTTCCAGAACAGCCTGAAAAGTTGATTTCAGTACTAGTAGAGCATGCTTTTAAAATGGTGGAAAAACCCTTTGAACACCACCCTGAAATAACATACCCCTCAAAATCACAAATAATTTTAATATGACAAAAAATCCAAAATTCATGAACCAATTTGTGGTTTGTTTGAAAAATTTGACAGTCACTTTTAATTTTGTTCTTAACTTTTAGATTTTCCCTTGTTAGAGTACTAGACACAGGTTTCCACATTTATTTGTTTTTATTGTTATATACTCTGTGTTATTAAATTTCATACAGGATTGTGTGTCTGTGCCTAGTAGTTCTCCTCCTAGTTTCTGACTATATATACTGTTGCACATCCAGTTTTAGCTATTTCTGTAACCTTTATGTTGTTCTTAATTTAAGTTCATGGTATCTTCCCAAAATATTTTGAGGAAGCCAAGGCTTCTTTGAAGGATAGCATAAATAAATGAGGGATAGCATAAATAAAGTAAAATGTCTGGTTTTCCATGTTGGTCTGTTTTAATTATCCTTGGGGGGAAAAATTTAATTCTTCATAATCTTTATTAAATCACTGTTAGATTAAAATAAGGTGAAGTAGTCTATGCATTTGACAAGAAGAGATGTATTCTGATTCTGGAAAAATAAAGATTTCTAAGAATGTAAATCTCTCAAGTCATTGAAACTCAAGGCAAGGTTGAGGGGGAAAAATGTTCCACTCATAAAGTTAAGATCAGATTCAAAAACACCTGAGGAAACTGATACAAACAGATGCCTCCTAGTGTCCTGAGGGAATTAACTGGTGTAGTTGCCACTCCCTGTGAAATCTGAAAAGTCATGGCTACCAGGCAAAGACTCAGTGCCTGGAAAAAGGAAAGAGCACACCCATTTTTAAACAGCGTAAAAAAGGAAGACCCTGTGAACCATTAACTAATCAGTCTTTCATCTGTACCTGGCAAAATGATGGAACTGATCCTCTTGGAAGCTGTTTCAAGGCCTGTGGAAGACAGGGAGATGATTTGAGACATCCAACATGGCTTAACCAATACAAATCATACCTGATTAATCTAGTAGCCTTTTGTGACAGAGTGACTGCATCAATGGACAAGACAAGAGCTACAAATCCTATCTACCTGAACTTCTGTAAGGCCTTTGAAATGGTCCCACACAACATCCTTGGTGCTACATTAGAGAGATATGTGTCTGGGCATGAACTGTTGAATGGATGAGTAATTACCTGGATGGCCATGTCTAAAGTCTTACGGTCAGTAGCTAAATGTCCAAGTGGAAAACAGGGACATGTGATATCCCTCTGGGGTCTGTAATCTTTTAGATGCAGTGCAAGTTTAGATCACAGCAAGTTTGTGGCTGATACCACGTTGAGTGGTGAAATGCTTGAGGGAAGAGACTTCAAGTAGAACTTGATGGCCTTAAGTGGTGGCCCTCCTTCAGTTAAACAAGGTCAAGTGCAACATCCTACATCTGGGTTGGGGCAATCCTCAGTGTCAATACAGATTGGTAGGGACACAAATTGAGAGCAGCCAAACAGAAAAACACTTACGGACATCAATGGATGAAAAACTGTACATGAGCCAGCAGTGGGCTCTTGTAACCTAGAAAGACAATTCTTTTTTGGGTTGCCTCAAAAGAAGCATGACAGGCAGGATGAAAACCTACTCTGTTGTTGTGAGCTGCTGCATGGAGTACTACCTTCAGCTCTGGGGTCCCCAGTACCAGATAGAGTGTACCAAAGGAGGACTATGAAAATGGTCAGATGGCTGGAACATCTCTTCCACGAAGCAAGGATGAGTGAGTTGGGGTTGTTCAGCCTAGAGAAGACTGTGGATCTTTTCAAAGTATAAAGAGGGTTAAGCATGACAGAGACACTGAAGCATCACCACAAGGGGAATAGTTTTAAACTGAAAGAAGGAAGGTATATATTGGACACTTGAAAGATGTTTTTTTTATGGTGAAGGTGGTGAGACATGGGAACACTTTGCCTGAAGAAGTTATGGATATCCCATCTGTGGCAGTATTCAAGGGAGCTCTGAACAACTTGGTCTAGTGAAAGTTATCCCTGCCCATGTCAAGAGCATTGGAACTAGGTAATCTTTGAATGCCACTTCTAACCTAAGTTGTTTTACAATTCTATGATTCCATGAAATGCTCAAGGCATATTAAACAGAAGGCCGTAGTAGACAACTGAGCATAGAAGAGGGATGGATAAGCCTAGTGGGTAGGAGTGAAGGCTTGAAAAACATCTTTGTTTGCTTGGTCTGGTAAATATATTAACTTTTGAAGAACATCATCCATCACTTTCAGTATAGAGCATGGAATAATAATCTTGTGAGGTTTTATTAAGAAAAGTGGAGCAATCCCACCATAAACTAAAAAAGATGGAAAATATGTTATAAAGAAAAAAAAAAAAAACAAACACCAAAACAACAAGGTTCTTGAAATAACATTGCATATATCGAATGTCTAATGAGTTTTACTTTGGTTTACACATGCTCTGTTTCCTTTTACTCATCCTCATATGAAAATGGCCAGCCAGAGAAAATATTTCATTCTGTGCCCCAGAACTTTATGCCTGATGATGTTGCATACATGAAACAAAGTCTCAATACACGTGCAGTAGAGAAGACCTTGACCATAGGTTTGAAACAAAGCGTTGTCCTCATATCTCCATCGAGGAAGCCTAATGAGAAACTGGCACTGCTGACCTCAGATTTTAATCTACTGAATCAGAGCAATTGGTCTCATTTGCAACATCGGATGCCATTCATCACAAAGAAAATTTGGTTTCAACACAGACATTATGACATGCAAAAGGACGTTGCACGTTGTACAAACTTGTTTGTACTCTGTATACTGAAATAGAACAGTTGTAGGGGACTTCACCCACTCTAGGTAGCTAGGTGTGTGAACAGGCGAGTAGGGCAAAAGGGAAGTGGCTGTGAAGGTGTGCATGGCAATCTTAGGTTGCACATCTGTGAGGAAACTGTGAGATTTCTGGTTTATTTCCTCACCATATTTGCAGCTCAGATTGTTACAAACAACTTTTAATTTTCATCTTTGATTTGCTGCAGTACCTTATACTGGCTTCATTGAATTTTCATTCATGTTATCAGAGGGTCAGCGTTGATTTCCACAGACAGATTGCTATCATTTACTGTTACCCAAAATAATTCCTAAAACATTTGAAATCTGACTTGTAAACATCTCTTTACTCACCTCTTTGAACCGTGGTTTGGTTGCCAATCCTTTTTGAGAAAATTGATCCTTGTGCAACCACACGGGCAAGTATCTACTACAATTTATGAGTTCACACCCTCATTGAATATCCCATAGGTAGTAAATGAACATATATTTTTGTAGATGTTGCACCATTGAAATTTGACATACATCTTAAAAAAAATTAAATGCTTTTATTTTGTGGACATTATTTTTCATTTTTTAAAAATTTTATTCCCTTCATAAGAGATCTGAGCTGAAGGGTTGTAAAGTGCTGTTGCTGTGTTATACAGTACAGCCTGGAAAACCAGTTGAACATGAGGAAATTACTTCAATCTTTTTATTTTTGTAGATGGCAATTTATGAAATAAGGAACTGCAGTCCAGGCCAGAACATAAGTGTTTTGGCTTTTTAATCTCTTTTCTTTTTTCTTTTGAAAAGAAATTTGTTTAAATTTAAGAATTATTTAAACTTATTATTCCCCCCAACACCTTGGATTTAATTTCAGTCACAAAACCCTGACCCAAAAAGTCAGACTCACTTTTTGCATCTTTAAATTTATTCTTAGTAGAGCATTATTTTTAGTATTTTTTCACAATCTTCAACAGTTTCTCCTGTCATTTTGAAAACAAGTTTTTTTTGTGAGTCATTGTAATAAATTATTTTCATCAAAGTTCTCTGTAAAAAATTAAAGATAGTATTAGTTGCTTAACTAAAGTTGCTATAATAATACAATATTTAATATATTATTACAATTTACAGCTTTTTTTTTGCTTTTTTTTTTTTTTTTTTTCTGACAGGACCACATAGCCCTCTTTTCAATGCTAAGAATCATAGGACATTCCATATTGTTAAAAAACACTGATGCCAGTTTAGCCCATTTCAAATAAAATCCAGTCCTTAACTCTGAAGAAAGAAAATAAAAACAAATAACAAAGAAAATGAAAAGGAAACAAGATTAAACACAGTTAAATAAGTCTACTTTTAACATGAGCTTTCTGTCATACAATTTGGAAGGAACAGAAGAGTAGAATAATTTTAATTCTTTTAATTGCAAATCATTTAACAGAAACATAATTTGTAGCTGCATAGTTCAATCTGAATCTTTAAAAGGCCAAAAATCTGGTTTTGAACAAAACAAAGGAAAACAAACAAGTGAAACCAAGCAGCTTCTGAAGAACTACATAAATTGTCATTAATGGTTACTTAAAAACCAAAATTAGCAGAATATTTAATTTCATTTTCACTTGTGGGACTGAAAATATTATAAATTTTTTCAGTCTTTCTTCTTGTACTTATAATCCTATGTAAGTTTTTTGCATATTCAAACCCTGAATGAAACTTGTTAGAGTTCAGAAAAAGAAAGGTCTATCAAATCAAAGCTCAAAGCTTTGGCTCAACATGACTTTTGCATAGAGCTGCAGCTAATTTGACCAAACCCTTGGACAAACTTTAGGAACATTTCAATCTATCAGCTGATCACATGTTTATTTATCTTATCCGTGTGAGTTTCTCTGTGTTCAAAGGGACCTTGGGCTTTTCAAATCCTCCCTGAAGTCAGTGGAAGGACTTGCTCTGAATCTGGCAGATTTTGATCCACGGCATTAATCTTAGTTCCATCTAAATGAAAAGCATGAGTCCCATTGAATTCAGTGGAACTATGGACTAATGATGAATAGGAAATGATGTGAGAACATCTCTCTGTGAAAGAAAAAATAAATTCTTTTGTTTCATAAACTGTTTTGTGATTCCTCATTATTTTGTTCTGTTTCTTATTCTACTTTTATAGGAAATGTACTTAATTGTTCTTAGGGCTACCAAGGCAAAATTATGTCCTAGTTCAGACTGGTGACACTGTCAGAGAAAGGGAAAGGTGAAGGGAGGGAAGGAGAAAGACTTTTTTTTTTTTTTCTTTTGCCCTTTTTTTACTGGTTTTCTACAAAATTAACAACACCTAGTTTTTCTTATTTTTCACAGGTCTAATATCTTCTAACTTATGTAGCTGCTCTACTTTTTTCAGAGTCTTCCTAGAAAACTGAATAGTAGTAGCTCACAGTAGTTAAGTGCCACTGCGACATAGGAACTTGGTCTAGTAAAGTGCTAGGTGCCCTTCATCATCAAATGAAACAACTAGAACTGATCACGCTTGGATTTCCTGTGGAAATTATAATAAAGGCTGTCAAAATTACATAATGCTACCAGATTATTGACTGCTTAATGTATAATCTATGAACATTCATCAGAGGAGGAAAAGAGTATCTCTTTCCTATACGTGTGTAGTAACCAGAACTTGTACACTTGTACTAGACCAGTTATTTGCTTGGTATTTGTGGCCAATGTAGAAATATTAGAAAAGAAACAAAATTAATTTTTCTTTCTCATTCAATAAGAGTAGTCTGCTGATTAGAGAAGGACTGATCTGCATTCACAGAAAACTCAGTCACTGCGTTCTAGATGATATCATGTTGCACTTCATCCTGCATCTGCATTTCATGCAAAAAAGCTGATAGAGGAGCCTGTCTAGTAAAAAACCTTCAGAAATGTGAATTCCAGGTAGACATAGGAATTTCCTAGGTGCTCTGAGAATTAACCCAAGAGAGCAGGAGGGCTATCCCATTTTATGTAGAGCACTGGCCTAGGCAGTACCTTCCTCAGTAGATTCTTGGTTTGTATCACCAGCTCCTACTATTTATTATGCTTCATCCACCTTAATTCAGATGTGTCTATTCACCACTTATATGACACATGAAATGTGTTGGTGCTGCAATGCTCAGTGTTTCCCTGACTAAAAATACATTGAAATATATCTTGTAGTGGTCTATGAAAATATATCCCTCTGCTGCCTGATTTATCCCTTTTACAGAGAGTACCCTTCTTCTATCTTCAGTTTTGCCCACTGCTAAAGACTCCATGGAAAGGTTTGAATGTCTGTGTTACAGTTGTCCCAGCTGGCATTCTAGTCTTCATCCAGGTGTCATTTTCCACTAGAGTGGGGCATCACATCTTCTTTTATCTTGCCCTACCAGGGACAATAGATCCTGGCAAAATCACACAAGGAGGGCAGCTGGGAGGACCAAATGTCTTAACTGTTTCAGAGAGATTTGACAAAGACTGGTTGATAAACCCTTTCTACTGAGATAGTTCTCAGTGTGAAAGTAGCAAAATGGTCTAGACACACATGCAGCTGGCTTACTCAGAGGGCTGGTTCCAAATGATGCTTATTATGTTTATCCCGTTTCAGCTGTTTGGAGCGTTCAGTGAACATATTGCATTTAAAGCACAGTAGTGTTTCCTCTGCCCTGTGTAAGGACCCTGTGGCTGAGGCTGAAGATGTAAGCAGGTCAAATACATGCTCCTCTGAAGGGGAAACTGAGTCACTTCGTGTGTGTCCAAGATATGAACACAGTGTTAGGAGAGAGGGAGAGCCAAGAGTTTGGACTGAAACGCTGAAGCAGAGTCAGCACTTTGAATGTCGACTTTCCCTTCAGACCCATGACTGAGACGTCCTGTGCCACCAACAGCTGCTGGAACTGCTGGGATGAGGTTTGTGCTGGGATCCTCCTGCATAAGTCAATGATTTCTAGAAGTTCAGGAAAACTAAACTCATAGAAGACAGCATGGTGGAAAAAATAACCAATCATGTCTCTTTTGCCCAAATTATTTGATTTTTATTATAAAATCTATTTCTACAGCTGAAATTCTACCTGGAAATTCACACTCCATAGTAAGGAATATAAATACGGCAAATTTGCTCTATTTTTTATAGGTCTTATCCTTTGGCATTTTTGTTCTACAGTATGTTGTATTTGTAATTATTGTAGAGAACACATATTTTGTTTCTCTTTTTTGAAATAGGTCTATTTCTATATAGATCTACATCTACAGTTTTATTTTTTTTTTTCGAAATCTCAGTTGTATTTTGAAAAATTACAGCTGTTTCTCAGATGGATTTTCAAAGTTGGCCAGGCCTCTTTTTTTCTTTTTTTTTTTCCCAGAATGACAATACTTCTCTCTCCCTTCTTTTCCCTATAGGAGACCTCAAGCTCGATAACACTTGAAAAAATGTTGTAAATTATTGGACACCTAGTGATGTTCAGTAATGTAATTTCTCACCATTGCTCTAGAAAATATTGGCAAATTATATCCATCAGTTGAGATGGTTTATGCTCCAGTCCTATTTCTCATTAAAACATCTAGCTTTAATGAGAATTATCATACTCAGAACTGGACATATTATTTTCCCAGGCTTTTCCAAAAGACTACTGACAGCTGCTGAAAGATGGCAAAGTCTCTTTTTACCTCACAAAGGCTATTTAATTTCTTCTCCACAATGACAAAGTTTCAGGTAGTTTGTCTTCCGTGCTTGGAGTTAAATTTTGAAACTACTCCTTCACCAAACTGATGTGAGTAGACAGTAATAACAAAATAGAACCATTCACCATTAACATGCTTTTGCCAATCTCTTGTCGTGACTTGGCCAGGGCTAAACTCAGTGATCTTCTGTTTATGCACTGTGCCCATGAGCAATTCCTGAGTAAATATTATGGGATAGTAAATTGAGACATATGTGCTACTATGAATTTTTTGAGGGTGCATGCCTCCACCTGTATCAAGGCTCACTGAAGTCAGCATGACTCTGAGCCCAGCTTGAAGCCTGTCTGAGCAGGGCTTATCACGGGGCTGTGGCACTGATGGGACATACTGTGAGACCTGCAGTAAGGACCAGGCACCTTCACAGACCCTTTGCTTAGGTGACTCTTCACATATATCTTGAAAATTCCTACAAACCAGGTCTACTCTGCAATGAGTTTTGCTTGTGCTTTGAATAGTCACTCGAGACAGGTTTCACTGCGTAAATTTGTGTGAATGTACTATCTTCAGCTCTCACGATAGGCAGGAATCTTCTGTGCAGAGAAGCAACACTTACAAACAGGGCATTTGTTATAATAACAAATACAGAGAGAGCAGAAGACAATGCTTTGTCCCTCACTCTTTAATAGAAGAGTATAACTGTATAAGCTGAGAGTCACAACGTGTCAGATGACACCTGCTATCTCTGCTGTTTGAAATACAGCTCTCATTCTTTTATTTTTTCTTCTTTAATCATGCAGAATAAAATTATTTTTAACCCTCAAGAAGAAATATCTTTGTTTCGTTTGTAACTGTTGTTCCACAGATTCTTTGGCAGCTGATGGCTTGGTTTCATCATTTATAGAACTAAAACTTCATTCTAACATTTTGTTGGTTTTTTGTCTTTAAATTATGGTGTGCATAAGGAAAGCCTTCTCCAGGTATATTAAAAAAAAAAAAGAAAAAAAAAGAAAAAAGATACTGTCTCTTTAATGAAAGAAAAGCATCAATATACTGTATTACTGAATGCAAATGCAATAAGAAATAGCATATAGCTCTGGTTATGTTATATGACATTTGGCTTAGCAGTATTAACATATTGCACAAAATCTGCATTTTCCCTATTGCAGAAAATAAGACGATAAAAGACGTGGGAAATTAATTTCTTCCATATGATTATAAAATAAATACTCTTTTTTTTCCTTTTTCTTCTCATCATCTTTTGCAGAAAGATTTGAGTATTACTTCTTTGTTAAGCCAGCTCTTTATCATGTATGTATTAGGCATACAGTACAAGGAGAAATGGAACAAGATGGCAGTTATAGCAGTGGCAAGATGCAAATTTATTCTGAAAAAAAGTAATATGTGCACAATATCAAGCATGCTTAAGTTTGTGCCAGGAAAACTATTACGAATGAAGAATGGATGGGATGGAATTTTGCATCATACATGATTACATGTTGCTTAACTTCATAGAAGAGTCTTTGTCTACTTCTGATCTCCCAGATACCACCAAGAGAAGCTGCTTACCAGACTGCTAGAGTGAAAATGGCAACAGATACCCCAGCAGTATTTGACTGCAACATGACTCTTTGTTTCAGAAATTAAAGAAATAGACCTCAAAAAGATGACAGAGAAAATTCACAGACCATTGAACTGCAGGCACTAACTCCAGGTAGGGAGAGGGGGATGAATTTATTACATCTTGTACTTGTAATTGAAAGTCTGTAATTGTTTTCTGCTTCATTTTCCCCAAGTTTAATTAGGCTACATTATGTATGTGATGTTGTTGTCACTGTTTTTCCTCCTGTCTCTCTCATATTGTATGACACATGACTGAGTGTAGCCAAGCAGTGGAGGAGTCATTTTTCACTGACACCACTTGAAAATATTTTTATAGAAAAATAAGGGATGAAGAATGAAAAAGAGCAGAAAAGAAGAAATTAAATACCTTAAAGATAGATCTCTACATAAATTCACCATGAAGCAAAAGTAAAATAATAAAATCTCTTCTTCAGGTGCCAATTCAATCAAGATGAACCAGACTGGGTACTGTATTGGTACAGTGTAAAAATAGATGAAAGTGAATAATGGTGTGAACAAAAAACCATGAGGAAC
Organism: Polioptila caerulea; assembly: GCA_013397295.1. Taxonomy (NCBI): domain Eukaryota; kingdom Metazoa; phylum Chordata; class Aves; order Passeriformes; family Certhiidae; genus Polioptila; species Polioptila caerulea. The sequence goes on from VYXF01009743.1 coordinate 207,846, forward strand.
ATCACAGAAATGGATGTTGGATGGCCTTTGCACAGCAGAGGTAGATAAAGGTTATAACAAACTGTTTACTGACCATGTACACTTACTAGAATTAAGAGGTCAGTTGAACAAGAGCTCACCTAGCAAGAGCTTTCTCAGTAGTGTGACTTATCAGCTGTTTTACAGTACCAGAGCACTGCCCAGTTATTGCTCCATCACTTTTCAGTAACATTTCTGTCCTTCAAAAGTCTACATTCTACCATTAGTTAAGGCTTTTTCTTTTGCATTTCTACATTTTTCCCCAATTTTGCATCAATTCACTGTAATTAACACATGTGCCTCTAACAGAAAAGAAAATAAATAAAAAAGCACCATGTTTTATTGAACAAAATATAGCATGTGCAAGTAAGGGAAGGGAGGAATTATAGAAACAAACCAGTGCTGAAGAATTTTGCATTAGCTGGTGCTTTTTGTTGTTGTCGTATTTGCACAGATTGTTTTAGGCTCCTCAGTCCAGGTTGTAGCAAAACACTATCAAAACAAATATTCTTGCAAAATATTTGAGCTTCGCAGCTTAACATGTGCATCTTGAACCGCTTAAGCAGCATGGTCATCTTCTTTTTGCTTTTCTCCAGAATTTAACAGACCATAAATTCTATACAAAAACGCATTATGCACCAGTGATTAAATGATCTTACAACATTAATATTTATCAAGGGGTATTTCATATCTAGAAATTAGGTAACTATATTTTATTTCCTAAGAGAACATTTTCTATAGTTTTCCTTCATTTCCCAGCTACACAGCAAACATCTCTAAAGTGCACTTCCCAAGTGTAGTTAGAGAATAGGAAGGAATGTAAAGTTTTTAAAAACAGCCCTTATTAACTTTTCCTTCCATTGATTCTACTGTAAACTCTAAAAAGCCTTTTTAAAAAGCAAATTCTCATACACTCAGCAGGTGAAATGTTCCCACAAAAAAAGTAAACAAATTCAAAACCACCCCAAACAATGAAAAACCAGCAATCATATTACAATCTTTTCTCTTGACTACTCATATCCTAGTATATATTTACTGTTTTTATTGCACATTTATGAAAACAGTTGTCCTATATATTTAAAAAAAAATAGTTTCTTTATCTGTGCTAACACATTCTTGTGCATCCTTAATAAACTAGAGTTACTTTCAACAACATGTAGGTAATAGAAAAACAATGGAATCAAACCAAAGAGATAATTTGTATTGTAGATATTAAAAGACTTCTAGTGTAATTTTGTTGCAACAAAAAAAGTTGAATTTTGGAAGTTCTTGGCTCCCATTTTTTATGGAAAACTGCTGGTTATGTGACAGCAGGAGAACTCAAAACGTGATTCACAATGAATGTCAATCCTTCACCTCCAATATGAAGGCTTCCCAACTCTTCAACTTGCTGAGCATAACTGGTTTTACTTAACATATCTAGAAAAGGCTGCTCCTGTTCAACTGACCAGTGAGAAAGGACTGGACTTCTTCAAAACGGGTATTGGAGCAACAGTTTGTTATATATTTCTTTATACTTTTTAACTGTCCGATCCCACCTTGTAAGGGGAGCACTTGTTTGTTTAGCTAAAAGGAACCCCCTTCATGCTCCTTTTGGGTTTGCTCAGTCAACTGTTTTGTGCAACAGTGGCAGAGGCACACTAGAATTGTGTGCCCATTCATTGTGATTACACAGACAGAAGCAAATGTATGTTGTCTGTGACGGTAGATGGGAAAGGGAAAGGAGATGAATGGTTCCCATGGATAAGAGGACAGTAAGGTTTGTTTGGGGCTCTTTTTGTGGTTGTTTTTTTTTTTTTTCTTTTCTTTTCTTATTTTCTTTTTTTTGGTTAAATTTTGTTTTATTGTTCTTGTGGGTTTTTGTTGGGATTTTTTGTGGGCTTTTTTTCTGTTTTTTTCTTTTTTTCCCTTTTTTTCCTTTTTTTTTTTTTTTTTTGCTATGTCATGAAATCATAGCAGTCATTCCTCTAATAGAAACTGACAGGACATAAAAGACAGAACTATCAGATGAACACACACAATGACTAGAAATATATCGACAGAGAAAAGACTTAATTTAGCTTTGAGAAACTGTCCCAAAAATAAAATCCTGTATTAACAAGTGCAAAAAACAAACAAAAAAAAAGAAACTCCAAACATTAAAACACAGTGTATAAAATGGTGTGAGAAAGTTAAGTCACCAAACAGCCTTTTACTCAATAAAAAGCTGTGTTTGTGTGTCCTTGTTGTTTGGGTAGCGGCCCATTCTTTTCATTTTACCCAAAAGGTCATTCAAGAAGAGATCTGAGGGTAAAGCACTCAGTCCTTGCTATTTTTGACTGTAGTAATTTGGGCCATCATGTAAGATGAATCTTTTCTTTTATTCCTCATTGGTTGGATTATCTTCTAAAGTTGTTATGCTTCCAAAGCCCAGTCCTGTTGAGTTCTGTGCTGCTGAGACTGTAAGTACTGTATGTAAGAGAATTAATACAAGAACACACAGTTTAAGTCTGCTGTTACACAGTCTTGATGCTGATGAAACTGTGAGCGATGTCCTGTGACACATTGTTGAGCCACTTGTTTTTATAGTCCCTTTGGGTTGATGATCTGATAATAGTCCCCATCTGACATCACAGCATTCTGGTTCTGCATTGGTTGGATAGTTTTCATAGAGCCCTGTAGAGTAAACAAAAATGAAAAATAAATATCAGGCGCAAGGATGGGCAGAAGTAATAGTTTGAAGAAACAGCTGACATTTAGTCTAAACTGTCAAATCCATGTCTTTGAGTGAGAGACTGAGGCCTTCAGAAGTCCTACCATTCTGTATAATTAGAGATGCTGGAGAAATATGCATCATCTAACAGGAAACAGCATCAAAAGATCATTCAGCCTAAGTATGACGCTGCACATGATTGTGCAAAGAAAGAACTTTAAATATAAATTATTGATATTTGAATGTTAAGGGTGCTTAAATTCTTCCCTTTTGGGAAGTAACAACCAATGATGAAGTAAGAACTAATCAACCAGGATGTTTCCACAAGATTTGGACCTTGAAAATCTTCTTTCAGTATATGACATAAAGACAGGCATTAAGTGGCAAATAATGATGTACTGATGATATTGGCTATTTTTGTTTTCAAACCTATGTAAATGAAACTGCATCACAGGAACAGCTTCCAAATAGAGCTGTTCAGAATCTACTTGTTTATTCTACCTCATCTGAGTTCTTCCAGCTGGATATTGCCTTCAACATCTCAGAGGTGAAAAAAATCTGTCCTTTCCACACAATGGTTGGATCTACTGATGTTTCTGATTATACAGTTAGGTCATTTTTCCCTTTGCACTTTATTGAGTTCAAATGATCTGATTATGACTTTTTGAACACTAAGAAGAACTCTATCTTTTTGGAAATGGTCAGTGTTGTCTGGATTTCTATACAGGAGATTAACAGAATCAGAGTGTTCGATTTGCTTCTCACATACCTTTTCCACTGATAAATTAAAATAAGCTAATTTGGTTATTTAACTAGTGTCCAAATGCAAGAATGTCTAACATAATGGACAAACACTTTTTCTCCATTTAAATGGATCTTAGGTTAAATTCTACAGTATATAGTATGTTTTGTGGTAGAACTAGGTTTTTCTAAGAAAAGAAATCTACCTGTGCTGAAATATGATGATAGTGATTTTGAAAGCAGCTTTATTGCTTGGAACAAGAATTACATTTTCACCAAAGTATCACGTCAACAATATTACTTTAAAAAAACAATTTAAGTGTAACGTTCTTAGGTCCAGACACTAGATTTCTTGAACTTTGTGAATAACCTGTAAAGCAAAGCAATACACCTTAAAATATGATAAACCTGAATTCTTTGGTCCCTACTTCCGTAATACTGATCTGCAACAACACAAAAAAAATGTGATAAGTATGCTAAGAATTTTAAGATGCCTAGATTGCCACATTTTTACATGACTGACACAATTGTCTGCTATGCTATATCTGAGTCCAAATAAAGTTGCATTTGTTTTTGGATTTAAACAAATTTTAAAGGTACAGGAATGAAAGCAACTTGTTTCATGTTCTGTAAATTCAGTTTATCCTATGCTAAACCTGACCAATTTTTATACTTCTGCAGTCAAAAACTTAATGCAGCATTCCAAAGATTAAAAATTATTTATTCTCACTCTAGATCATAGTTAAAAGGATCATATTTTTTTTTTTTTTAAGAAATTCTTCTGCGTTTTGGAACTTCTGGACAATTGCTCATTGAAGATATAATAAAACAATCTTATTTTCTGAGACCCATCTTTTGATGTTTGTGTGCTTAAGTCTGTTTTTAAACATTGCAACATATAGTCAATGCCTCCCAAAGCAGGGAATTATGATTTGTTCTGTGAACAGCAGCAGCTCAAACTATTAGTAGTAATTGAAGAGACACAGAGAGTGGTTAATGCTTTGATCCCACTAAGGCTTGTTTACTTTTCAAACTATATTTTCTGCCTTTCTTGTTACTGGAAAACCCAGACTTCCTTTGAAATCTACAGCTATGTATATAAGTTGGCAATCAAAAAAGTATTTAAATAGTTCATATGCACTTACTGAATTATAAATAAGTTGATGACAACTACATATTCAAAAATGAATTGAACTTGTTCCTTAATGTAAAATGACACTTCCTCTTTATTTCAATTCAGCAATTGAATTTAAGTTTTGAATTTGCAGTTACATATTAAATATCAATTAACTACAGAGCCATTATTCATATGACAGTGTAGAAGATTTAGATAAATTCAGCAAGACCTTTCTTACTAAACACAACACATTTTCCTCATCACATATTTGTTTGTAGCCATAAATATAGGTTTTTGCTTGGATCTAATTAGTCCATCTATTAATTCAGAGGTTTAAAAATGTGTGACTTAACTAGAAATCCAGGTACGCTGGCTATATGTCCTTGGAAAATCAAGGAGGAAAAATTAGTTTGTTCTTTTATCAAGATATTCATAGAATCATAGGATGGCTTGGGTAAGATGGGACCTTAAATTTCTACCTCCTTGCTGTGTGCAGGGCCACTTTTCACTAGACTAGGTTGCTCAAAGCCCCATCCAACTTGGCCTCAAACATTTCCAGGGATGTGGAGTCCACTGCTTCTCTGGGCGACCTGTTCCAGTGCCTCACCACTCTCACAGTAAATAATTTCTTCCTAAAATTCCTTCCTAATATCTAATCTATATCTACTCTTTCAGGTTGAAACCATTCCCCCTTGTCCTATCACCACTCACTATTTAAAAAAAAGTCTCTCCATCTTTCTTGCAACCTCCCTTTGAGAACTGGAAGGCCACAATTAGGGCAGCAAAACCCTTTTCTTATCCAGGGTGAAAAATCACAGTTCTCTTAGTCTTTCCTCAGAGGAAAAGTGCTCCATTCTTTTGATCATCTTGGTGTCCCTCCTCTGGACTTGTTCCAACAGGTTGATGTCTTTCCTGTGTGAGGAACCCAGAGATGGATACAGTGTTCCAGGTGGAGTCTCAACAGAGCAAAGTAGAGGATCAGTGTAAACTCCTTTGCCCTGCTGGCCACGCTGCTTTTGATGCACCTCAGGACACGGTGGCTTACTGGGCTGTGGGTGCACATTGCTGGATCATTTCCAGCCTCTCATCCATCAGCACCTCCAAGTCCTTCTGGACAGGGCTGCTCTTCCAGGGCTGTTCATCCTCCAGTCAGTTTTTATATCAGGGGTTGCCTTGACCCAAGCACCTTGTACTTGGTCTTGTTAAACCTGATGAGAATCCCCTGCGCCCACTTCTTGAGCTTGCCTAGGTCCCTCAGGATGGCATCCCATCCTTCAGATGTGCCAACCACTCCACTCATCTTGGTACCATCTTAAATAACACTTCATTGTAGAAGACTGCCGAGTTGATCAGGCAGGACGGGCCCTTGTTGGAGTCATGTTGACTGTCTCAAACCACCTCCCTGTTCTCCATGTGCCTTAGCACAGCTTCTAGAGGGATCAGTCCCATGATCTTCCCAGCCACAGAGGTGAGTCTGACAGGTTTGTAGATCCCAGAATTTTCCTTGACTTATCAACTATTACCCTTTTTAAAGATGGGTTCAATGTTGCCCTTTTTCCAGTCACCTGGGACTTGACCTGATTGCCATAACTCTTCAAATATCATGGAGTGTGGCTTGGCAACTACACCAGCCAGTTCCCTTGGGTCTCTGGAGATGTAACTCCTTGGGTCTCATAGACTTATGTACATTCGTGTTACTGAAGCTGGCTGTTACTGGTTTGAAATGTACTTTGCTTTTCATTTTTATTTAAAATTCCCAGTTCTGTGTCTTCATTTCCCAACTTTTCCCAGCACTCAGCTATATTTCACCGGCAGAAATCTTAGTCCGTATGGAGGTACTCAGACCTTTATTATAATCAAGGAACTAGAATTTGCCAGGAGACTTTGATTTCAAACCACTCTCCAGACAGATACGCTATCACTCACAAAGGTCATGTTAAAACTCTCTCTTTTTTTTTTTTTTTTNAAGGAACTAGAATTTGCCAGGAGACTTTGATTTCAAACCACTCTCCAGACAGATACGCTATCACTCACAAAGGTCATGTTAAAACTCTCTCTTTTTTTTTTTTTTGTAACCAGATAAGATTTTTTCCCACATGAAGATAACCTTTTGATGATCAGCACATCTGTAGGGACTGTGTGTCACTAATGCTGATGCAAATATTAAGGTTACTGGTTCTACTGAGATTGTTAATGGAGACATGAATAGGTAAATCCTGTGGATCCTGCTCAGCTGAATCAGACTGAAAGAAAAAAGAGTGACAGCATGAATATCATATTCACTTTGTGTAATGTGCCTTGGGGAAAAAGCAGCAAAAGCCAAGCAAGTTATTACACAAAAATTGAAATTACAAAGTCAGTTGATGCATGCATGGTCTGTTGATCATCTAGATCACCATCTAACTCAGAGACTGCTGTGGTTTCTGCCTGAGCAGTGGCAGGAAACAGCCTGTAAAAACAGAGGTTGCATTCCTATGACTCTCAGCACTGTCAGGATGTGAGACACTTGTGGCTGGATTTGAATCTGCAGCAGGTGGTCTGACTTGGCTTCTTTGTTTATTTCTGCAAAAAGAGTTATGAAGTCGCAGCATCCTGCATTATGGGAAACTGGTCTGGTTGATACATGTGTTGTCATTGCTAGATAAGTATTTGGGAAACCACAAAAACAAAGCAGATTTATTATGCTTTTTCCTCTTTTTCTTTCTGTAGAGCTCTAACCTGTGTTCATTTTTCACATAGATTTCTAATTCTTTTTGAGAGGTATATGAAGATTCTTGTGCTTGGAAGAAAGACCTTGAAACAAGGTAAGTGGATATAGTATACCAGAAGTTTTGAATAGTCCATTTTATTGTGAAGCCCAAAGTAAATAATGTCTGCCAAGAGTGATCCATCCAGCACTAACATCATTGTATCAGTGAATGCCAGCACTCTGTACGTCATTTCTGTTTCTGAGAAATTATTTCTGAGATTTTGGTATTAACATTTTCCAATTACGGAAGTCAAGAGAACACATTAGATATTATATGACTAGATTTCTCTGCTTGCTTACAACTGATCTGGAAGCCAGAACTTTTTGATCTTATCCAGATGGTCTTCTCAATTTCTAAATTGCTGTGTCTGTGACACATCATGATGATTAGACATGTATTTTATACCTTTTACATTATAAAAAATGAAACAAAATTATATGTAGAAGAAAATTGAAGATGAATAAATTATTCTTTATTCAAATAGATTATTCTAAACTGGTGAATAAAAGTGTTAGCTCTTTTGAAAAGGCTAACTTCCATTACTCAATTTCAATTGTCAGAGGATATCTGGGTTGGAGATCTGTGTTGCTGTGTTTTAAGATTTTTTTATCACTATATGTTGATTATTATTTCAGATAGTCAATGCATGAACATTCTCTTATGTGTTTTTGAATGTGCCCACATCCAAGAAGAATTCATAGTGTTTCTTCATGATATATGGATTTCTTCCCTAAATTATGCATAAGGCAAATTTCCTGCTGCTGGTGTAAATCAGTGTTACGCCTCTAAAACCGAGTTGCTGCAAGTCAGAAAAATGAGTAAATAGCTGACTCTCAAAATATACAATGAAAATTTTTACCTCTACTCTTTTGACATACAGGAAAACTTGCTTCTAGAAAACATTTGTCTTTTCCCAGTCCCTCTCCAGTTTTGTTTCTGCATGTAGAATGTTTGATCAAAAGGATGTACTATTGTGATATGATAGGAAAAGATTATACAAATCTAAGTACTGTGTCACCATAGAAAGTTTAGAGATATCAATAAGTAAATTGTCTGGGTCATTATTATAGGAGAAGAATATTTACAGCTAATAAACTTATTATGATATGGGACTTCATTCATGGGAAAGTCTCAATACTTGAGGAATGCTAGACTCAAAAAGATGAGATATTTAGTTGGCAGATTTTGCTTTGAAAACCGTGTCAAATTTTCTCTGTAAGCAGATCCGTGGCTAGTAATGATTTAAACCATGCTTGTCAAACATAAAACGGATTTGTCCTGCTGTCTGTGTTAGCTTAATATTTTGATATTTTAGGACCTATTTAGAGGTGCAGACAGGAGGCAAATGACTCATTATTAAGAAATATTTTTAGAGGAAGAGTTTGGATCAAATTATATGGGGTTTTTGAATTTGCCAAGAACAACATAAAACAGATTGAATTCAGAGTGATTTTCTCTTCTTGAATTGTTCTACAGAAGAGATAGGTTGTATTGCTTTCTATATATCTCATTTTCTCAAGGAAATTGCTTTTCAAATCACACTGAAATCGGGGCATCTGTTTTGAAAGAGACACTATAGCTAAACCTGTTGGTGAAACCCAGTCACACATCTGCTCCTTGAGAGGAAGCTGCAGTTTACAGAGTTTCTCCTAATACTTTTGCTGAGCTTTGTTAGTCATCAGACTTCTACAGATTGATGAGAATTCACTGTAATAATTCTCACTATGTCTTTAGAAACATTAGTGTGTGCCATAAAGCATGACTGACAGTTTTATTTCCAGTGAATTCTTTACTCTAAAGGAGTTAGAGTTTCCATGGAAGTGTTACTTTGCATGGATCACAGAAACATATGTTACGATTATTTGCCAAAAATTGATTCATGCTGTTGTGTTCCAAACAACTGAGATGTTAATCAGAACACATAAAATTAGGAGTCTAAATTAATATGAACTGAAATATATTAGTGATTTAAAGCACCTGAATCACCTGTCTACTTACCTCTTTTCTCCCATTACTTTCTTCTTCTGATTGAAAAGTATCAGAAGTGTGTTTAACACAGGAGAATAGACAAATTTCTCCTCTTGATGGCAGAAGACTCATTTTGATGGCACTGTTTCTAGGAAGTACTAAAGGGTGTCATGCTTTGGAAGAAGTTAAAGCAACACATCTGTGACTTATTGCTGCTCACTACATTCCTTCCCTTTCCTTCAAAGAGGAACTCTCTCTGATAAATGCCATGACATCTATTGTACAGATAAAGAGTGTGAGTATGTGGCTGGGATTTCTGGCCTGAGACTTGATGCTGGGTGATGGCCCTGTTATGGCACAGGGCACAGAGTCCATAAGACATGGTCATTACAAAGAAAGCCCTTAAGAATACAATTAGCCAAAAGTCTGCACTCTAAACTGGTCCAGACTTGGTACATGGACAGCAGTTTCTCCAAGCAGTCTTTGTCTGTATTAACAAGCAATTTTGGGAATATGAGAAGATCTGTACAATGAAGCAGCTGAGAAGGATGAGTATCTATCTCATGTCAACTCTAAATGGCTCTGAAGGAATTATTCTTCACTCTAGCTCTAGTCTAATTTTGTAGACCGAGTATGCATTAATGGTTGGCATGGGGTAGTATAGTGCTGTAGCCCATCTCCTTATTTAGTTAAGGAAGAGATGAATACATTTACAATAGAAAACAATGCTGCTGGTATGAACACTGTTTTCTTAGAAGCTACAGTTAAAAACCTTGCCCTGGAACTTTGCATGGGAACAATTCACTGTAATTTCCCATGTATGTGTGTGTATGTACACCTGAAAACTATTGTTATGTCCCTCGAATAAGATTATGGTTTGCATGGGCAGTTCAAGAAAGCTGAGCTGTAAAAAAAACATTGGATGAAACCACTGGAAACTTTATTCATATGGATATGAACTCCAAAGTTCTAAACTGAAAGTAATCACTCTGTTTTAATGAATCTGAAAAACAGCATGTTAAAGTACAGCACCTGATGGAAGGATCAACTTTTTTCCTTCTATGTCCTGGAAGAAAGGGTGCAAGCTGAGAGCACTAAATTCTTTATGCATATTTCCATAATCAGAACCACACTGTGATTCTGATTGTTTTGATTAATCTCTCAAGTACTTTCTTTTGCACTGCAGTTGTTCCACAACACCCTCATATGCATTTCTACAAAAGATGGATTCTGGTGATGCAAAATGAGTGTAGTATGCCTTCTCCCTTTCCTAATATGTGCTTTCTTTGGAGGTGATCTAGTTAGACATTCTCAGGCTAAAATATTTGTTACTTACTATATGAGGTGTTCAAGAATTTCCAAGAAGTTGTTATTAATCCATATTATAAACAAAATTTATTATCTTTTTAATTTAATGACAAATATCACAATGACTGCAGTATTTCTTGAGGAAAAATAGCCAGCTCTGCTCTGTTTTCTCATCATGTTGACCTTCCAAGTTCAGACCCTAACGTCACAAAAATACTGGCCTGAAAAAAAAAAAAAAGAAGTGTGGGTTCCCTGTTGTCCACTAGTTCTGCCATGCCCTCATCTCCAGCAGATCTCTGTGCTCTGACTTACTGATGTGGTAGGACAAGACTGAAAAGGAAGGTGGCAGCTCCTGCTGCCAGAGCACCTCCCAGCATGGGGTATGGAGCACACCAACATCCACCTATCTGCAACTGGAAAAATACAGGTAAAGTTTGTGTGTTCATCCTGAGCTCTGGGCTATAGTCAATAAAAAATAAAAGCAGCTATCTCTTGTATACCTTTTCTTGTTTCTCAACACCTAAATATTAAATAAAAATACCTTTTGACCTTACTCTTTTGTGTTTTTCTAATGAAGAGACAAGTCAATAACTAGAAATCTCAGAAAGTGTGTACCAGATAGAAACTCACAAAAAGTGCAGTAGGAGATGTCTCTTAAGATATGGGTGACCTTTTTTCAGCTGTTTTTCTTCCAAGGAATTTCAAGTTATCCATCACAACCTATGCTGAGGTAGAATGTTTTGTCTGTTTTTGAGCTTACTGTACCTTACATGAAATAAATCTGTTTTCATTAAGCTGCAGAGAGGTATAATTCTTCATTCCTGCAGCATGGTATAGTCTAATTTCTCATAGTTTAGTGGCAGGAAGCATTCTTATGCTGAGCTGCTGCTTAATAAGGGCCTGTATTCCAGAAAGAGTTTGAATTGCTGCCTTGTACCTGTCCTCTACATCTTCCCTTGCACACACCTCTCTAGGGTCAGCATACTGACTCCCCTGGGTCTGTGAATACAAACTCTGCTCTGCCGCTGCTGGGTTTGGACTTGAGAGGACAAAAAGTTCAACCAAATATTTGTCAGTGGGCTGCTGAGATGAGACTTAGGTCACCCTGGTTTTAAGTGTCTACAATAAGACCCTGGTGACTAAGAGCAGCCACAGCAAATAGAGTACAGCCAGCGATGTGGGTAAGTCCTCTCATCAGGAGCAGCTGCCTACTCTGGGTGAATTAAATGGCTCTCAGCTCTACTAACTACACCAATGACTCTAGTAAGAGCTTAGTCACACAGTTTATGTGTAGATATCCACATTATTAATACCTGCAATAAAATGAGTTTAATGCTCCCCTAAAGCTGCTTTCTCATCCCAGAATCAGAGATGTCAGTAATCTTTTCAAAGTCATCTATTTTGTGTATTTTAGGAATTTAGATTATGAGTTATACAAGGAAAATGAAGAAATGGATACGTATTTCATAACAAATTTTCTGAAATACGTGCCAAGATGATTTTGTTTGTTGTTGGTTTAGTTTCTTGCCATTGTGTACATGTGTGTATATGAACACGCACATACATATAAATTGTGTACTTGTGGTAAATAAAATTTTCCTAAGTCTCTCACTTCTACCATACTACCCTGAACTGGAAAATAATCCTCATTTTCTTACTGTATATATATATATATATAGGAAGGCTATTAATTTTTTTAAAAATGCATTGAAGTGCTAAGCACCTTATTGATGGTTCAAAATTACAACTCAGCTCACTTTTCATTATATTTTCTTTTGCATATGGATGGGTATTGTTTGTGTGCAATAGGTTTAATCTCCAAGAGAAAAATCCTTGCTATGAGAATCACCCTAAATCTAAACACAAGATATAAGGTGAAGTGAGTTGCCATGATCCTTATGCCTGCATCTGAGATGGTATATAAAATTTATGGATTTTTATAATTGACTCTGGTTTTAAGTAGTTTACCTTCGATAACTTATTTCATATCAAGATTTCCAGTGGAGCCTTAGTTTAGAGGTGAAGACAGTTTAATTTCTGCTATTTGGATGAGGGTGTCAAATGATCTAACTGTTGAAATTCTTTTTTTATTAATTTGCAATAAGTTGTCTGAATATCTTTAAGATTGTCAGATGATGGTCTAGGCAAGAGAAATCTGAAGATAATATTTATATAAGCTGAAATTTTGTGCAGATGACTCCCCTCCATTCCTGAAAAAAGTATCAATGGTACCTGAGATATATATTAGCAATAACTTTTAAAGTGAAAAAATATCCATAGAATGTAACCAGACTTAATAAGAAACAAAGATCAGTTCTTCATGGGTGAACGACTGATTCTCAAATTTCTTCACTAGAGAAAGATCTTTTCTTAAGCTCTTTCTGAGAGCTGCTGCACAATCTTGAATGCTGTGCCTCAGATTCTTGAGTCATCTGGCATAAGAATGCAGGCAAACATGCTAAAAATTAGAACCGCCTTTCTCTTTTTTTCTGAATATTACATGTCATGCAATTTCTTTACTCTGAGTATTGCATGATATGAAGTAAAAGAAATCCTCCACCAAATTATTAAGTGTAAAAATAAAATAACCAGGACAACTTTTTTCTACCAATTTTGTTTTTTAAAGCTGATGACTGATAGGCTGTATCATAACTGTTTACTACTAGATCTGAGCTCAAATCTTAGCACCTCCAACAAATCTTTCTGATGTGGAATACCTTCAGGCTCTCATAGTTATAGCTAAATCCATGACATTTAGACTTATTAAAACAAGTGAAATTAGTTTTTCTGTACTATACCTGTACAGATGAAACTTGATAGTCCTCCATAGATGACATCATCATTGTCTGGTAATATAAAGGGACACCTCGTTTGAACCTCCAAACAGTATTGCTTGCAAGGAATTCTGTTGCTGCAGTGAAACTGTGTGACTTCAAAATACTGGGAACAGAGCCAGGCTTTGTAGACAGTCTGGAAAAAAGAGAAGAACCAGAAATATAGATGGATGACAATAGCACTGTCATTATTAGAAGAACATACTGTACTGCACACCTACATTAATGCTGCTTTTGGAAGAAAATTTTGAGAGAATATCACCTGAGTAAAACATGCTCTTAACTTTTGACTGTGCTTCCACTTCAGAAATAAAAACTCCAGCCAAGTCATTCAAAAGCAACAGTTATTCAGGACTAGGCTTATGCTCTTTTATTTTCTTAGCTTCTAAACAATTATGTCTCTTAGACGTGACTTTATATTAGACACGTGCATGCATGGAGCCCTGTCCCTGCACCACCATATACTGAGATCCTAATCTCATTTGAAGCTGGACAAGGACAAATTTATGAAAGTACATGCAAGAAAGAGTTGAAAACTGGGCTCAGGCCAAGTCTGTCTTTATATCATCTAGAGCTAAGCTATCAGGTTGCAATAGATGGTGCTGCTTCCCTTCAAATAAAACCTTATCCAGTCCACAGCACTAAAACACGCATTAGGGTACCTGAACACTGACAGCTGTAGACTAGGGGATAAATCTGCCGCAGTGAAAACCAATGTCTACATTTGAGTCCTAAAAGGAGCACTTTAAAGGTGCTCTTGTCTGATGCTGCGTAGCCATGGCTGCAGGACTTGTGATTATTGCAATTATTGTCACCATTTGGAAAAATAGAAATACGCATGTTGATTTTAATTTCTGCTAAATTTGTCTTCCAAGCAATGATGTTTGTCATTATATTAAACTTTTGGACATGGAAAGTTTCATGTAAAATTAGGTTGGACACCAGGCTGTAAAGGTGATGAAAAACCCGTGTGACTGAGTACAGAGAGATTTCCTTCTTCCCCATTTTATTTTCCACTTAACAGTTTTGGAGTATTTTATTTACTGTCTATATACTTGTTACCTAGATTGCTACATATCAAAAAGAAAAGTCCTTTTTTGTTATTTTTAATTATCTGAAAATCCTAGTAACCACCTTTCTTTTAATATAGAATGAAAAGCAGCTGATCATTTCTATTCTTTCTAGGAATGATAACATAAAAAAGAAAACTATAGATTAAATTTTTAAGCTGAGAAAGTTAAAAAACTGACACCTGAATTGTCCAGTCTAGATGAGAATTTAGTTTGATTTCAGTATGTTTCATCTCATTGGGTATAATTTTGCGAATGTCAATAGCAGCCTAAACTGTAGAAATAATTTAAATTTAGAAGCCTCACAATCACCAAACTTTTATCTTATATTGCTTGCAACAGTAGTAGGTATGAATAAGATTGCTAGGTGATAAAATGAAGCTTTTATCACTAATCTATGGTCTGTGATTTTCTCTTTATAGCAGCTTTTGTCTAATGCATTCTGTAGAACATTATTTTTTTCATTACAAATTCAATTTTAGTTGCTTACTAAGGTTTCTTATCCATAGTAGATGATTAATGAGAAGGAAAACCAGGAGATGTTTGTACCTTTTGTTCCTAAATAAACCTTTAAACAGAAAGTGATTTTCCTACTGTTGATTACATCACCCACCACATTTCTGTTGCTTCAGTTGCTTTACTGACATTTGCAACAATAAATCACAAAATCACAGAATATACTGGGCTGGGAAAGACCCACAGGGATCATTGAGTTCGACTCTTGACACTGCTCAGGACCATCCCCAAAAGTCAATGTATGCATTATCCACACACTTCCTGAGCTCTGTCAGGCTGGTGCTGTGACAACTTCCCAGGGGAGCTTGTTCCAGTTCTCAACCACCCTCTGGGTGAAGAACATTTTCCTGCCTAAACCTTCTCAGACATAGCTTCAGGCCATTCCCATGGCTCCTGTCACCAGAGAGAAGAGATCAGTGCTTGCCCCTCCTCTTCCCCTCTAGAGGAAGTTGCAGACTGCAATGAAATCTCCCCTGAGTCTCCTCCAGGCTGAACACACCAAGTGACCTCAGCTGCTCCTCACGCAGCTTCTCCTCGAGGCCCCTTCACTATCTTTGTTGCCCTCCTTTGGATGTTATCTAACAGCTTTGTATCTTTCTCATGCTGTAGTACCCAAAACACAGCATTCAAGGTTAGGTGAAATAAAGCAATAGTTTTTCTATTTTTAATTAGCAATCATAGTCAATTGATTGGAAACAGGAATGATGGGTCTGGTGACAGTTATACATTCGCAGAGGTTCTTTGCTGATCTTAGACCTGTTTAGTATGAACCCACATGTTCTCTTCATAAACAAACCTAATAGAAGTAAGTTGGTTTATGACTCATATTTGAAAGTGTAAATCAGCTTTTATGAAGTATATTGAACAGTCCACCATACATGGTAACAAGAAAATGAGCAAAACCATGCATCTACTGAAGCAAGACAGAAAATGTTTATTCAGGAGTAGAAGTAAATAATGCAATCGTGGGCTTCTGTGAAGATTTTTGTGTATCCAATCTCCGTTCATACACATCATCTTCCTGTTCTGATTCACAAGTCCTCAGCTTTGTCTCAAAATTACTTTTGAATTCTTGTCTGTATTTCTAAAGAATGCATGAGTATACCTGCTCCTGAGATCTGTTTCTCAGATGAATGCCTCCTACTCTGTATCCTTCCTTATTTTCTTTACCCTGTAGCTGATTTCAAACTTGTTTATAGTCTATATTGATATTTTTAGTAATCTGGTTCCCTTTGTTTAACCCAGTAAGACTACATAGACTCCTCGACAAGACTCATTCATTGTGTCTCTCTCTCAGTCCACTGCCTTCACAGCTTTGGACTGTGTTAATACCTGCATTTCCAGAGAGTTCTCAGCCATTGTCTGAAAAAAGGTGTACGTCAAGAACTACACCCAGGAAGCAGTTTTGTCTTCTTCTGGAGACACAGGAAAGTGATGCAGGTGTTTGCAGTTGAGCTGTCCTGGGTTAGCTGGTTGACCAGAATGTGGTCCCTCTCTGCTCTTACCACTAAATATATGATTTGAATGCCTGATTTCCTCACAAACATCACAAGTGACCTCTCCTACACTTCCTGTACTTTCTAGGCACCAAAAGTTTTACACAGACATCTTACTTTCATGCTTAAATATGTGTTACTCAGGAGGCAGTACAAAGTGGGAGAATTGATCTCACACTTGTTCTTATAACTCTGACCCAGTTGAGTAAGCAGATCCAGAGCAGTCTAAAGTATTTTCTCTTTTTCAGGGACAATCAGAGGTGGCTTTCCAGCTTTATTAGAAGCCCATAATATGGAACTGAAATTTCTTGAGATTTCTTGAAATTTTCCTAATAGTAAATATTATGGTAGGTTATTAATAGTAGATATTATGGTCTTCTTTCAGTCAGTATTCCCTCTTTTACCCAGGAAAAGATAGATTTTTTTGGTTGGGAATTTTGCTCTGCCTCCTAGCAAGTCCAAAATGCTGATTTTCAGGGTCTTGAAACATGCATTATGTAACAAGGCCTGAAATTATCAGTGAAACACACTGTATGTTGAGTGTGGTGTTCACTTTACAAACTATTTTTCAATATGAGAGTTTTAATCATAGTTTCTAATAGAACTCTGTCAAACTGAACTCAACAGAAAAAAGCCTCATATTTTTCTGTTGATTTTGTTTTTACTCTTTTTTAACAAGAGAAAGAAATAAGATAAACTGGACTATTGATGCATCATAGCAACCACATACATAGACTAAATACCTGAATGTATCTAAATATCTCATCTCTTTACAATCAACATAACTTTAGCCACTCTGCATATGAAAGAGACACAGTCCTGGCTATTAAATGAGACACTGCGATAGCAAGATAGCAGTATCACATAAGAATAAAGTTATCTTTCATGTACAGAAGCATAGATATAAAATCACAGAAGGATTTAGTGGCAATTTTGCTCACCTAAATAAATTAGATTTACTTTACTTTTTACCTGCAGGAAAAAAATAAAAAAGATTCCACTTTTGTAAAAGTATATGAATCAATGCTGGCTTTATATACTTATATTCAAATTTCTGAATGCCTATCTAGAATGATTATCATCAAAGCCTTGGTAGTTGTAAATTATTAGCAATATTGTGATAAAACTCATTATCTATTGGGCAGAATAATTATTTGGCATTCTTTTTTTTCTGCTGTACAAGTTTCAAGCAGAAAAAATATTTTATTACTTCAGTGACCAATAACACAACACAAACAACCAGCTTCAGCAATTCAAAGAATAAAAGCATCACAAATTAAACTGCATCTACTTGTCAAATCATTAGAAATAATAATAGGATTCAGAGTTAACAGGAAGAAAGTGTGTGTATGTGGAGAATTTTGAAGAACTGAAAGGGCACATTGTGTACTTTTTATCTCAGGACATTAGGAAGAACACTTATTTTTGTCTGTGT
Organism: Polioptila caerulea; assembly: GCA_013397295.1. Lineage (NCBI taxonomy): Eukaryota > Metazoa > Chordata > Aves > Passeriformes > Certhiidae > Polioptila > Polioptila caerulea. The sequence continues at coordinate 225,791 of VYXF01009743.1, forward strand.
GGAGACTGGCAGTCCCGGTATTGTCTTTTTTTCGGATATTCTGTGTCTCATATTACACATGAGGTTAGATGGTGTCTGAGTTGTTCTTTCTGGTCTTGAAAGGCAAACAGACAGAGTTCTTAGTTAATACTGTCAATTAACCATCTAGAGAGGGACCAGGAGTTGCTGGCCCCCAGTGTGGACAGAATGGCTGGGTAGGGCAGTGCATTGGCTGACCACAGCCCCGGTCAATACACTCGCAGACTTCCAATTGGCTGTGCAACTACAGAAAACTAAGTTTAAAAGATGACCTTCAAGATCTCCTCCAACCCAGGCCACTCTATGATTCTATGATTCTATTTGCTAAGACTGCAAAACCATTGGGATGAGAAAGTACCAGGCATATATGCCCACAGTCTCCTTGCCTCCCTGCCTCATTCTCACTCACCCATACACACATAATACATGTGATTCTGGATAACCTAAGTTCTGTCAAAACAGACTGAGTGCACAGCCTTAATCATCTGAGTCACACTGCATGAGAGGTGTCAGTAGAACAGAATGAAAAAGCTCAATCAGTTTCATTCTCAAAAAAAGCCATTTCTTCCTGGTTTTCAAAAGATGAATTCAGCTTGCTTCTGCTCCTTCCCCTGTTGTTTCTGATGGCCATTTCCAGGAAGTACTTTAACCATTTTCCACAGAAAAGATTTCTTTTCCTCATTGAGAAAAAGTTTGATGTTATTGGCTGGGCTATCATAATAATTACACAGAAGGGAACATAATAATCATCAAATAGCTCTCGTGTAGGTGTGGAGGATAGTGGGAGGGAAAGAAAGTAGGAAGAGAGAAGTCACAACAGAAATTCTGTTTCTCAAAATGGTAATTTTTTCTGAATCAAAATAAATTTTTACTGCTTTTAACTGATGCTTTGAAACCATATCCATTCCTCACTGTGAAAATGAAGTCTTCAAAGAGAGCACAGCTGAATTATTTACATACCAGTTGGAAACAAAGATGCCCCATATGAACTTGAGAGGTGTTTTGATCAGTGACACTTTCAATGACATCAGGAAATTTTATCTTATTGGAATAAAGAAATTGCCTTCAGAAAGTGTGATATGTTTCGAACTCAGCTTGTCCAAAATTGAGATAAATTCTACAGTTGTTGTGTATACTCAGGAGTACCTCAGGTTGTGACTGACTAATTAATTTTTCCAAGAATATTCATGGAATAACTTATTATGTAAGCTGAGCTTTTTCAGCAGAACTGGATGGAGAAAAAACATCCATTTAAAAATAAATAGTGATGTGGCCTTGAAGTTTTGATACCTTTTGCCTTAGTGGTGCCCGGTACATGCTTACTCACTGGCAGTGAATAAGCTCTGTATGGACAGTGTGATCTGTTCCCTGTCAGCCTCAGCTCTGGCATGTGATTTTCTGTAACCCTAAAGATCCCAGTACAGAAGGTACTGCTTTATATGCAAAGAGTGATCTATTTCACATGTCTAATTTCTGCCTGACTCATAGAGTCATGAATGCTTGAACTATTTAAAGGCATATGTGCATTTAAAGTTAGGCCATATGTTTAAATCCCATGGTTTATTTTTTCGTTGTTGCTGTTGAGCCTGGGTGAATTGTTGTCTGTACAGTATTCTGTGACATTATCACAGCCAATAATGTTGTATCTTGTAGGGTCCTCATTTCAACATTTATATGAAATATTATTCAAGTATCTGCTTCAGCCTAATATTCTTTGCTTCATTTCAGCTTTTTTTCTTCTTTTTTTAGTATTCCACAATCTCAAATTGTAGGCATTCAGAACAGTAGCAATACATCATGAACTGAGGTATTGTCAAACAGAGTCGGAGGAAAGCTTCTGACAAAGGCTGAAAAACTTTTCAAACCCTTACTTCCACAAATATTCACCCATTTACTTAGAACTGTGTCTGAGCATTGACCAGGCAAAAGATTAATATATGAAACATTGTATATAGGAAATAAGGGGATGAGATTGAAATTATGGATTTTATATAGCAATGAGGAACCTCAGAAGAGCACAACTATTTCTCCCACTGATAAAAATATTGCTGTAAAAGTAACTTCAAATATTATGAGTGCTTTAAAGCAGTAAAGCAATGCTACACCTGTGAAGTGCAACCTCTAAAAGGCTTTTTGTATTTGAATCACCAGGGTATTATGTGTTGGTTTGAGAGAGAGTACATCTTCCTTAGGAAATACCTGGGTCAGTCTCAGTGTCTGCTTCGTGCATTAGGACCTGAGATTTCATGTTCTACAGGGAAAGGTGTCTGTTAGATAGCTTACAAGTGCATTTTATATAGACTGTGTAACCAAAATATAGACGGCTAACTGGTACAAAACCTGATTAAGTTTGACAACAGTAGTGTTACAAATGTAGAGTCCCCGAGGAACTTTGTCATTTTTGAGCATTGAGGGCAGTCTGACTTCAGGAAGACTGAATTTTCCCTGTGTCCTATGGAATAAAAATCAGGTTTTACAGAGAGCTTTATGCCCATGAGAGTTTTAGGACTGCTGTTGACATTTCCCTTTTTCTGAGCTTTGATCCCATCCCCATTCTGAAACTTTGGGCAGCCTCACAAATAATGCAGCAACAGAGACCAGATAGGAGGGAAAAATACCCTCCATAAGGTATCTTTGTCAATGAATATCAGTGATACCATCAGTGACTAAACATTCTTCACAGCAGGCAGTAAGAAAGGTATAACAAGTAGCTTTCAAATATGTGGATTGCTAAAAATAAGATATTTTATAGAAACAGTCTCTAAAAGAATATTTTTTAATCTTAAGTTTTATTTTTTATTTTGTTTCAACGCTATCAAAATCAAATAGTTTTGACTGGGGAATTATTTTTTATAAGGTGTCAAATATTTCTTTCCAAATAAACTATTCTCATTCTGTTTGTACACCCAAACATTCCCCATAAAACATTAATTTAAATATATGTCACATTATTGTATTTTATTTATTGATATTGATTGATAAGAGTTCTGCATTTTGGAGAAATTGTTTTATATATGCATTTACACCAACCCTCACTCCGTCTATCTTTTTATTTTTCTGGGGAATTTTGATTTTGATTTTTTAAAAAAATCTGATCCAGAAAAAATAAAAAGTATCAATCTGAACTTCCTGTACAACAGACATTATATTTTCCAGTAATTACATTCTATATGCATTATTAAAATTCCTTGTGTTATAAGACTGTACCAGAAAATAAGAATATCTGTTTCATATTATAGATACTTATTCCTGAAATTTACATTAATTTAGGAACAAAAATATCTGTTTTGTGGTTATTTTAACCTTTGATTTTGCTTGTATTTTATTATAATGAATATTTTCTGTATCTGCATGGAGGGACTATCATAAGATAAACATTTTAATATATATTCAGAAGATCTTGTTGCCACAGAATGCAAACTATTGGGTTAAAAGAGAAGAAATTTAGTGCTTCCTAAATTAAATAGACAAACTTGTTTCTTTCCCTATTTTACCCATTATATGAATAATTTCATGTGAAAGCTGCATATGGTGTTTTATTTGAAGACAGAGAAAAAGTAAAGCCAGGTTGAAACTTATTTGCTAGAATATTGTTGATCTCAGCTTCAGTTCATATGTTATGTAACAAGACATTTTTTAAGAAAATACAGATGTGGAATAACAAGCTGCTCTGCTCACATCTTTGTTGTTTATATTGGAAATAATGAACTGAAAGATGCAAATATACTGTCTTCTAATAAAAGTATGTTTCTTTGATTTGATGTCTCCTCTTTTTCAGGAGATAGAGGAAATGGTATCAGTGCCTCACTTTGGTAACCTTAAGGAGAAATTATATGCATATATAGGAGAGATTTATAATGTTTCTTTCTGCTGAAATAAATCAAGCCTCTGCAAGGCAAAAATGTGCAAAAACCTGATCCACCAGTCCTGTCCTTCTAGTTATTGTCCATCCAATCAACTGAGGTCATCATGTTGATTAACTTCACTGTTGTATTATAATGCTCTAAAACCTGAACTCATCCTCTGTATCAGAATTTAGTTTTAGTTGTTACTTAATATAGCAAGGAAACTTTCTTTTGAAGATAATAAACATCCCTTTGGGTGAGCTTAAAGTAAACTGAAGATTAAACAACTTGCTATGGAAATGAGTAGTCTGTTAAAAAAAAAGAGGCACTAGTCTTTGATTTTGTAAGCTTAATAATATTCCATCTAATCACAAACTATATTAAAATGTTCAAATTATAAAAAATAAAACAAATTGTAATGGTTCTTCATCAATTTAAGCCATTAATTCTTGTTTATTGGTCAATCAGAAAAAAGGAACCCAAAAATAAGGCATGGATTTACAAATCCATTGAAGACAAGACAGATCTGTGACTTCTGCCTAATTCTGTGTGCAGACTATTGGTCATGTCTTAAATACAGTGGAAGAGGGGCTCCATCAGGCTTTGTCTAGGACAAAGTGAGATAGGTATCACTTTGAGAAAAGTTTAGATTCAGAGCATGACATTTGAGACTCGGCAGTTTAAAAAAAGTCTCAGGAACTTTCTGATGGTGGGATTGGTGCATAGTTGACAGGTGCTGCTCACCATAGTCTGTGGTCTTTGAGAGCTCATAGGCTGCATAGTTTTTCACTGAATGCTCAAGACTGAGACCACAAGTTAATCATGGGTGCAGAATCCAAAGTTGTTAAGCAAGGAGACAAATAAATCCACCTTTAGCATCTCTGAAGCAAGTGGTGTCACCAGCCTTTCTGATTGATAAAAGCTTCTCTTTTTCTTAGTAGTATATTCACTTCACTCAAGAAGATATGAATTTTAGAGTTGTTTTCTCTTCCTATTTTTTTAAATTGTTCAACCCTTTCTTATCCTGCATTTCCAAAATGCAAATGCTTGTTTATTTTTTCCAGTAGTTTTCTGTGGTAGCAGAGGTCTAACCTGCCCTCATGTCTTATGACTTGGAAGCTTTTGGAAGAAAAAATTAAGTCTATTTCCTTCAAAGTTTGTTGTGCTTTCAGAGTTTCCAGAGAAGAGCCAGGAATGTCTTAGTGATTCCAGCCCAAGAGGAGAGGGTCAGCTTTTAGCACGACTATACAGTTCTGCAGAAGAAATATCTGATTTTAACAGTATATACAATGTATATAGCACTTGTCTTCAGAGTGCCTGATACTGGGATCAATTCTGCATGAATCTTCCAGGAAGAGTAAAGGGCTTTTCATGCTAGACTGAAAATTGGAAATTTCAAAACAAGTCATACAGGTACTGTTTTCAGCTAACAAAGCTCCCTCATCTTATCTAATTTCATGATTAATGTGATACTGCTCTGCGAATGGCTGTACTAGCAGATTTCTCCATAAAGAGATATAGCCCTTGTTTTTCCTCCACCTGATTTCCATCATCTTTAATAGTATTAAATCTAAATACATGTTTTTACCCAAAATATCAAAATCCTTTCACTACTTGATGAAGTACTTTTGTGGGAAACTGAATAAAACATAGTATCATAACGTGCAGTGTTTGCTATAAAATTCTTTCTTTTTGATCTTGTCAGATTATATGATGCTATCTTAATTTTAGACATTATTCTGAAAATTCAATATTATTATTATAAATTAGATATCAATATAAATTTATTTTCAACGTTTAAAGGCTCTCTGTTAAATGTGGTGTCATCTTAGAGAGAATAAGAGGATTTGGGGCTCAAAGTTTTTCATAATTCATTTTTTTTCCTTCACTGATTGGTATGCAGTAACAATATCCAAAAAGACCCTGCGTATTCCACAGAGATACTGTAGAAAAGTTACACACAAATAAAACAAGATGAGTTTGTAACAAATACATTACATCACAACCACACTGTTTTTATAGAATTATATTCATTTGACTTTGCCATTACAGTAACATTTGACCCCTCTTTTCTCAGAGGCTTGCCTGAGCTATGCAAGACTGGTATTTATGCAAGGTGTTGTAAAAGGAACTTTTTGAACAAGTGTTGTTTGCTCTCTGATTTTCAAATATTTACTCCATTGCAGTTTTTCTTAGATGGTTTCCTGTGGTACATTGGGTCAAGTCTGAATGTAACTATTTGCTGACACATCCAACAATTTGCATAGGTCAGTAGCATCAGGGAAAATATTTTGCCCTTCAAATCTACTTTTATTTGTTGTTGTTACAGCTTGTTCAGCAAATAGAAGACAACTTTGGAAGACTACCAAAAAGCCTGAGAGTAAAACATCAGACATGTTACCAGAAATTGTACAGAGTGCCATTAAAAAAGTTAATAGATTAGAAGGGCTGACAGTAAAAAATATTTTACTTTATACCTCAGAATGATTCCCTATCATTCAGAAACTCTCTGACAAGTAAGCCACAGACATGTCTGGAAGCAAATAAGTTACTTAATATTTAAAAGTATAATAATAAAATTAAATGTAGATGGTGATATGAGAAAGGCTAAACAACCTCATCTCTAGAAAGGTAAATTCTCTCTCTAATCAATTTAAACTCTTCTAGAGCATAAAAATAAAAATGTGATTTTCATGATACTTTGTTTTCCAAAAACCCATTAACTAGCTCTCTAAAGAAAGGCAATAAACAAATGAAATTGTTATTGCTTGAGGGTAATGCACAGTCACGTATAAAAAATGGGCAGTGGGAAAAAAACAGAAAAATAAATCAGTTTTCATCAGTACAAAAGGTGAAAAATAGGATGTCAGGCTTTCATATATATTCAGTGTTTTGTTTATTAATGTATTAATGCATTAGAAAGAAAGCTAAACAAGAAAAAAACAAGTGTACTGAAAGAAAAAAATTAACAAAGTTAAAAAAATAATCAAACTTCAGCTGAACTGAAACCCTACTGAAGTTCAGTGTTGAAGAATTGAAAGAAAAGAACAATTTTATGAAGAAAATTATATCTACTTGTATACCATAAGGGATTTTATATTTAACGTATCAGTCCTGGAAAATAATCTGGGTCTTGCTTTTCAGTGAGCTCTGTGTAGTTGCAGGTGGAAAGGACAAGTGGATTTATGACACCTGAGAAATGCGATAGAAAAAGTCTCCTGCACAGCCAGTGCCACATGCCTACCTGAAATACTCCACCCCACATCCAAAGGGAGGTGGAGAATTAGAGATAACAGTATTTCTGTCATTGAGACCTCCAAAGAAAGACTGAAACATTAAGTTAACGAAATTTCAGAAAAAAATGGTGACAAAAAAATCTATAAAATTAGAAGTATTGTAGAGAGGAGGGACAGTTTTCAGATCTTGTTGTTTTATGTTCCAGAAAGGGGGGTCAAAAGAGTAATTAAACTCATAAATATAACTTTTGAAATAATAGATGAAAATATTTTTCCATGTAATACATGGGATTGGCAGTCAGACAGTAATATTTTCTTGAGAACGAGGAACTAAGATTCAGAAAATTATCTTTTTAAAGTAAGTTAAGAGTATTCTTACTAGATGAAAATATTTTTGCAGACCTTCAGAGTGCAAAACTTGGTTCACCTTAGATTCTTTGCAGAGGTGTACTTGGTCTCTTTTTGAAGAACTTCTAGGTTTTTCTCTGCATATGTAAAGGCACTTACATGACCTACTTCGGGAGAGCTACAGCATTAGATACTTAAAATGCAGATGCACACAAGGTGGCTTGGATGCCTTAAAGTGCCTTATCCTGAAATTTCTGGCTTCTTCCTCTGCCCAAGCTATTGCTGACTACCATGGGGAAAAGATTGTGGATGAGATGGCTAATTGATAAATCACCCTGCAAGTGACTTTTGTCCTGTAGACTGTTGCCATCTATGGAATTACTCTGAATTTCAGTGGGAGAAAATTGTGAATAAATCATGTGTTGGCTTTATTAATGTGTGCCCAAGGCACATTTACAGCTTCAGAAAACTTTGTTGACTGAATGTTCATACTTGTTGTCAAAGCCAACAGGAAACCTACAAAAGCAGCCATTGGAAATGCTTGGTCTGATTTGACCACTTTGTTTAATAAAATAATGTAAAAAGGTATGTGTTTAATATACTAAAAGGAGAATTTAAATGCTTAATAAAAGGAAAAAAAAATCCTGAAGGATAAATGACAAAGGTAAACAGATTATTATTTTACAAGTCCTTGCAAGACTGTGTCTTTTGTACAGACTTTATTCTCAGCTAAATTAGACCTGTGATCCAGCCTTGTGAATAGCAAGTGTGGGAGAAGAGAATAATCGGGAATGAGGAGTAAGGATGCCTTATGTCTTTTTGTGTAATGCTGTTAATTTATAGACGTAAAGTCACTGTACAGCTTAAACCTGCACATTTAGATGGCTTCTGGCCAGCTGGAATATCAGAAGCACACACCATGTTTCCTGTGTGACATTCCCCAGAAATTTCTGGGAAAAAAGAAAAGCAGAAAAATATAGAAAATGTAATCAAAATGGTTTTACAGCAACAAAAACTACTTATTATTTATTTAAAAATTAACAGATCTTGTTTAAAATTAGATCAGAAGTTATTTTTGAACTTTAATTTATTTTTTAATTTTGACTCTTTAAAACTTTTGAAAACATAGCTATTTTTAAGTTTTCCCAGTATTTTTTTACTATTATTTTGTTCCTTAATCAAAAACTGTTATGTCTGGTAGCTTTCCTTTGACTTCTCCAAAACATCTCTTTCCTAAATGCACTCAACACAATAATTGCCAATCTTTCTCTGTTAGCCTGTGACCTAGCTTATTTTCCTTTTGATTAAGCTATATTTCTCCTCATATTGACAGGTTTTATTCTTTTGTTTGAAATTCAGATGCTATGTTTATGAATATCAGAGACATCTTGGGAACCCAGCACTGACAGCATAGTCTGTCATCTTGTGCTGTTCACAATGGTATTTTGTAGATTATGTAATGGGATTAAAACACAGAACCAAATAAATTTTTTTTGCAATCAGCTGCTTTTCTTCATGCCAGGAATCTCATCCTTGCTAATATCAATCTGCACAATGGCAAGCCTGTGAATTATCTGAAAAAGTGAGGTGGTCCAGCCTTTCTTCGCAACAAAATAGGTAACACAGCCCACCATCCTGTCCAGATGAATCTTAAATGTCCCTTTCTTCCCTGGTGACATTATTGCAAGGGCTCATTTCTCTTATTTTGAAAAAGTTTTCTCCTGTGTTTAACTGGAATCTCCCCAGAAGTAACTTGTATCCATTTTACCTTGTCTTTTCCAAGTGACTCCTTGTGAAAAGGAAGTGTCCTGATTTCAGCTAGGGTAGGGCTAATTCCTTCTCAGTAGCTGTTACAGTGCTATGTTTTGGATTTTGAATGAGGATGACAGACTGATGTTTTGATCTTTTGCTAAGTTGTGTTTATACTAAGTCATGCTCTGCCAGTGAGCACAAAAGAAACTGGGAGAAAGCATAGCCAAGCCAGGTGACCCAAAGGGATGTTCCACACCACAGAACATCATGCCTGGAATATAGAGTGGGAGAAGTTACCCTGAAATGGGGGCTGATCTGGGTTTGGGAAGGAGGATCTGGCATCAGTCAGATGGTGGTGAGCAATTTCATTGTGCATCACTTATTTTTTAATATTTTTTTCATTATTGCTATAATTTATTATTACTAATGTATTTTACTTTATTTTTTTATTATCTAGTTCTTCTCATCTCAACCTAAAAGTTTAATTTTGGTTCTCCTCCCCATTCCATGAGTGTGAGGGGCAGAGAGGGGGGTGGAGCAAGCAGCTTCATGGTACCTCATTTCCAGCTGGGCTTAAACCATGACAGGAAGTTTCCATATTCTTCAAGTGTTACACACTTAAAAGAGTGGAACATAGTAATGGAATCGCTATTAAATCTTTTAATCTCAAGGCTGACTTTCAGCCTTTCCTCCTATGGCAGGTTCCCCATTGATAATTTTTGTGTCCTTCTCTGGACCTACTCTAGCCTGTCCAAACCTTTTTGTACAACAGGAAACAAAATCAACCCAGTATTTCAGACATGGCCTGACAACAACTGAGTGGCAAAATTGTCCTCTCCAGCAGAATGAGAAAATAGCACATTAAGCTCCTATGTTCCTTTGCCATTAAAGTTCTAAAAATTCTAAAGTTCCAAATTCCTTCAAAGTTGGTTAATCTCAGAAACCAGCCTCAGACATCTCTTTTTTTGGGTGATTGCATTTTCACTGATTGACACACAGAATCCTTCATCTAGGCTATGAACTATCTGTGTGTCATGATAATTACTAAAAATCCACTCTCATTAATACTAACAAGCTGCTTGGAAACTTAGCAAATCTTTCCTGTCTACTTTTTTCCTTCTTAGTGACTTATCTATACTAAATTAGTTCCCAACCATAATGTGCTGGCTGATTTTTTTTTTTTTTTAACTTCATATTTTGCTTTCAGTTCTTCTCCTTGTTCGCTAGCACTAAATGCACTCATATTTAATTACTATTTATTCACAGATTTGTGTAGGAACTACATTTTCTGGTCACAATCAGGGCCCAGTTACACTACTTAGATTAACTGCAATAGACAAAATCCAGCAAGGAAGCAGAATGTAGACAAGTTACATTTTTAAAATTACATTTTGATTTTATCAATTTTAATACAAATTTTAAATCTGTTAAGTTTTAAAAATAAAATCTGTTTACAGTCATCTGGCTTTATGAGTGTTAAAACACCAAAAATCCCATTGAATATTACAGAGTTGATGACTCCCATAGCCCTTATATAGTTAAAATGGTACAAGAAAACTGGTCACAAAGTCAGAAGTTCAGGGCAGCTGAATTCCCAGGAGTTTGTCAAAGTAGACAAAGCATGTTTGGTTTGTACTGTTGTTGTCTCAATATTGTAATAAAAAAAAAAATCCTTCTACTGTTTTTTTTTCCAGAACAGTTAGTCTCAAATAAGTAGGTGGCAATTTGGGATATTACATTGTGTTGTAATTGGAATTGATTTTTGAACAGCTGTGAGGCAGCTTCGTTTTGGAGAGTAGTGACAATCTAACATACTGAGATTTCTCAGCAAACCATTTTCTTGGAGGTTACCAGAACAGGAACTTCACTCTTCACGGCCACTCCTGTTTTATGCAGATTAAAGGCATTTAGGCACTATTTTCTTAGACAACTAATTGGTTCCACATTGTATCTTCATGCTCTGTGAACCAGCAATAACAGGAAACATATTTAAGGAAAGAGTGTCTGCATTCAACCTTCATGGAAATCCTGTTTGTGGGACAATTTGGGTTGGAGTATCAAAGGAAGAGTCCAGAAGATCTATGATTTTTAGGGGGAGGAAAAGCTCATAAAGTGAGCAGAATGGAGGAAAAGAGTCATGGTTCAAACTAACATGAAGAACTAATTCACAGAATAATTAAGAATAGAAAAGACCTCAAGGGCATCAAGTCTGATCATCAACCTAGCAATGCCAAGTCCACCACTAAACCACATCCCTAAACACCACAACTACAAGTCTTTTGAAGACTTCCAGTTTCCAGACAGATGGTTTGTTCCAGTGCTTGAGTACCCTTTCAAGGAAGACATTTTTCATAATACCCAACCTAAACCTCCCCTGGCACATGTTTTTTGCAGGAGACTTTGAGTCTGCAAGAGAGAGGTGAGCTGTAGGACCTGGCCAGAGGGTCAGTCAAAGCCAGACTCTCTAGGTCTTTTTGCATGACCTTCTGTCTGGAGTGAATACTGAAACACTCTACCTTTACCACTCAGTGTAGTAGGAAATACAAGATGAAAAATTCTGAAGTCTGTCACCAGTACACCAGGTCAACCATCTAGATGTACATACAGAATCCCAGGATACACTTCAGAAAAAAACACTTGCTAATCCCACTGTTCTGGACCTTGCTTTCAACGTCAGCAAAACAATGTCCAGTGCCAGGATTTTGTATGCACTATTGCAAACAGAATAATAAGTAGGATTTCCCTGTCCTGTTTATGAAGACTCTTTGAAGAACTTAATTCAAAATGTAATTATCAAGACAGGAGTAAAATTTTAATGTCTTTTTGAAAGGCATGTTCTGTTAACACAATTAGACAGAGTGGTACAAAAGAAAAGGAGAAAGAAAGGTCTAGGGAGACTTAAAAAATACAGCATCATATGTGATGGCCTCTCTCTCCTTAAATCCATGCAATTCCTTGGAGGTATAACTTCAAAATGTAGATATATTTTGCTATCTCCATTCTCCCCAGTTTGATGTCACCTCACTTCTTTGTCTACAATACTCTGACCAGAAACAAGGAACTGCAAAACAGGCTTTGTTCTTTTGGGTACAATAATATAAAATAGTTATTTGAGTTTCTACACTTTACTCTCTCATTTTGGATTTGTTTTGTCAAGTGTGGGTTTAGGGTTATTTTTTATGAATCTCTCTTGATACACTTTGTAAAATTGCAGCTGTCTCAAACATCTATCAGCACCAAATATCTTAGGCTGTGGTTTAACAGTTTGGAAGGGAAGTGCTGGTGGAATTCATGCCTCCGGTCTTTAAAAGGAAGCTTTATTCTCAGGCCAATCAAAGCTGTACTTGTATTGCAGAGGTGGAGTTTATGTCAGTTAAATTGCTAATGAAACATTAGTAACTGGGCACTTCAGGTGTCAGGGCCATCTTTTTCTTCATTGTTTGTGTAATCAATGGAGACACATTGGCTCCAACTCTGACTCACTTGCTGAATGAGCTTAGCTATCCTAGGGATAGCAGAGATTTAAAGAGATTATCCACCCCTACTATAAACTCTTATATTGGGGGATATATTTATTCATATTCTATTGATAAACTGCTACTAATTTTAAGGATGTGAAATAGATCCAAGTAGTAAAGGAAATGTATTAAAATTTATTTCACTGAGTAGTCTTGCCTTACATCCACAGATCATGGTACAAGTGAATCACAGAATGCAGTGAGATATTTGTGTTTGGGAATAACACAAATTCCCTACAAAAACATCTTATTATAGAGAAAAATACCCATTGTGAAATTTGGTTCTGTTTTTTGATATTTAAAATACGATTGTTCCAATAAAGGACATGAATCCATGTAAACAACAAGATGTTGTGCTCTGTGGATTTAGATACTCTTTGTCTGTAAATTCAACTCTTTTAAGAAGCTCAAAAATATGTTAGAATTTGGCTGCTAACAATATTATTGGTAAATTTTCATTCCAAAAAGTGCTGTAGCCACAAAATTAGGAACAACTGCTTTGGCAGACAATTCTACTTTTGAATTGAACACAACCAGCTAAAAGACACACCAAGGACTTTGCAACAAACTGTGCAAAGTAGTTTCATGTCAAAATTTGCTATATAATTTCTCCCATCAGGAAGTCCTCCTTGTGAGATGAAAAAATAATTCCAGTGTCTATCTTACTCCTGTGAAAAAGAAATGCGGGAGCTAGAGCAAAGTGGTAGTTGTTTAAAATTAAAGATTAAATAATTACACTGATTTATGCACAGAAAGAGCAGTGGGGATAATGTGTTCAGTCTACATCAGCCAATGACACATGTCACCACATACAGTATCCTGTCACATTCTAGCGTTGTATATAAATGTCAGGCCTGCTATTTATTTTCCATTTAAAATGCATTAATATTAGCTCTATCATGCTGACAAATCTTATAATGAAGACAGCTGATTATCTTTTTTTTTTTTTTTTTTTGAAGGACAGGGAAAGACAAGGACTCATTTCAATGCAATAATGAATGTGTCTTATTATTTTATTGAAAAACTGATTCATGCATCCTGGTCTATAATATATAAAATAGTCTATAAGCAAAAGATACAAGAAAGGAGAGATTAGAATCCATCACTTCAGAAAAATTGTTAGGAAATATTAGCGAAAAAACAAACATAATATTTTTATCTTTATACACTCTACTACCTGTGATTTATATTATGATTAATTGCTTTACCTGTATTAATCAATTTTGTGTTAATTCCAAATTGTTTTACATTTCTTGAAAGTTCTACAGACATTTTTTTACTTAAATTCTTTGTCAACTGAACTACAGGAAATATCACTGAATTACATGATTGATTGATTGACTGACTGACCGATGACTGATTCATCTTTACTTTGTGTAACAAAAGACAATGTATCATGGAGTAGTACCTTTTTAAGCATATGCAAAATCATGTTTTAACATTATCTATTCCAAACATTTGAAAACCCAAGACTGAGACTGAGAAACTCAAAAAGCTAGATTAATTATCACTGTTATAAAATCATATGTTGAAGGTTCACTTTTACAAAATGGATAAACAAATTGAGGACTTGATTTCAACAACATTTGTGAGCACTAACACATGTACTGAATAAAGAGATGATGTCATTACAAAAAGAGTCACTAAAGGCTGTATGATATCGTGGTCTTGAAGCAGGTCAGGAGAATCATGAAATAGATTCATTGAATAATCCATGTGGGAAAGTACCTCAGGACATTTCTAGAGCATCCCCCTACTCAAAGCAGAGGCACTTGTGAGATGAGAATAAGTTGCTCAGGGATTTTTCTTAAACCTCCTCCCCAAAGATGAAGCCTGCAGAGGCTCCCTGTACTGCTCCTGATGGTCCTCATGGGTAAAAAATATTTTCTGATTATATTTTGGAATCTCTTTTTTGTTTAAATTATGCTCATTATCTTGTTGCTGTTATAAGCTTGTATTTGTCTTCTTAATGACTTCCATTTAGATATCATTAGATTGCCATTAGACCCTCTAAATTTCAGAGATAATAATTTGTTATTTATTCTTCCATATATATAGTTAGCAGTCACATTCAGAGAAAGTATTTTACCTTTTGTATATATTCCTTTTTAGCCTGATCCATCAGTTTTATTTATGTTTTTCAGAAAACTAGAAAAAAAAAATTCCTTATATAGTGATAGAAAAGGTCAGAATTAATGTATTTACTATCCAGAAAGTTCAAGATGGTGGAGAGCGAATTTAAACATATTCCCTAAAATCTTCTGCAATTTACAAATAGACCCTTTTTTAAGAGGAGTTTCTTATATAGTCAAATGATTATTCTTAAACCAATATAATTGAAAATTTCAAAGAAAACACTATATTTTATGGATTCTGATAGAAATTGCAAAATATGGCAGATGTCACAAGATTTACTACATGTATGTAGTTATTTCCAAATGTTGTTCCTCTATTTCTGTAAAAAAGATGAGAAAAAAATTTGCAAGTAGGGAAACTTTCCAAAGAGCAGAGAAACCAGCATTGGCAAAAGACAAGACAGGATAAAGAGTTTGTTGCTAAAAATCATGTGTTGTATCATGATGTTACTTTAAAACATAATTCAATCATGGAAATTAATTATAACTGTTTAATATTAATAATTTACCATGTTGTGCAGCTCCACATAGATACTTTATATTTTAAAATTCAAGTTTTCAGAGGAATTATCAACACTGGGTAACTCTCACCATCTACAGGAAGACATGAAAAGTGTTTGACAAACATACAAACTATAGTAGAGAGTAAAAGGTCAATAAATGTGAATATGAGGCTAATATTTGTCCATTAAAATAATGAATATATACACAAAGGGTTCTCTTTTGCTTCATTCACAGTGATTGAGCTGCTCTACACCCACTCACAAAAGCTTTTCCATAAATAAGCATATACAAGATAATGCAAGATTTTAAACCAAAATCTTTTTCTGCTGTATTCTAATTAAACACAAAAGTACTGAGGGCACACAATGTAATTAATTAAGTTGAACACAAAAAGATTGAAAGCAGCTTTAGAAAAAAAATCACCAAATACTTTTGGAGCTTAGATCAATAATGCCTGTTAAATTAAAACTTAATTATGAATTATTCTTGTTTTAAAATATGGGTTTGCTTTAAATAAAAAATGAGAAACCCTAGGAAATTAATATAGCATTGTTTATCTTTAAGGACCACACTGTCTTTAAGCTATTATACAACTATGGGATTGCAACACAGATCCAGGTGCTGATTGATGTTTTGTCATAGAATAGGCCTGAACTAAAGGGCCTGTAGAGAAACATTCACATTCCTATAATGAATATGCAGCATCATTATGCAATATATTAAAAAAAAAAATAGAATGTGCAAAGGGACATTTTTGTAAATGCGTCCATGAGACTTAATGATGGTATAAAATGTTTTGTTTTGTCCCATGTGCTGTCTCCATTCTGAAGAATGTCAGGTTCACTTTTTCTTCTAATGTGATCTGTACTTTGGTTTATCTCAGCCCTACAGGATCAGTGAAAACCTTCTTTTGTAGTACAACTTCAAAGTATAGAACAGGAACTGGAGAAACCAACTGAAGTTGAAATGTTGTGTACACCAAAACTACTTTCACATTGGCTTCTTCATTCAAGCACAATGGATTAATTTCAAATCCCAGTATTGTTAGGATGCTTCATAACAGGTAATCTTTTTAATATCAGTATTTGTCCGCAGAGTTCTTCAGTTTGTAGAAAGGTCTTTTCTTTCAATGACATTTTCTGCTTAAGTGCATTTTATACCTGTTTGTGATCTCTGGTCAATCAGTGTCTTATGTAATCTGTATCTATTATCTGCACTTTCAAGCAAAACTGAACGAGTAATGTAGTCTCAGAGATGAAAAAAACCCTACAACACTTTAACAACATTGGTAAGTGAAGGGATGACCTGTTCAAAGATAACACGAGACACTTAGGTTCATAGAACCGTAGAATGGTCATGACTGCAAGGGACTTTAAAGATCCTCTAGTTCCAGCTCCCTTACCATGAGCAGAGATGCCACTCACTAGATCAGGTTGCTCAGGGCTCCATCCAACCTGACCTTCCATGGATGAGGCATCCACAGTTTCTCTGGGCAACCTGTTCCAGTGCCTCATCACCCTCTCACTATGGGACTTTTTCCTATTATCTAATCTGCCCTCTAACCTCTGTCTACACCTGTCCTCTTTCAGTTTAACACATTTGTCCCTTGCCCTGTCACTGTCTACCAATATAAAAACTCTCTCCCCTCCTTTTTTGAGCCCCCTTAAGGTAATGAAATATCACAATAAGGTCTCCCCAAAGTCTTCTCTCGTCTAAACTGAAAAGCCCCAGTCTCTCAGCCTGTCTGAAAAGCCCCTGTCTCTCTGTGGGAGAGGTATTCCACCCCTCTGTTTATCTTTGTGGCTTCTTTGCCCCCCTCTAACAAGTCCATTTCTTATGCTGAAGACCCTAGACTTGGATACAGTACTCCAAGTGGTGTCTTATGAAGGCACAGGTCAGTAGTTCTGGTTCATGTGGGTTTGTTTGTTTGTTTGTTTTAAAATGGGTCAAATGCAATAGAAGTTAGGACAGGTCATGTCAACCCAATCAGCAAGAACCTGGAGCTCTGCCTGGGTGCCTGGCTCTCCCTGTCCATCTGAGGATAACAGCCTTAGAGCTTTGCCTGGTCCTGCCCCAGCCATGGATGTGATGAGAGCAGTTAAGACCCCACTTCTCTGTTATTTGGTTGCCCTGCTCCCCTTAACCCTGCCCTTTTCCTACTCCTAGCCAGGGATAGACTACATCTCTGCAGGCAACTCAGTGCACTATACCCCTTCTTGCTGCAACTGAACAGTTTTCCCTCAGCCTTTGTTTGGTCTAATTTCAGGTTAAACTAAATGGTGATGAAGCAACAAATGGAATGGGCCACCTGACTGTCCCTTCTCAGGAGGCATGTGGTTCACACTGGCCTTTTCCCCTGCAAGTTTTAGCATTTCACAGGGGGATCAGGACCCTCATTTCTGCCAGAAATAGCTCTTTCCATTTTAAAACGTTTGTCTGTATTCCTGTCAGCTTTACTGGGATTTATGCTCTCTGATCTGCATGACTAGCAGTGCTACTTTCATCACTGTTTCACAAGAAGCCTATTTGTAAACTGTGTTTTCCACTGATTAAAGAGGAAATTTGTTGAAATTGTAGGATATTTCAGTGTATCTCAGAACAATTCCTAAATCACTGAGTATTCATGTGTAAAGTAACTCTACTGACACACTGGGAACTAAGTTTCTTGCCAGCGCTTAGCCTCACTGTTTCCTAGGAGCCAATCACTTGGGCACAGACACATTTCTTAAAAAGATACATTTCTTAAAAATTCTTACAATGACTGAAGAGAAGCTACTTGCTCTTAAGCCATTTAGTGCTTTTGAAGCTCTGAGGAGCTGAAATGTGACCTGTTTGTTTCACTGCAGTGCACAGCAGCATGCATGAGAAATCAAGCAAGAGAAACTTAAAAGAAAATATTGAGCTGCTTGCTGTCTTTTTAAGTATTCTAATCTCTTAATAAGAGTTGGCAGGTGCTAAAGGTTTTGTGCCTGTTTCTTTCTCCCTTTTCAGTTATCTCAGTTCTGTAGAGGTAGATACATTTTCTGGGTTCAGTAAATATTCTTTCACCGGCCTTTAAATGGAACTGCAGGCCCTTTGATCAATAGATTAGAAGGTTATCAAATTTCACTGTTTTTTCTACAAGTGTATTTGTTTTCTCTGATGAAATGTTCTTTCTTAGCTTTCTAGAGCAGTAAACTCCATGGATCACAATAAATTCCCCTTCTCCTTCTGAAGGAAAAACAAATCAGGGTGTGAAGGAAAGATTTTGCCTAAATTCTTCAGCAAAGACATTCAAAGCAGTGCTGAAAACAGGACTCCTTTTTGTGCAGATTTCAACAGGCCTCAAATGAAAATTACCATGACAAATTAACCCCTCACTAATGCCAGTAACAGAGATGCACCAGATGTAATTTCCTCCTGTTATTAATAAGAGCAGTTTGTATATCATGAAAGAAAACAAAGCCACAGAAGCTCTGGTGCCTTTACTCTTCACTCGCACTAACGTGGCTGAGACAAGCACCAGACATGTGGAAAGGCATCGTAAATTTCAGGTATCTAGCTTGAATTGTGATAGGTTTAAGGAGGTTTAAACATTGGATATGATCTGATTAGAGCACCTCTAAACTAAAACACTTTGGGAAAAAAACCTAGCTTTTGACACAGGGACTTACCTAGGGAGACACAGAGGCTGCAGCATGACGTGCCTGACAGAGCTCCTTGAAGAGCAGCGAGAAAGGAACAGGGCTGTTGCATTCCCCTCCGTACATGGCACTAAGCTCTGGAGCATTTGAACAGGGAGACAATTTTGCCACAGCTTGAACAGCTCCTGGGAGATGCCACTTGTGCACATACCACAGTCTCTGGGAAAGAACAGGGCTGTTGTATCTCTAAGCAATAACCCCTTGCGTGCCATCCCCAAATCCATTCTGTGCAGTGCTGCTGTCATCGAGCTGAGACAGAGGTGACTGCTAATGCTTCTGTAGATACTCTCCTATTTTTCCCTAGCATATGTCCTTCAGATAAACCAAAAAAACTACTTTTTGAAACAACATCCATAGGTATTATGGATATGTAAATATATTGACTTCAGAAGGATTCAAGTTAAGCGTGTACCTGAGGGCCTTTCCAAATCAAGACTGAAGCACAAGCTGTGAATGAAGTACTGACTCACATAACTTTCCTCATGCTTTGTATAAAATAGTTGTATTCCCTGTCAGTTTTTAGATCCATCTTTTTTCTTCATTCATGCACTGTCTAAAAAGTCTGTAAAGCAAGAATACAATCCTGATGATAATATAAATAATAACAATATTACAAAAGACAGTCTCTGTTCTGCTAAGTAAAAGGTGAAGACAGTGTGGATCCAGAGCTTTTTCTCTTGCTGTTTTTCTTTACTGGATTTTTTTTTTAAGTATCAGATATTCTGCACTTTTTTTTCGACCTTCAGGAAACAGTAATGACCTTTATGACTTTCAGATGTTACATTTTAGGTCTGAGCTTAACTTGGTAGTGCAAACATGGCCAGTATGTGAGACATTTCACATAACTTTCTGAAATTCTATTGCACTCCAGATTCACCTCCAGAGTAACAGTAGTCTTTTGCTTCTGCAATTCTCAGTGAGTTAATATATGACACACTTGGGGAAACAATAAAAACTCAAGGTTATCTTCATTATATTACTGAAGAAGCTCAGGACAATAAACAGCAGAGCACTTGAAAGCAGTGAAAGCAAGCACTCTAAATATATACATGTATTCAGAAAAGTACTGTAATAAAAATCCATTAAAAATGTTACAAAAGGAAAAGAGGAAAAAAAAGCTGTTACCAATTCAGGGACATTTGTGGGACAGTCACTTCTTGAGGTCGTGAATGTAAGCAAAGTCTATTACCATGTCAGCAAAGAATTCATGCATTTTCCACATCATTGTTTTGTGATGTGAAGGAAAAGCCATTCAAGATTGGGACTCAAAAAACAGAAAAATACCCAAGTTCTAAAAGGTCAAGGACAATGACTGTAGGACACACAGTTCTTGTACTGAGTCTGTTTTCCTTACAATAAAAGAGCGATTCCTTGCTATTCCTTAACTTTTGCTATTTTTCTATTTTTACAAAAGCATTTATTTTCCATATCCATTTTTAAATGAATGGAACACAATGACCAGAGTCTACAATACAGTTGTGGAGATTTAAGAGGGAGGAGAGGTAGAAGACCTTCCCTCCTCTCTACTTGCATATTTTGTTACATCTTACCTCGTATAGCCTTGAGTCAAACGGAAAGGGAACCTGGGACAATTGCTTATTCTGTTCAAGTCAAAAAACCTCTCTAAAACTGTTTAGTTGTGGAAATGGCTGTTATTTCCTTCTGAAACAATCCACAGCTTTGAGAAAGATGAAATACAGGAAAATGGCGACACTTTTCAAGCTACTATTGTCTACTTTGTAAGTAAGCTTTTGAGTGTATTACAGTTTTGTGGAAATTATATGTGTAGGGGAAAATGAAGATGGAAAAGAAAACTGCTCTCTCACTATGAATGATATAGTATCTAAATCAACTGTAACTCAAAAATATTGTGATTTCTAGAGTTTTGTGAAAACTAACAATTTTTATAATCCTAGCAGACCAATATTCTCTTTTCCAAATGCATGTTTTAAGGAAATTCTCTTGAATGCTCCATGGAGAGGAGGAGAATCATGTGGAAATTGCTTTCTAATTATTCCAACTGTTTCTGTGCACCCTGGAACACCCACTGACTTTCATTAATGTAAAACATAAGAAAATATGGATTTTCTCATCAGTAGAAGCAGTAGGAGTATCTAACAGCTAAGGCTCTGGAATTATAATCTGTCTAGGCACCTTAAGAAGAAAAACCTTGTTGTTCTGTGACTCTGACATTCAAAAGAAAGTAGAATTCAGGCCAGGAAAGACATTACAGAATTGGAACATTAATACATCTGTAAACACTAATGTTTCAAAAAGATGCTACATCAGTAGTGGATCTACCACAAACTGATCCTGATCCAGGTCCAGATTCAAATCCACACTTCTCATGAATAAAAAAACCTCAGATCATTTAGCCTACACTGGGGTTCCTAGAAGAAAATTACTTGTTCACATTTCTTGGCTTGATTTTTTTGTTCGTTTTCTTGTCTGCAGTGCCTTAGCGCTGACATAATCAGCAGGTTAATCCATGTAACTGTGAGAAGCCAGAAGAGCTGGATATTGAATGTTTGAAACATTTGAAATATATGTTTTTGCAAGATTTTCATCTGATGAATTAACTTACATCATGCCATCACACCTTGGTATTATTTTTTGTCTTTTCTAATGTCATTATTGTCTTTTTAAATTTAAAGTATCTTTGCTCATCTTGGCTAGTGTGGCTTAGGTAACTGAAATTAATAATACAAAACAAAAGTGAACTTCACAACACAGGCTGTATTAATTTAATTTTAAATAGGTTATAAATAGGCTGTCTCTCTGTCAATAGGCAATACTTAGAATCAGTTGAGAATCAGTTTATTTCCTTTCCTATGTAATGTATAAGAGAAGAAAAAGAGGAAGCTGCTATGAAAAAGTATCATGCTTGCATGGATTTTAAAATCCAACAGACACAAAAGTATCCAGTAAAAAAGATGAAAGAAACCCAAGAATTTCACATTTGATCTGCAAATTGGCTTATATAGAAGAGTCACTGAAAGAAAAAGCATCTCTATAAATTCCAACTCATATTATTACTAAAACATTATCCCAATGGAGGAAAATTATCTTAAATAAGCCAAATATAAGGGAATTCCTCCAATGAAAATAAAACAAAAATATTTTATATTCCCTGAAACTTGAAAAACAAAAAAAAATCCAGAAGCTCTGCTCTGTGTATAACATCACATAACTAAAGAAACACAAGTCAAATAATTTATTCTTTAAAAAATTTTAGAAGACACTACGATACTACGATATGATACTACGATATGATACTACGATGAAACTAAGAAGAGAGAAAAGTAGTTTGGGTGAACATCAGCTAAAGTTTAGTGACTAATTTTCCCTATATACTAAACTAAAATTCCTCTGTCAGTCTAAACACAAATATATAAGGAGGTCATTCTGGTCTTCTAGTTACACCCAAATAAATGGAATATGTATTATTGAAATTTGATTTATCTGCTATTATATAAGTATAGAACGTAGAAAACGTACATGTCCTTGACCAAGAATTTTTCTCGGTGAATTCCTTGAATTCAAAATAATTGTATCAGCTGATGTGCAAATCCAGCTGAATGAACTTGAAGTTTGGACATATAACAGTGGAGTTTCAGGTCAGTCAAACAGAACTTTTGACCTCTTGCATCTGAGGGATGAGTTACAACATGACCTACAATAGCTGGAGCTAGATGCAGTGAAAAGATGTTCCATTAGAGTGAAGGTAACGAACATGTGCTTGTGACCTTACATGGCACTTAGTGCCGTGCTCTAGTTGACAAGGTGGTGGGTGGCCAAGGGTTGGACTTGATGATTTTAGAGGTCTTTTCCAACTTAAAATGATTCTGTGATTCTGTGATTATTAATATTATACCTATTAATTTATGTCTTTGCACATAGCTCTCATCTGTCTGCACGGTCTTTTAAAAAAGGAGTTTCTGGTATAGTAATATTCCTTCTTGCCTACATAAGAAATATTTCAAATAGCATACCTTCAATTGAAAACCATATCTAAAACCCCAAACTCAGAAACTTTTTAAAATTCAGTATTTCACACACACTGAAAGTACGACCTGACTCTATATTGTAGTAGGATGTGGACATGCTGAAGGATAAATCTCTGTTTTCTCTTCCAAGACATTCTAGTTTCCCCCAAAGACCCTTCTACACAAAGGGTATGTTAGAGTCTACTCCTCCTGGTCCCTGATCTCAGTGTGAATATTGTACTGTCACTGTTGGACACGCAGTGACACACACAGACACTGTCTGGTGAAAAGGCATAAAACTCTTGATTACAACATCTGACTCCATATTTATAGTATTTTCACACAGACCAGGGTCTGGAGGAGAAGGCTGATACCTCTCCCATCTTATTGGTCAAGACAGCTGCCCATCAGTTGTTTTTTACTGTAAGAGAAAGTATGTAAACAACTTCATCTTAATATAAACATGTTTCTAATTATAACACTCGTGTGTGAAAAAGAACTACCAGCTATGAAAAACATCAAGCTGTAAAGTGCACTAGAAAACTGACGAAATCAGGGCGACATTGTACTCCTCAGGAAATAAACCTGGAAATAAATTTCAATTTACTCTTCTGAAATTTTTCAGAACTTGAGCACGTAATGCAGGAGGCTGAAGGAAAGCTGAGAGTTTAGCTTACAAAGAGATTTCAAGCAAACCATCCCGCCAAAAAAAAAAATAAATCTTTTTATCCCTTTTCTTAGGAGTATCCTTAGAACTATGAACATTTGTTATCACAGCTTATTAAGCAGCAAAGACATTTCATACAAAACCTCTCAAAAATCAAGAAGTAGCTGCAAATACCAATATTATGTATTTTTTCCCTGAGATGTACTAAAATAAGTCATATTTCTTCAAAGAGAAACTTTCAGAACAGCCACAACTTCTCACAGCTATAAAAACTTGGATAATTGAGAATATACTGCACCCAAATATCTCTGTTGTTAAAATCAATTATAATTAAAGAGTAGTAAAAAGAGATTATTAAGCATTCTCAATGTTGTTGTGCTAATGACTTATGTGTTTTACAGCTTTCTCCATTAGATTTTGCATTTCTCAAAGTCAGGCTTGCAATTTCATAATTTCTACAAGCAAAACTTAAGAGAAGGTACTGGATTACATGAATTAATGAAAAACAAAAAACAAAAAACAAACAGTAAAACACTTAGCCATGTCCAGACTATGGGATTATTTGTATGCATAAATTTTAAAGCAATTTGTGATTTTGCTGTAGATGTCTTAACAGAGAGTTTTGCTTCATGATTATGCTGAGCCAGCATATGCTACCATTCAGCTGTGGAAAAACAGATGTTCTCTATTAATCCTAAATTCAGTAAAACTGATGCATTTTGATTTGGAATAAATTTATAAACTGCCTTGGGGGTACCTTTTATGTAACACAGGGCATCTTGTTCACAGTTTGGGAAAGCTAGAATAATTCTGTTTTGTTTTTATAACTTCATCCTAGAGCTAGAATAAAACACTCTAGAACATAAAAGATTTTCCTTATCAGCATGATATACAACATCATTGCTATAATTTTCTGTAAAAGATAAGGTTAGGATCATAGAGTGAGTAATTAAAATAATCATTATCAAACCTCTCATTTTAAATCTAAAGATCCCTTAAAATCTCCACAAAATTTTGCAGTCATAGTTTATGATTGCATTTGCCAAAAAATGAATTACCACAGCGAACCCCAAATTTTGTGTTTCCAATATAGCTTGTATAAAACTTGGATTTTTAGAAGTGGCAGAGACAGATATACTGCTAAGAGGACAGACAGTTCAGTTATTTGTTATTTTATGGGCTAAAATTCCTGCTGGAGATATTTTAAGCAGTTCAATTTGGTAGAAATTTTTTGAAACTGTAATTTTTTGCAAGGTTTTCTTCCATAAGTCCGGGTCCAAATTGAAATATGTTGCAAGTATGAAGGCATGATATGACTTAATAAAATAAGTGGAAGCATAAAATTAACTTTTACATATCTCAAACCCAAACATTTTGCAAAAGAGATAGTTTCAAATGTTTTGTAAAGAAGTCATATCTGTAGAAATTATTTCCTCTTTGGAATTCTTCAATCCAGCCCCAGAATTTGAATTTTTACACTGATTGAATAAAATATAGGAGCTTAAAAAAAATGGAGTGGCTTAAAAAAACTCTATACCTGTAGAGTACAATCTGCCAACAGAGTGCAGTATGTCTTCACGTGTGTTTTTTCCCACATTTCTCTCAACCAAAACCAGCTGAAAATATCAGCTTCAGCTGAAAACAAGCAGTTTCTGCTGCTCCTAACAGAAGTACTACGGAGACAGAAGAACAACAAAATATCCTAAATGAAAACTGTTTCCATAATTATTAACTGTTAATTTTAAATACAGTTGTTGTTGTTGTGTTTTTTTTTTTTTATTTTTAAGCAGATTTAACTCTTGCCCTTTTGAAAAGATAGTAATGATCAGTCTATCTGCTTTAGGAATGTGAAAGAATTTCAGCAAAAGGAAATGTTTCAAAAGACTAATTTAAACATATAATCAGAAAATGAAAAAAAAAATATCCACAATCATCAAGGTCTAGAAAGAAGAAAATTCACCATAGTGTTAACTTTTACAAAAGATAAAACAATTTTAAGGTTAAACTAAACCCAAAAGCCCCAAAGAGGGATTTACAGAGAAGGATGTTAGCAATTATAGATCCAGGGAGGTTCATTCATTCTGCAATATTACAAGGCAGTCTACTCCCAGCAGAACGACAGTGAAGTCAATGCAATCTGTCTGGAGTAGTTCAATTCATTGGTTTTATCTGCTAAAAGTACAAAAAAGTAAATAGCAAAATTGCTTCCTAAAAGCCACATTTTATATATGCAAAGCAGTCAAATAAGTTGAATAGATTGTTTGCTAGTCAATAAGTCACACCTTGCACATTTTTATTGTGTATGTTTCCAATTTCTTTGCCAAAACCTCCTCAAAATATATTTTTTCCCATTCTTTGATTTAAATTCCTGTCATTTGTTTACTTTACATTTTTGTTGTTATTTTGTAATAGCAGATGTTCGGGGTTTTATGAGTAAAATTTTTCAATTTCTGCAAAGCACTTTGCAAGACAATCACATAGAACTTGTGGTTTCTGCAATTATAAACTGTTTTCTATCTGTTTTTCTAACAGCTCAACATATTTACAGGAAAAAACTGTGTTTTTTTCATGAGTATCTAGGAAAGTATCTACGCTTTGAGCAACTAGGTCTAGTGGAAGGTGTTCCTGCCCATGGCAAGGGAGTTGGGATTAGAGGATATTTAAGTTCCTCCCAACCCAAACCATTCTATGATCCTGTGATTCTACCATTCGATGAAAATAAAATATATCTTATTTAAGTTAACCATGTTATGCCATTTTGATATTCAGTGTGATCTCTGAAGCTGATGTGTTTAGATGTATAGCATTTTTCAATATATATTTACTCATTCTTCATCAGCTTTATGGGCTTTGACCCTCAATCAAACACAATCAATTCATGACTGTACCATAAAAAACTGTCTGAGATGCAAATCAGTTTATGAATTTTCCTGGGAGAGGTAATAATGACAGGATACTGAATAAACCATTATTTGCTTAATCCTTCCTTTCTGAAGCAGATAAAGAGTGCCCAAATGAAGCTTTTGTTCCCATATCTACAATTTACTCCTAAACAGCAAGAGGTGTTATCACCTGGCAGTGTGGAGCAGCAAGAAAATACCACCATAGTGTAAACATGGAAGCAATTATGAAAGGAATGAAATGTTTCCTGTGGTTATTTGAAGCATATTTCAGTTTTTATAACCCTGGTCACTTGAACTCTCAGTGTGATTTATAAAGTATAACATGTGGCTGTTAGACCTGATTAAATGTATGTCATAGCTGTTAGACCAAAGCAAAAGATAATAACTAAAAATAAAATCAAAAGTGAGAGACAGACAATAATGCAACAAGCAATGAATAATTATTTGGATGTTGGAATGTGAAAGATTTTATCATTTATATAATTAAAAAGTCATTCTTTACAATAAGACTTACACAATAAGACTTTTTAACACTACACAATATAAGCCTTCTCTAAGACCCAGTTACTCCAATAGACCAGAATTTGCTGTTTCTACTTTTGTATGAGGCTAAAGAGGTCACCTGTTTCAATGAAACCTGCTAAAAGCAACAGCCATTCAGAAAGATGAAAAAATGCACCACTGATCTCTCTATACAACCCTCATCTTCTGACATGATTGAATCATGTTGTGCTGTCACATCCTATTACTGTTTTAAATGTGTACGTGGGGTTTCAGTTGTGCTTGCTTCACAAAGGTAAACTTGGACTTCAAAAGCCAGTGTTTACAGCAGGTCACTTAATGCAGATAAACCAAAAATTTTAAGATAGGAAAACCAGAAGAGCATCTATTCTTAAAAAGAATTGTTTAGTGGTTTTGGCATGGGTATAAAAACTAGCATATCAATTTAAAATTCATTTACTTGCAAAAATCTTGAAATATTTTTCCATTTATGATTACTGGGCTTGTTAAAAAAAAACAACATCATAAAGATACTAAAATGAAGTTTTTTAAAAATAAAACAACAAAAAAAATTATCCATAGCATCATTAATCGCCAGGTTTTGAATATTTTTTCCATTTTTTGATGCAGTCAATCAGAATATTTGTTTTTCACAGAGATTTATGCAAATTAGAAAATAAAAGATTTATTTTATATAACATATAAACTTTTATATAACATATATAACTTATATAACTTTGTGTTAATGATATCACTCTTGAATTTTAAAACTTTTTTTGTTATATATCTCTGATTTCCCTCCTCAGCACTAGATAAAATTAAAATTTTTTAACCTATTTATTGCCTAGTAATATCATCTTTTTATGTTAATAGAGGAATAACAGGAATATATAGGCTATAGCATAAATGGGTGGCAATAGGCATCTGTGTGCATATGTGCATAAACTTGTGTGTGTGAGTCCTGCCATGCTGCACTCGGGTCTTTTATTCCTCCCTTAATATCACAAACTCTTGCTTTCTAGAAAGACATTGAATAGCTAAAGCATGAAAAAGTGTAATACGTATATCTCTTTCAAAAACTTATTTCTTTTACATCAAATAATCTTACAACATAAAGTGTTCCATATATTTGAAAGGAAGTTTCTTTGTGAGTTTTATGTAGTTTTGTTTTTGCTTCTCCGTCTAGTTATTAAAACTGCTGCAATCCATTGGATAATGATGGATAACTTAGAGTATGAAAATATCACTATAAACATCCCTCAAAGTTATTCCATGTAAAATCCCTTGTTTTATATCCTCTAATACTTTGCAAGCCTGACAGTCTTGAAATATGTGCACAGGAAAAAAAGGAAAATTATTTCATAAGGTTATTTATTGCTTCAAGAAATCATACAAAATTACAAAATTAAGGGAAAAAAACTCTAGAACACTAGGGAAAGGTCTTAATAATTTAATAATAGGACTTAATCAGGACTTAAAGGGATCACTGGAGTTAATTAGCAAGACAGAATGCTTGTTATATGCAGCCAGTCTGAAAGGAACATAAATAAAATGAAGCAATGATCTATGCCTGTGAGATACACTATATACAATCACAGAGGCCACATACTGTACCAGCACAATAGCACAAAGATTAATTGTCTCTAGAAAATATTTCCATATAGTTCATCTGCTACAAAATACTTTAATACAATTTCTTTCTACATACATATATATATATATATATGTGTGTGTGTGTGTGTGTGTGTGTGTGTGTGTGTTTCTTCAGAGGGGAAGATAGAAAAATCACTAGTATATAGATGGCTTGTCTAAATGCAGAAGAAAGGAAGGATCAGATACAATGATTAACACCAAAATTATCACTGAGAAGACTCATGTGGATTTCATGGCTGGATTTAAAAGAAACTTTCCCAGAAAATAATCCTAGATATATGATAGCAGAATAGTACAGTGTCTATGTTTTTTCCCTCCTATAAATAGCTTTCGTACAAATGTCCTGAAAAAAGAAGATAAGCTGAATAGAGGCATCCCCTGCCTACTCTTAAAAAAGCTGCCTTGTTGTGGGAAGAATCACCAGGGCTGAATGGTGAGAATGGATGGGATATGGACTTCTTTTTAGATTTGTAATTGCTATCTTCAAAAGATTCTTTAGTTCCTTGAGATTGTTGATTTATCGTTGAAATACTGTGATTATTTCCTCAGTATTTCTGTTTCCTCAGTAGAGATAAATTTGCATTTAGTGTCTAGATGCACTAATGCACAGAAGAGTAAAGTGCATAGCTGTAATCACAGTGTTGCAACAAGGCTGTGTATAACTCAGAACTGCTTCTTAAGCAGGACTGGTAGCCTCACGATTTAATGTTGGGCTATCTGCCACTGAGGTAAGCCAACAAAAAGTGTTGGCTGATGCTACAGCTAAGCCAGTCTACTGACTAGCTACTCCCAACATTTTCCTGTGAGTGAGAGGCTGGGCTAGACTATGGTCAATGATTTATTCAAACCATTTTTCTTCTATGCTTCTACTGTCAAAAAGAAGACCTCTTCTGCCCTCAACTCGCTTAATCCCCAGTTCTTCTCCGGTTTGAACTTCAATGAGTCCATTTAGGGACTTAAGTCCTACAAAATTACTATGACCCAAAAAAGATAAGAAACTCGTTTCTGTAATTTAACTTCCTGAATGGTTCACCAACCATTCAGGCAAGACTTTGTTCTGTGACCAAAGAAAAGTGAGAGGAGGAAACTGTGGCCAGCATGAACAGTGGACAGTGTCCTCTTCTGCAACAGCTAGCCTTCAGGTTGCATAGCCTTATCATTAAATTGAATGCTAAATTTGAGGGGGTTTTTTGTTACCACAGCAATTCAAGTGAAAATTTATGCTCTTATGCCATACCAGCTTAATCAACTTGTAGTGGTATATTCCATATTCTCTTACCAATACTGTCAAAAACAGTGATTAACAATATTTTTTTAAAAAAGAAAATATAACAAGAATATGCCCTACTGATTCTTAAAGGTCATAAAATTCTCATGGCATTTTTTTTCCTAAAATGTTCTAAGTTTAAAAAATATAGCTTCCCTTCCCTTCCCTTCCCTTCCCTTCCCTTCCCTTCCCTTCCCTCTATTCAATTTATTAAACATGGGAAAAGAATATAGGAAGATATAATACCATATACATCTGAAATGTGAAGCTTTAGCTTTAAAACTTTATAAGTATAGCACCTGACATAAGGTTAAGTTTTAGAAGGATTGTATATCTATTTGGTATAAGACAGCGGAAAATTAAAAATTGCAAGTTTACTAATAGCCTGTGATTTGAAAAATAAATATTTTTTTTTCTAATCAGCATAAAAATAGCTTTTAGACCTCTATTCTACTGAATGTCAAGATATTGCTTCTGTACTGGATCTTGATTCCAATAATTTCTATGGCAATTTGCAGCTTACCTCTTCACCCACGAAAGGTTTGGACGTGAGACTGACAGTCATACCATATTTATCGAAAGCACCTCGTAAAATCTACCTGCTAAAAATCTGAATTCCTTTGGAAAAGCATGTAAAATATCAAAACTCTCACTTTTCTGTTTAAAACTGTGCATGGCATTAATCTAAGTACCAAAGTAGAAACATGTTTAAATAGGTACATAATTAAATTCTGTGAATAACTTACATGTCAGTGACACAACATTTACTTAAGTCAGGCTCACATTCACAAGAGAATGGAAGTACAAGGACAAAACGACAAGGAAGTCCTGAATTTTATAGGCAAGTAAGTTGGTCTTTGGTGCAATATCTGTAGGCCCATGTAGGTATGGCATGTGCATGTTTGAGAATGTGCACAAAACCCTACTAAAACTCATTGTTATTTACTCAGAGTGATGTCTTCTATCTTCTAACAAAAGATATATAGATATATATGTATTATGAAGGATTTTCAATTGATGATAACATGAAATAAGCAATTTTTTATTCTAAATATTTCAGATGTATGAGAAATATGCATGACATATCTACTAGTATGTTCTATATTGATAAATAGAAATTATATGTACTCTAAAAATGTTTGGTTTAATTTTATGTAATTTAGCTTTTCATAGGTCTATGTACACATATAGGTTCAATATCTGTTTTAAATTATGAGGCCTTAAGGTTATCTTTTCCAAATTTAAGTGTCACAATATAAAATGTTAAGAACATGACAAATCTAATAATCAGTAATTTAGCCCAGTATTGATGCCTGAGATATATAAACTAGGTATAAAATAGATAAAACTTTAAGATACCTATAGAAGTGTTGATTAAAAAGTAACTTTTTTTTCCCCAATCACAAAAGGAATTCAATTTTAATTTCATTTCATACGTTATTAATTAGTTGTTGACCTGAGGATGAAAATATCAACTATGATGATCTCTGAAAAGGAGAAAGTAATATAGAAAATTGGATATACTTGTTGAAAACAATTGTTCTTTTATTATGATTGTTCACCTATGCATTGTTCTGCTAACTTTATGCCTACAAGCTGAAGTTAAGAAAAGAATTATGTTATTAAGCCTAATTTTATTCTAACAATTTTTTTTTTCTTTATACTTCATCAACATATTTATGTAGTTGCTATAAAAAAGAAAGGACAGGTTTCCCAGTAAGCCTATCTGCAAATTAATATCATGAAACAGAATGTAGGGTATAGGTCAAGTTAATTCCTCATATGAAACAGATTAGGTAACCACAGAAAAACAAAAAATCTGCATGATAAATAATACTAATCATCATCATAAAAATGCATTATCTTGAAATGTAGTTAGAATATATTGTGCTTGCTGTACAGCAGACATTATTTCATGTATTGTTAGTTGTTTCTGCAATCTTCTATTACATGAAAAAGCTTATTTCAGGCTTTGGAAATACTGAGAACTTTCTTTACAAAAAAAAGAGTCATCATAACAGAAGGGAACACAGCGGCAAGGAAACTGAACAAAATCAGAAAAGCAAATCCTTTTTGAAAACTTCCTGCTGCCTTACTGCTTTTCTTAATGCAATTTGCTAAAGGAGACAGTACATCAGCTTAATTCTGCTTCCTAGTTTTTCTTCTTTTCTCAGTTATTTTAAAAATCCCAAATTGAGTTCCCCATGTAATTTTCAAGCCCTTGAGAAGTGAGATATAAAACACAAAAAATGCTTTCTAGCCTTTATTGCTGAGATTATGTAAGAGTTTTTAACAATCAAAAAGCAACAAAGTTGTGAAATAAAGTGTTCACATCCTATTGTCTACTTAGCCACACAAGAGATGTGAAATGACACATTTCCTACTCAGCTGGGGAAAACTTCTGCAGAGGGAGGACAACCACTGCTTAGCAGCAAGACCTATCCAGGAAGCTGCAATCACAACCTTCAACTTCTTCACTTCTCTGAAGCAAAACAGGAGTCCCAAATCCAACCAGTCCTCCAGTTTCTTTATTCTGTATCACCTTTTAATTGCCTCTCCTCACTCCATGAAAAGGGAAGGGGGTAGGTGATGTTGTCTGTAAATCAGTGCTGTATATTCTGCAAAGAAGTTTCAATTGACTCCTTATTTATAATAACAATCATGTTTTGGAGACTCTGAATGCTTGGAGACTCATTCTGCCAAGTACTGCAGTAAAATTAATAAGTAATACAATGTCTTAATAAATACTAAAGCAGTGGTGGTAAATTAAGCCACTCAGTGCAGCAAGCAGAACTCCTATCCTGCCTTCCCCATCTTACCATCTCAGCAGCTGTCTATATGCATTTTATAACACTTCTTGTTTACATTAATTCCATGTCTGTTATGTCATTAATTCCCAGATGAGCTGCAGACTTCGCTGAAGGAAAAAAAAATTATTCAGAAAATAAATAAGCTATTCTATAAAGAAAATAAGCTATAAATAAATAAGCTATTTCTATAAAGAAAATTCTGTTTGAATTATTATTTAACCATTAACAAAAACTGTAGAAAACTAAAGATAGCTGGCATGTCATTTTCTGAGAACAAATTAAAAGTTCCAACTGAAAAGGAGGATGATATGAGTGATTTCTTCCATAAGACATAAAATGTAATGGGAAAATACCTGGTTCTCACACTGTTGGCCTAATTTTATATATGAAAGTTTTCAGTGTGGTAAGGGAAATTCATGCAGTGAATTCTAGATGTGAAATATTCTCATATTTCCTAGAATCATGCACAAAGTCTGGAAATAAAAGACCTAATGTCACAATGATTGAGAGTAATGGAAATGGCTAATAACTTTTAATTTAAGTCTCTATTCTTTGATATAAAGTGAAATATTCTTCTTTCAACCAAAAACATAAAATATTTTAAATTCCCTCAAAATGAAAAAAAATTATACCTGTAAAAAAGCAAGTGACTCTGGAAGTTCAAAACAAGATGGAGAGTTATGATAGTTGTATCAAAATGTCTTGTAAAGGTATTGAACGACACTTATCTCTGTAATATGCTGTCCACAGAATCTGATAAGCATTAATCTTATTTCTTTTCTCATATGACATAAAGAATATCTGTCTATACATGCATGTTCATAAACTAAATTCCCCTTTAATGTTAGTTAAAGTCAGTTCTTTTTTAAAAAATAAAAAGACAAGAAATAGAACCAGATTATAAAAATATAATTTTTCTTGTATATTTATTTCAAAAGTGATGGAGAAGGCTATTGTTTTTTACATATATGTGAAGAACTGCAGAACTGTTTTAAGGTACTGGCCTTTGTTACTTTGGTAACAATGTAACATTTTTGTGCAATGTAAATAATCTACCCAAAGGGACTCACTGCCTTCAGGTTCCTGTAAACTCACAAACCAAAATTTCTCCATAGCTAGGAAAACTGAACATATTAATGAAATTTTTGTTGATTCTTATCAAACTGAGCCTAAGGAGCTCAATATCAGCTACAGAGAACCTAATCTGATTAGGAAAAAGGAAAGTTCAAGGAATCAAAATGCCTGTAAGACCTCATTGCAGAGACATGAACATTTTCTCCCAAACCAGAGAAGGTGGCTGCCAGCTTCAGTAGTAGGTAGATGTCTGTCTGTGCCAGGCTAATACACAAAAATTTTAAAAGCTAAGTAATGGTGCTCTCTTGCTCCTCAGTAACACTACACAGTCTTACATTAAATGTAAAATATTATGAGTTCTTGTCTGAATTATATTTTTTTCTATTTTAAGTACCAACCACTTCAAGGATAAAAAGAAATTAGATTTAAAAACACTTCTCTGTCATAGACTGGTGACATATACTGGTGACAACTGCTGAGTGGAGAAAAAAAAATACATTTTACAGGTAAGAAACAAGTAGAAAGGAATAGTAAAAATCTTGAGTAGAAATAGAATATGAAATCCTTATTGTACATCCATGCCCCATTCTGCCTCATTTCCTTAGCACCATTGCACTGTCTATGCAATTCCATCTCCACTAAAACCCTCAATGACTAGATCCCTTAAATCCTCTCTACATAGCAAAGGACTCTAATGTCATAATATGCCCCCGCTAAAAACATTATACAATTCAGAAATTGTTTCTGGAACTTAAATAAACTCTAGTGTTTATTTCCCCTCAGTCTTAAGAAACTATATAATATTTACCATTTTTTCCTTATACCATATATATATATACACACACACATATATATATATATATATATACTTGCTCCTTCTTTATTGGGATTCAGCAATGACACATATGTTTTTGAGGCTTCAGTATTAATTTGCTTTGCTGACTGTTCAACTTCTCATGTGTCATTCATAAGAATATTTTAACTATTCTGTGAATATGTAGGATACGGTTATTTTACTTCCATATTACAGCCACAAATATCTACTCTGATATTAAAAAAATTACTTGTTTTATTTGGAATTTTCCTATTTGAATGGAGTCAAGTGGAAAAGACATTAACATATGTATTAGTGAGACTAAATCTTATAAGAAAAAAATCTTCTGTTTTGTAGAAGAATGAAAACAAGAGTTCTTCAATGCTGCTTTGGGGACACTTTTGAACCTCAAGGATTTGCTCTTTTCTATATAATTTTAATAACTGAAGTGATGAAATTAGCAGTTTAATCTTTATTTTCCCATTATACTCAACAGAAAGAGTGAGAGAATGTGACAGATGGCATTACAAAATCAAGTTAGGATTCTTCTCTGCAGTACCTCTTTACTCCGATATATGCATCATGTGTGACCAAATTCTAAATCTAGGATTTATTTTATCACCTAAAGTTAGGTGTTCTGAATATTATTGTAAATCTATTTTCAGCTCTTTCTAGCCTAGATATTGCACTGTGCCTAAGCATGGAACAGTACCTGATTACAAATTTCCTTAAAATTTATATTTTGTTTTCTTAAAATATTTAGAGTTTAAACACAAAGGATATGCTATTTTGTTTCTAGCTAGCACCAGAATATCATCTTTTGTCAAAACCATTAGTCTGTTTCCTGTTGCAAACCCTTATGCATGTAAAACCTCTCTTTTATAATACCCTCTTATAATGGACAATATTCTCACAGTGATGACAACATATCAGTATTTATTTTCTATACCTGTAATTAAATGTAGTAGTTATTGTCCTTTTCAAATGATGAAGAAATGGAATACTACAGCTATTGTATTTTATTGTTTGTTCATGTGCTTAGTATTACAGTAGAGATAATTCTATGTGATAACAGGTTATTGTGTGATGGATCCTTATTCAGCTTGCCTCTATGACTGACCTAGAAAAACATTCACAAAATTTCTGACAAATTAAAAAGGGAGTTAAATGTTGCAACATCTTTGTCTTTCTGTGTTCACTTTTCAGGAATATCAGCTGCTCCTGTGAGAGTCTGATGAATTTCAAGTTCATCCAAGCTTGCCTGGTGACAAAATAAAATAATTTTCAAATGGAAATGAAACTGCTCTTTCAACTT
>VYXF01009743.1:261845-365668 GCA_013397295.1 Polioptila caerulea
TTTTTTTTGCAAAAGCTCAACATTATTGTATACCAGGAGCAGTGACAGATTGTGGTGATAAAACGACGCTGTCAGAGCTTTTATTGTGAGCGTCCTTCATCATGATTTTATGGAACTTAAATGTATCTTTGGTAGTCCCTGGCCTGTCTTCACTGCTAGCACTTTTATTCTCCTTAGACTTATGATAATGCTAAGCAGTAGAAGCAGCCCGTGATAGAACAAAGGTTAATTAACACACCAGATGGGGAGAAAGACCTGTTGAAATGTTCTACAGATTCTTGGCCAAAGTCCAGGCACAGAGGTTATTATAAGGTCCAGGCAGAGTCTCAGCCGACACTGGACTCATGACACTTAGAGAGTGAGCGGACACACACACAGCCAGTAACTGTGACACATTGCACCAAGACACCTTATTGTGCAGGAGCTGGAGAAAGCAGATGGACTAGAGGATTTCTTGCTGCCCATTCAAAGGATCTTTCAGCATTTACAAGATTTAATAAAAATACTCTCTGTTGTTTCATTTTCTTTTGATGTGTATAGATACAATTAATATTTAGACCACCCCTTCCAAAACAGTTAAAACAGTGATTGGTTGAGATTTCTAGGACAACCTAGTCATCCAGGCTCCCTTTGAAGTCAACAGAGAGATACCTTCCAAGAAAAATTAATCCCTCCTGTGGCAGACACAAGACTAACCTATTAGTTATATGGAATAACATCCTATTTGTTATTCCAGGCCCTCTCACTGAGGTATAGAAGGGCCACAGTCATAAACAGTTGTCTGGGCTAAAGGTTCATTAACTTCCAATAAATTTAGATACTATTTTATTTTTTAAAATCTGATATTAAAAGTATTTATAGAGGCTTCTAACATGAAACATATTAATAAGAACTCAATGGTTTTGTTTGTCCAGTTTAGTGTTTCCAGCATTAAAAATATTAGAAGGAATTAAATAGTCTTGTTTAGCTACTGCAGACACTTGCATATCAGAGAGCAATACTGGAATCCTTAAGCAAAATTATCTGAGAAAGGAAAATTCTGAGACTCTTTTTATAGTATGAAAATTAATTTTAAATTATTAATTATTTGATCTGATATTAAATGTGGAAGTCTTAAAACTTTATTCTTCCTTGTCTCTGACTATTTCAGGGAATTTCCTTTTATGTTTTCTCTGCTAATTAGAAAATCAGTCCTCTGGAAAACAAAGGAACTTTACCCTGCTGAAAGCAAAGGAACCTATAAAATAATAGAAAAAGAAATAATATTTTAAAGAAAAATTCAAAATTCAGAAAATCTGTCTTTTGAAATACTTGTTTCAGAAAACTTCAAGTAAAATGAAATTTATGCAACAAGTGCAAGTAATGAAATTCAGATGAAATTAAATTTGTTTAACTGCTGGTTATTTTCCAACCTGTGTCACATAAGTTGGACCAGTGTTCTAATAAACTTCCAAACTCACTATTTTCAATTTATTTATATACATATATTTCAAAGTTTACAGACACTTGTTAAATATCCTTTTGGCTACTTTCTATAACATCTACTCTTGAATAGGGGAGGTGTGAAAAGAATATAATTTTATTAGACAGAACTTTTGCGTCCATGTCCCTTTGAATTACTCTTACTCATTTACTCTTCTCCATAGTATATTTCTATCTAATTGCTTTCTCAATTTTTCCATGTTGAAAATAACAAGAATAATTTATTTTAAAGAGTTGTTAATAATTTCAAATCACTCCCAAAACAAGGAAAAACACAGTTTATTTTAGAACAGCCTGGTTTTTATTTCCCAGAAAAGCGACATTCAGTTTAAAGTTATATATGGTCATTGATTGAACCTTGACAAACTTCTACAAAGGCATTTGAATTTTTAAAATAACAAATAATTAATTGATATACCAAAAGCAGTGCTTACAAGAAAAAGGAAAAAAAAAAAAAAAAAAGCGAAAAAAAAGTAAAAAAAAATGAAAAAAAAGTAAAAAAAAAGCTATTTCACATTTAGGAGAAAAGACACGTTTCAAATTTATTTTTCTTTTTTAAATGTTACTTAAACATCTGAATCCCACAAATTTGAAATAGTTTTTGCAGCTTTACATTACAATCCCTTTGTTCATGTTATTTATACTGCACTTTGGTTGGTATGAAAGTTAGAAAACTGATGAAAGTTTAATGTTTCAATTACAGTATTTTTTCATTGTCTTTTAAAGAGGTTTTGAGATGGATTCAGACATGGATTTAAAACATTTCCCAACCAAATAAATCCAGATTTTTTTTGTTCATACCTTATTTCATAGCAAAGTCATATTTTATTTTGTTTTATTATATCACTTTCTTTCGTCTCATTTATTTCATACAACAGGCAGTCTCTGGATATGATAAAAACATATTTTTCAAGTTTTAAATGACACTTATGGTTTTATCATCTCCCACTGCTGTCATGAGATGCCTTTCCTGTATAATCTAAAAAGAAATCTACTGAAAGCCACAAGAATTGTGATCATCAATCCTCTCTCAGGTTTGCCATTCCTCTTCAGGAAGTTCCTCGGCTAAAAATAGTGGGAAACTTTCTTTTTAGTATTAGCAAGTATTGTTGTTGTCCTCTTCTGGCTTTTTTCTGTGCTAATGGCCACTTCTGAATATTAACCTAAATTCATATTTGATCCTACTTGACCATTCTTTACTTCCCTGAACTTTTATGTGGCAAGTCTTTTGTCTTTCCCTGACAACAGTAAATGATAAATTTATGTCAAAAAAGAGAATCAGGATGGCACTAGGCAACACGGAATAGGTCATTAATGAATTAATGAGATTTAAAATTCCTGAAGCATGTACTCTTGGCCAGTTGAGGCTCAAGAAAAGCTTCTCTGAGTAGTCTGCACCACATTGGATAGAGATATATTTTTTAAAGTATCCCCCAGCTGGTTGTCCTGAATGCTAAGGAGTCCTTTGAAGACAAAAGTTTGACAATACTTCCTTTTCTCTGCATTGGTTGGACTTGGTTCTTGTTTTCCTGAACCACTCAGCTCAGGAATGAAGTGGAGGAGGTTGATTGGTATAAATGAGGCAGCCTGGGCTCATTTCAGCAGTGAATTAAAATATAACAAGACTGAGGTGATGACAGTTCATTTCCTATTATTTCATAACATTATGTAACTTACTAAAAATACTGTCTTTTTTTCCCCTTTCAATTTTACAGTCAGAAAATCCTTAAACAGCTTCATTTATACTACCTGTCTGAGAATTTGCCTGGAAAGTGCATGAATTTCCAATTAAGTCAGCCTAGATTAATTTGCTTCTGCCAAAATCAAAATGTGAACATTAAATCAATCATTCAACAAGTTGCAGCCTAGTGGCCCAATATTAGAGCAAACTGGTATGTAGCAGAGTATTTGTTATCTAATACTCAACTAAAGAAGATTATAGGTAATAATACAGGTGACTAGGCAGGAATTCTTCTTTGCATTCCTCCCTGCTTCTCTGATCCAGAACAGCAGTAAAATATACCTTTGAAATTGGTTTGTAAAACATTTCTTGAAAATGACATAACTAAATGAACTGCCTGCTTTATGTCATAGGACCTGCTATTCTTACAGCGTTCAGGGTCTTGAGGAGTTATTGTCATAATCTAAACCTGGATTTCTATTGCTCCATGCCCATCAGAATTCTATTGATAATGCCTTCAAAAGATAGACACCTACCAGCAAAACAGGCACCCCAGTTAGCAGCAGTGGAATTGATTAACTTCAGGGATAACAGGTGCCCGTTCCCTGCTCCTACAGATCTGATGCACAGGAAATGTCAGACAATCTGGATTTTAGAAGTGGAAACTGAAGGCTTTATTTACTTCCATGAAGTATCATGCAGGGGCATATCTGTACATGAAAAGTTGGCATGTAACAACCAGCTTCCTTTGAACTACTAGCTACCTGTATATTTCTACTCTTCTTTAGTTAAAGTTAGTCAGATTTGCAAATAAGAATTGATTAATTTCCTTCTGTATCCTAATCTGTTTTAACCTGAAGTGATCACAAGCAGTGTGCATCTGTGTACAACTGAATGGGTAAAAAATGCAGACATTTCAGCAAGTTTTTGGCATAACAGATAATGGACGGTAAAGAGGATGATTTGCTGTGATCACACCAAAGAAAGGACATGGATAAAAGCAATCACATGTTTAGGACTGCCTATAATATCTGTCATAAGATGTCAAGGGAATCTCTCCATAACCTCAAATGGATTATTTCTCTGAAGTTCACCTGAAATTCAGCAGGAGGCAGTTAGGGTCTCTCCAATTTAAATGGTGGTTTTGGAGGAGCACCTACACCTCCATCTTTCTCCTACAACGTTTGTTATGGAAGAAACCAAGCATACATAGCAGAATGTGAATTTAGAGCACTAGAGATAACATTTACTCAATCCCAGAAGTATCTGGGCTATAGCTCATTCTACCAATTGCATCAAAGAGGATCTATTTTTTATGCTCTGCTGTGCCCTTACTTAAAAGTTCTCATTGCAACTACTTACGAAATCTACGACACTGAAAGTCTTCAAGAGAAAATTACCTGATGGTATGGCTGAATGAACATATTTTCATTAAAACCTCATCAATGGACATACATTTTGACAGGGAAATTATTGATATTTCATGACAGAAAACAGAAAAAAGAAGAGAAGGAAAAGATCCATAAATTCAAAAAGCTTTGGGTTTTATGACAAGTTTAGTAAATATATTACATGTCCATGCTGGCACCTGTCATTTATAGGTTCATACAAGAGCAAAGTATGAACTTAAATTCCCACAGAGAAAGTGTTTTGTTTGGCTGCAGGTCAGAGATGAAAACAGTCTTTAGCTAAGAGTATTTCAGATAATCTCTTACACCACAGGGTACTGCAGACAACAGCTAGGAAATTCGAAAGATAATAGTAAAAAATATTTATTGAAAGCTGTCATGAAAGGGAATGAATCAGAGCAAAGCTAAGCCAGGCAAAGGGTTCTGGGATATCTCACTGGAGATGAGTTTCCTTTGGGATAAGATTTTATTCAAGGCAAATGTATAATGGAAAATATTGCAGTAGGGCTGACAATGGAAATGAATGGTTAGTAAATTAAAAGTTATTGAAGTTTGCAAGAAACTCACCAAAAAAATTCTAATTATTACTTTAAGCATTCAAGCTCAGACTTGTAAGATAAAAATTAAAGTGTTTTTTTTTTTCTGTTATTTTAGTTCAAATAATTGCATATATTCCTGGGGACTTAACTTAGGACCTAATTTTTGTTAGCTTTACTGTTCCTTCATACTAACTGACTGTATAATGGATCACCAGAATCTATGAAAAGTGTCAGGCTCATCTATTGTTTTGTCTAATAAATGTTTTACAATGAAAACTATAACATTTGTTAGGAAAAAAATTCTTACTTATTTTTTTACGTGAAAGTGGAAAATGTTCCCTTTCCTCAGTGAAGAACAGAATAGAATGGAAATATTTTTTCAAGACTATATGCTATTATAGTTGGTTTTCCGTGTTCTGCTCCCTTCCTCAAAATTTTTTTATTTTTACTTCCTTTCTGAATTAAATTTGTTTGGTTTATATTGATTTCTTTAATATCTTTCTTCTAAGAGAAAGGATGTTTTTAAAACTACATCATTCTGTACAGATTTACTGAAGAAATAAGAGTGACCAAAGATTTACTCAGAAAAAAAAAAAAATCCCGTTCTGTAAGTCAGATTATCTGTATGAATAATTAAAAATTCTCAGTTTTAATAAGTAACTGGCTTTACAACAATAACAGCCATCACAAGAGAGTCTTTATTAGATGTTCATTATTTTGGATCCGTAGATCTTCAGAATTGAATAAAAAGGTGACAACCAAACTCTTTCCCTATCTACAAAGAAACTCATACTAAAACAAATCATCTGTACCTCTCCTGTAGTAGTGAAGTGAATAGTAAAAATGTTCTATTTATCTCTCTGTGTGTCTTTAAAATACTTTAAAAACAAGAAGCCTGTTTTCATCTACTGAAAAGTTAACAGGTTTGAAGTAAAAAAAAATTGTAAAATATTTTTGCTGAAGTAATTTATGTTCTCTGGTTTTAGTAAAAAAAAATATACAACAAATTCTTGATGGAAGTACTCTTTGTGTTAATAATTAATAGTATTAAAGCTGCAATATCTGGTCAGTTTAGGTCTAAAGATCTCACAATGTGCTTCAAAACCTTTTTCATCCATTAGTATGAATTTATCAAAAAATTAACAATATTATTTTCTTTTATTATTGGCAAAGTTGCATGAAAAATTCTAATATCTTTTAGGTTTCCAAATGAAATATGCTTGCGTAATTCTTCAAATTTTATGTAGCTCCAAAACCTTCATCCAAACCTCATGTAACCTACAATCTTTTTTTTTTCTTTTTTTTTTTTTTTAATTATTATAAAAACTAGGAAAAAAATACAAGTTTTGTTTTCCAGCGTTGAACGAAAACCCATTTCAAAGTAAAAGAAAGCCTTTGATAATCCACGTTAATACACTCAATTCCTCTGAAACTTTAATCCTTATAATTAATGGCACACTCTTTCTTTACACTTTTTAATACATTTTGTATAGTCATCCAAGCAATTAATTTGATACATAGGAGGGCCCAGCCTCAAAATTCTATGGCAATCAAAGGAAAAATTACACAATCTAAACATTGCATAAAGAAAACACCAAGACCAAATTATTTTTATATGCATAAATACTGTGATTTTTCTGACTCTGGATGTTCAACCGAAAAGTTTCTCCAGAGGACAATTCATGATAAAATAATTACACAGGGTTAGAGTTTATTTTGGAGGTAGAAGTACTTTTCAACAGTAAAGGGTGGAGGTTTCTTAATAACGAGAATGAAGTCTGTTCATAATTATGGGCATCAACAGTTAAAAAATTAAAATAAAGGACAAAAAATCTCAAAGCCCCCAAACTGGGCTCCTGTATGGACAATTAGGTTCTGTTCACTCATATATAGTTCACCTACACTTGCTGTCCAATGCTTATAGTTCAGGCATCTCACATTTTTGTGCCTATTTGTTAAAAAACGTCTATGCATTATATGAACCTGAAATCATGCAGGCCCTACATCTTCACACGAATCCAATTTATTAATGTAAGTAACAAGTTTGTCATAGAACACTGAATTTCTGTGTACATGCTTTAGGTTCATCTTGTCTTGCTACAAATCTGTTGTTAGGTTGAATTTTGTTTAAAAACAAGTTCACAATAAAGATTTAAAATAAACCAGATTTCTGAAGAGTATTTGTGAATCCCATACTTAACCTAAAAAAACTGAGACTCACTAAGGCCATATGAAATACAATTCTAACTCTTTTCAGGTTGCTACATGAGATATTTTAATCAATTTTTAGTTGCTTAAGAATTTACCAATTCAAACCTATTTTTTTGACTTTTTTTTAAAAAAGTCATTTTAAGACAGGCCAATTTACCACTAAGAGTGCAACATATTGAGACAGTTGATACATATAACAACAAATTATTTTTAATTTTGCATGAAACATTCCTCTGTGTGGTCTGTGATAGTATCTAGAAATATATTGAGCAAATAAAAAGAGTAAAAAGAAGAAAAAAAAGTGAAGAAAGTCAAGGAACACAGTAAAAAGTTAGGAAAATTATTTTAGTTTTTCAGTGAACCAACAAAACCCTGATAACATTGGTTGGGCCCCATTGCCACAAGTCTGATTCTATTTTGATTTTAGGCTGCTGTGGGGCTTTTTTTGGTGAAAAGACAGGTCAATTTGGCTCCATAATATCAAATTCATAAAAATACCAAAAAACTATAAAGGAGAAAATTTTAATCATAAGCATTTGAAATCAAATTTTAATTCCTCCTAAAGGTTTACTTTTTCCACACTGGGAAGGCTTTGCAAAGCACAGGAAGATGTAAAGAAATCAAGTTGCCATTTTTCTAGTTGATCACAAACAACACTGGAGAATGAAAAGCTTTTACATAGTGCATACTCCAAAAGAATAGCATAAAGTTGAACATTTGTTGACTTAATGCATTTCATAATCTATGACTAGAAATAATCATTATTTATCTTGTAAGTACTAGATAAGATCATATTTGTAAGAAAATGCTT
Organism: Polioptila caerulea; assembly: GCA_013397295.1. Lineage (NCBI taxonomy): Eukaryota > Metazoa > Chordata > Aves > Passeriformes > Certhiidae > Polioptila > Polioptila caerulea. The sequence goes on from VYXF01009743.1 coordinate 269,979, forward strand.
AATGATAAAAAAGTGAAAGGAAGCACGATATTGTCACCTTTCTTCCTGTGTCTTTCTGCTTAATTTATTTTCCCAGGAATGTTTTTATTATCACACTACACAACAGACTTAAATGTAGCTATACAGACTGGAGAATGCATCTGTATTTTCTCTTCTCCAGGACCTAGAAAGATTTTCCTTTGGACACTTAGAAAGTGTCCAAAAGAGGACTATGAAGATGGTTAAGGGCTTAGAAAGCCATACAAGGAGAGGCTGAGGTCAGTTGGCTTGTTCAGCCTGGAGAAGAAGAGGCTGAGAAGAGACCTCATCACAGCCTCCAGCTTCCTCATAAAGGGAAGCGGAAGGGAAGGAACTGATCTCTTCTCTCTGGCAGTCAGAGACAGGACCCAAGGGAATGGCCTGAAGTTGCATCAGGGGAGGTTTAGGTTACGTTTTAGGAAAAGGTTCTTCACCCAGAAGGTGGCTGGGCACTGAAACAGGCTCCCAAGAGAAGTGGTCGCAGCACCAACCTGACAGAGTTCAAGAAGCTTTTGGACAATGCTCCAGGCACACTATGAGACTGTCCTGCATGGGGCTGGGCTTTGGACTTAATGATCCTTGCACATCCCTTCCAAGTCAGAATATTCTGTTCTATGATTCCACAAAAATGTCTCACTTCAAATGGCAGAATGTACAATTACTCTCTAAATAAAATTGAGACAATTTTGCTGATAGACTTTTTACACTGTTTAATTAATTTTTTTTTTAGAGTGTTTTAAATAACTTCTTACCCATAGCCTCCAAATAAACTATGTTTTACCACTGGAGTCAAAGTACTCTAGGAGCAAAAGTAGCAATGTGTGTTGCTGAATCCCTTGCCTATTACTTTTAAATACACCAAAGGAACATTTTCTCAAATCTGCAGAGAGCAAACACTTCAATTGAAAATAGACAATTTTATCTCTACAAATTTAATGAAGAAATAAAATTACTTTAATAGCATGTATCAGTAGGGGCATGCAGAAGTAATGTCGCTGTGAATAACTCTTGGAAAACAATTAACCTTTGAAGCAACATCTTGCTGTATTGTGTTTATGTGACAAGATTTTGGTAGTGAGGGAGTTATGGGGTGGCTTCTGTGAGGAGCTTCTAGAAGCTTCCCTCATTTTCAAAAGAGTCAATGACAACTGACTCCAGGATGGATGGGCTGCTGGCCAACGCTGAACCCATCAACTGTGGTAGCACCTCTGGGATAACAGGTTTAACAAGGGGTAAAAAACAACTGTGCAAGAGAAGCCTGGAGAGGGGCATGAGAAGATGTGAACGAAACAGTCCTGCCAATGCTGAGGATGGTAACAAAGAAGGCAGAAGAGATTGTCCAGGTGCTGGGGTTGAGATTCCACTGCAGCCTGTGTTACAGACCACAGTGCAGCAGGTTTTCTCTCTGAAGCCCATGGAGCATCATGGGCATGTAGAGATCCACCTGCAGCCCATGGAGAATCACACACTCTGTCAGGGCAGTGCCCAAAGGAGGCTGTGAACCCGTGGGAAACCCATGAAACAACAGGCTCCTGGCAGGACCTGTGGCTGCATGGAGAGAGGAGCCTGCAGTGGAGCAGGTTTGATGGCAGGATTTGTGACCCCATGGTGGATTCACTCTGGAGCAAGCTGTTCCTGAAAGACTGCATCCTGTAACAGGGACCCACACGAGAGCAGTTTGTGAAAAACTAGAGAAGTTCATGAAGGTCTGTCTCCCATGCAAGGGACCCCACACTGGAGCAGGGGAAGAGTGTGAGGAGTCCTGCCTCTAAGGAGGAAGGAGTGACAGACACAAGGCGTGATCAGCTGACCACAGTCCTCATTTCCCACTCCCCTGTGATGCTGGGAAGATGAATTAGGGAAAATAAGGAGTGGGGTTGAGCCTGGTAAGAAGGGAGGATAGGGGGAAGGTGTGATATGATTGCATTTTATTTCTAATTTCCTAGTCGGATTTGTTGTTAAATTAATTTCCCCAGCTTGAGTTTTGCCCATGACAGTAACTGGTAAATGATCTCCCCCTGTCCTTATCCTGACCCACAGCCTTTGAATACATGTTCTCTCCCCTGTACAGCTGAGAAAAGGAGTGATAGATCTTTGTGGTGGGCACCTGGCATCTAGAGAGGGTCAACACACAACACCTGCAAAATCTTTTGCTCGAGCGCTTGAAGTTATGACACAAATCTCTGAAGACATAAAATTCTGATTATTCAGTGTTGACTAATAGATTATCACTGTTTACCATAACATACCTTTGCTTTTGATGCAGCCTAACACAAATTATCTAGCTTTCCAAAGCCTGTATTTTGATTTTATATTGAGCTTGTTATTAACCACAATCAAATATGCAAAGTCATATTCTAAATTTGTACCTTTTTTCCTGAATGACTGTTATTTTCCAATTAGTCATATTGGTATAATCAAGAATTTGTCAAATTATGTTTTGATTAATGATTTTTTTTCTGCTATACTTAATAAGCACACAATGGCAATCATCACTGAGAGAAACCTTCTCCCATCTGGGTTTTCATATTATAAAGAATGAATGTGTTATTAACTGGCTACAATTTTGCTCAGAAACCAACAGATATTATGAACCACAGTCAGAAAGTATGTATAATGACTGTTTGCATGTTTAAACACAAGTGGGTACTTTGCAGCATCATTTCATGATTGTTAGCCTAACTCTGAAGACAGTCTTCCGGTAGTCTTTGAGCATATGTTTGAGGAACTGGCAGTTATAGTGGCATTTCTTGAAATAGTTTCCCTCAAAAAAGAGCAAGTTCAGTTTTAAAGACACAGACTCCTATCAGCATATTTGCAGGAAATAAAGTGAGAGTGGAAAATGCAATTGGAAAGTTCTTTCACACCCTTAATTTCTCCTGCTTAACAAAGAAGAAAATTGCAAATTATCAAATAATGGCTGGAATTGCTTCTTCTAAAGGTTTAGTTTCAAACTGTCTTCTGAGATACTGCATATGTTAATTCAAAGTCATATTGTGGGCCTGGCATTGCTGTTGTCTAGTGTTCCAATTTTCTTTTCTCAAAAAGTACAGAGAAAAGAGTTTAGCCTGGATGGTTTGTGATCCTGCTGTGGGATTTGTTTGTTCAGGTTTTTATCAGAATAGGAACTGAAGAAATGGTACTGAGAAGTGCAAATATCTGTGGATTAAAAACAAAGATATTTTATATACAGACCAATAAATACTAAAGGAACAGAGTTTTATAATGTTCTGTTCATTTTCTCCAAATAGAATTAATTCTGTAATTAATCTCCTTTTTTAATTGAATTTTACCTGACCTACTGAAAGGTTTACCAGCACTGATATACTTCCATTAGAAGTTGAAGTTCTGATACACTGCATTCAGCAAAAAGATATTTTGCCAGAAAGTCCTCTATCAGATGTAGAAGTAAGACCCTTGAATTTCACTGTCATGTCAGAAAGGAAGTTCTTTATATCTGATATGAAACATATAGATGCAGCAGATACTGTGTTATGAAAAGTTGGCTTTATACTATTCACCCTTGTGAAACAGATACCTTAATACTATATATACATCTATCAGCTCCTGGGGAGCAATCATTTGCCTGGTGTTAAGAAATTCAGACTAGAATTTCTAGTTCTTTACCTCAATGAAGCATTATTACTGTGCTACAAGCAAATAAACTATCATTTCACAGCTGCCCAAGTCAACATAATTAAGAAACTGAGAATACCGACAGACATTAAGAATAATATCCACAGTAGCATGTAGAAATGGCAGTTCTGTTGCTTTAGTACTACTAGAACTAGTTAATAATTAAGGAAGTGAATCAAACTCAGTAAATATCTTATAGACTTATGGAAATCATAGGATCACAGCATGGATAAGGTCAGAAGCATGGGTCAGAATGGGTCATCTTGTCCAATCTCCCTGCACAAACAGGGCCATTCCAGAGAACACGGCACAGGATTTTTCTGGATGGCTCTAGAATACCTCCAGTGAGGGAGACTTCATAACCTCTCAGGGTAATCTGTTCCAGTGTGTGTGGTCATCCACACACTAAATAAATTCATCATATTCAGGTGGAACTTCCTGTGCATCTGTTTCTGCCTATAGCCTCTTGCCCTATTGCTTCTGGCTCCATTTCCTCGACAGGCTCCTTTCATAAATTTATGTACATTGATGAGGACCCCTCCCAGCTCTTGAGGCTGAAGTGGCTTCTCCAACAAGATTCTGTAGAAATGAATAATGAGAAAAATGTGGCAAGAACATGCTCTGCAAAAACAGATGATTTTTATTTGGTGTATAAATGAAACTGCGTGAGTGTGAGTGTTACTGCGAGTCGCTGAACAGGCTCGTTCTAAACTGTTGCTATTTGTGTGCTTTTATTAGATTTTACTGACACTTATTTTGTCTCTACAGCTGCTGCTCAGAGTACTACTAGACAACTAAGCTAACTGAATATGTGTAGTCACTGGTATGGAATGTCTTACCAGTTTCTGATTATATATTTACGACTATATTGTGAGCATTACCACTACTCGAAAAAGGGATTCCTATTATTGTCTTTCAAGATATTCTGTCATTTCTGTGGTTGTTTGAATGTAAAATATCACTTGGATGGCAGTATCATTCTGTTCATTGTTATCAAAATCAAAAATGGGCTTTCACGAAAATAGAGTTTGGTTTTATCAAACCATATTGGGAATGACTAATAGAAAAATCTAACTTGGTACATTGTTCCTTTTTCTTTGGTTGATAAAGTAAGATATAATCCATCTTATTTTCAAATGCAAGAGTATCTGATAAAATGAACAGATAGACTTTATGGCTAATGGCTTTTATTCTGATCAACAGATGAATGACATCAAGGATATAAATAGAAGGCACATATCCATGCTGTGGTTGATGATTCTGTGTTAAAATGAGGCAGCTCACATTTGAGTTAGTGAAGGAACTCAATGTTCCATCAGAGAAGGGCAAAAAAATTATTCTTAGATGAATCTTAATTCACGTACGTCTGAAGCAGATTATGAATTTAGCAAGCAGCTTTCATTCCCTCTATATGTTATAATTGTAATTAATATGTCTCTGACTGAGAGATGGTCTGAACATTTTTTTTTTTCCTCTTTCTGTGACAGACAGGTTGGGATAGAAAACTTTGTTAGGCTGAAATCTGTAATAGCTGCTCTCAAAGGAAGGAGTGGTAATTTGGGCAGGGTGAAAACCATCAGTTTCAGAGAAGCCAAATGAGCATATAATCGAAATCTTCAACTTTCAAGGTTCACTTGCATGTTTAAATAAAATGAGAAAATTTATATAAATTCCTTCTCTTCTTTTAAAGGCACCTACACTGACCCCTTTATTTTCCAGGTCTAAAAGTACTAATAGAAAAATGAATGGAAGAACAGGAGTTGTCCTACTGATTGTTTTACTTAAGGTGGTTGCTGTTTTTTAAACTTAATGTATATGATGGTAAAATGATACAATGATGGAATGCATTTTACATGCCTTCTGTTTCTCTGACTTGGGACTAGAGTCCTCTATCAGATGCTACCCAAAACAATTATTTCATTTAGAACAAAGGTTATTGGCTCATGGGCGAGTGAAGCAAAACAGGATGTTGACCTCCACATCAAGCTAATCTGTGGATGTAATGCCCTTTTAAAGTCATACTGTCAGATTTTATAAGTTACTGCTTGCTTTGAAGCTACAGTCAGAACATATTGAATGCAGCAGGTACAATGAAGAACTCCCTTGACTTACAGTTGGGTATTAATTAATCAACAAATAAGCAAAGACACCTCTCATAATAAGCAACACCAAAAATCCACAGTGAGGCTTTCTTTTTTTGGTCAGTGTAGGATATATTTACAGGATAAAACAGAACCCAAGAACTCTGTCCAGAGCAGCTATGCCATGTCTCCATCTGTACTGGTGGGCTAAATAAAACAGTGCCAGAGGCAAGATGATCTTTGTCTGCTAGTTGCCAGTACACTCCCTAGTATATACTTGATTTATGCCAACTTCAATGCTTTGGACAATGCCTAGGAATTTTTTTGGGTGTTGAGTGAGGAGGAACCATTTCCAGGGTGCAGTACACACAAGACTGTTATCTAAGTGATGCTATCTGTCCTCAGTACAAGAAAAGTGTGTCTGAACTATTTCAGTTATTGGTTTAGGCGAGCTGCTACAACTGTAGTCAATGGCTGGAAAAGTTCAGGTAAGATAAACAGGTAAATAAATGCTTAATTTCTAAATCTTTGCTCCTCTGAGAGTGTTCTGTTACTGATAAAATAAATTTGTGATTTAGATGGATTTCCTTTTATGTTGAAATAGTAAAGAATTGTATTTCTTCATTTGGTTTTGTGAGCTGCCTTTTCATAAAATAGCTGGAGGCTTGATGTGGGAGGAATGTTTGTACATGTCCACCAAACTCATCACTTTTCTATTTTTATTCAAGATGACTGTACAGTCCTAGATACAGACAATGACAGACCAAGACAGATTCACACAAATACCTGTGAGTAATGTTCCACCCTCTCTTACTCAGGTCAGAGCACCTTCAAGTTAATCAGCATTAGAAAATAAATAAATTTTAAAATTACATTCATTATATGGAAAAGTTGTAGAGAAAAGTGACATTAGCCTTTTCCAAGGTAATTTATTCAGCATGTTCTTAATTGGGAAAATTTGTCTTTGACATTTTTCAATTGTACAACAAAAAAAATAGAGGAATACAAGAAGAGAAATGCTATCTTAAGAATGATCATTCTAAATTTCCTCTAACACCTTCCATTTAGAAAGAGCATATTTACAAGACAAATTCTACTGTAAGTGAAACCATGTTTATTATTATTTTTAATGCATTCACATTAAAAAGGAATAAAAAATTTACCTAGGAATTGGCAGATTTTTTTTAATGGATAATACACGAAAATTTTCAGACTTCTATATAAACCTTTTATAGAGCAGAAATTAATAATTTGTACAGAGGAAGAAAAAAGATTATGTAAACCAAGGTAGAATAGAAATTAATTACCTGGAACATTGCTTAACAGCGGAGATCAGTAAAAATTAGGTTAGTCAGGGACAAAAATAGGTAAAAAACATGCTGCAGCAGTAGTCTACAAAGAGCTAACAACATAATTTAAATTATTTAACATATTTTTAACATATTTAGATATATTAGTATGAAAGTATTTCTGTACTTTGATTTTAATCTAATTTTTAAGGTTATCATCTAGGAAAAGTGGCTAAGCAAAAACACAAAAGAAGTTTAAAAAAGTGAGAATGACAATAAATCTGTGTGCGTGTGTGTGCATGTATGAGTGTATATGCACATTTCTTTTTATACAGAAATGAGTATACATTTTCCAGGAAATAATTTAGAAATCCAACTACTCATGTAATTGACAACCAAATAATTGTATTGGTCAAAGAAGATAAACTGCATTCCTGTGATTTTTGAGGTATGATTCATGCTAATTGACTTCAGAAATGAAAACAAATTCTAAAATAACAGAATGTGCAATAGTGTCTTGTCTTTAACTGTACTGAGTATTGATGTCTATTGTGAAGGCAAATTTACAACTGAGGAACATTTTCTTCCATTTAATCTATTCCAACAGTAAACATTCACCTCTCAGAGCTATCACTGACGCTGGAAATTTTTGAGCTATCAAAAATCTGAAACTTTGTGAAAACCATTAAAAACCTCACAAAAAAGACCTTTTTCTTTTCCCCCAGTGAAAACCCATTTTAATGTCTTTGTTCTAAAACCCTAAACTAAGTATTTTTGAAACTCTGAAAGCAAAGAAAAAGTCTGGAGGATTTCATAAAATTTGTGAACTATCTTGCCTTTTTCTTGGGCCACTTGTGTACTTGAATTAGAGATAAAAGGACACCTATACTTCTTTATTGTTTATATAGAACCAAGGTAAAATTTTCTGGGAGTAATCCTGTTTCCTATATAAATACTCTATATTTCAGACCGTGGCCACATGCAACACACTTCCAAATGCAATTAATGCTCTGTCTTTTATTACTTAAAAGTGTTGAGGAGTTTTAAAATTTTTAATTAAAAAAAAGTAAACTAAACCAAAGAAAACTGCACTTGCAGATAGTAAATTCTGCAGTTTTAGTCAAAGTCCTTAACAGCCTCTTCTATGTTGGAGATTTTAGATAACACAGTTGATACGCCATAAATGATAGTGTGAGCACAATATATTATCTCATATAATAAAAAAGTTCAGACTAATCACTAGAGAGGGTGATTTAAGTTAATTTGTTTTATGAACAAGGAGAGATTTCTTAATAACATAGTGTTCAGAATTCAGAAGTAGTAATTGAACAGATGGAGACAGTAATGCTTTGCATTACTCTGGCCAGCTTGGCAAAAATATGTTTGTGCATAGCCTGTGTAAGCTGTATATTTTAATTCCTGCCTTATATGATAAAGGAGAAATAGTTAAGAATATGCTGCTCTGAAGAATTTATTCCTAGCTGACCAATAGGTAATTTAAAGGTTATTATTGTGAAAAAGTTACATTTGCATAACAGTATTCCTATACGGAAAAGCTATAAGTAAAGTTTTTCAAGGGCAAATTTATGCAGAAAATAATACAAAAGTTTTCTAAATACAAAGATACGCTGTCTAGCTCCAGAAACCCACAAATAGCTGGAAGATACAGTTGTTTCCTGGAGAAATACTCCCACGTACTTGCTTAGTTTCTAGGCTCCTCTGTGGACATTCACTCTTTACTGTGGGAAAGAGAACATTGGACTCCACATTCTTAATTTGTCCAAAGCTAGAGCAACTTCTTGAAGGTCAGCCTTTCTATGAGTGCTGACAAAAACTGCTCATAACTTCTCACTGTTAATGACTCATGTAACCATTATTGTTTTACAGAGAATAATGACAATCACAGCCCTTTAAATAACTAGATGAAGGTAAAATATAGATATTAATTGTCTGTGCAAATATAACCATAAAGCACTACTAATTTCATTCACATTAACAGCGTTCTATTTCAGATAGTACTAATATTATTGTGTCACTGCAGTATGCAAGTCTAAGCATGTGACTGGAGTAAAAATAAATCCCAATTTTTATTACAGTATGTGAGTCCACAATTCCCTTTGTAGAGTTCAAGCAGTTTATTAACTTGTCTGCTTTATACTTTCTTCTGCTTTGCAATGAACACAATGGTATGCAGCATTTTGGGAAGGTTATATAAAACAGAAGAAGCATCTCACTCTCTTGATCCTGTTTACAATATGATAATTGTGTGTATAAAGGCTTACTCAAGTATAAAACCTGTTGGAAATGCAATGAATTGAAAGATCATTGAAGCAGGTCCATAGAATTAAAAATGCTTCTTGGACTTTATTGCAGCTCTACTAGAGACTAGTTCAACTTCAGATCAGCTATTAAACCAGTGCATACCTAGAAAAATAAGGAATTCACAAGTTGGTCAGGCATGCAGTTACCCAATGACACACTCCTAATTCAGTTAGAAGGACTTTGTATGAAAGTGCAACACTGCTTCACAGAGGTTCAACGTGCTAATAGGCATGCTAAGTCATCTGTAAAGTGTTACTCTTATTCAGATAAATATTAGATAATCTTGTTAAATGAGAGATTGTGAGAAATGTGGCTCATTAGAAAACACTACAAAGTTTTCAGCGTGCACCCAAAACACATTAGCTAGATTAGCTAAGGTTTGAGTATTATTTTCTCTAAACATTGAATCGGCTTTCTGAAATTCCTCAGTGTTTCTTCCAGGCAATTATGTACTTTGGAACACTCATGTCTTCTTTAGAAGTAAGCTTACTTCACAAGAGCCACAAGGCAAAATCACTTGTCACTCACTGTGTACTGGATGAAAAAACTACTTCATTACAACTTTTTTTGATTTGTAGTGTATTTCAATGTAGAAAGGCATACATGGCTTACACATTTTAAGCTTTAAAGCGAGAGTTTGTTTTTCTCTTGTGTTCTATTACTCACAAGAGTAACTGTCCATACATTCTGTTTCTTTTAATAAAGAAGCAGCTTATACAAGGAAATTTTTCTCAACCCTCTTTATTTCTAACCATAAAATCAGCCAAATCTTGCAGTCTAGCTTTGGCCCCTGGTAGTCTGAAATGGTAAAGGATTAAGGACTGTTTATTCTCTCATCTGATGAAATCAACCAGTAGTATTACACAGGTAAAAATGCAAGTCTTACAAAACACAGCACTGTTTTTAAGGTGTGCTGCATTTGGTTTAGTTACACATTTGCCCAAATTTCAAAAATTTTCTGTTTAAACAAAAGCAATAGCAAGAAACTTTTAAAGGAATGCTATGCAAGAACTATCATCCATACTTAAATATTACTTTTGATATTTCTGCTGTCCCTGAGATGAATTTTCCATGTTAAGGAGTCATATTACACCAATTTGGTATCTAATCATCTAGCAAAACAACAAAACTTTTAAAACTTTTGTAAGTTTTAAAAGTTTGTTTTATTTTCTGTTGTGTTACTAATAATTAAAAGTCTTCACCAGATCTGAGTAACATGAATTTAATTTTTCAAAATTTTTCATGAATGTTCTTCTAAATGTTTCCCTGTTTTTGGTTTGTTTTTTTTTTTTCTAGAACACACAATTATTAATTTTATGAACCCAAACACCTTCTTCCAAAGTGCATTTTACAGTTTCTCATAGTGCCAGGAATGTCTGCACCCACAAGCTGATGTTAAGAATCCGACAGGCACGTCCCTTTCATCACAGAGTTTTCTGAGGGTTATCAGGTGACTATCATTGTTGATGGAATCTCAAAAGTACATTTTCTTCTTGCCATCCTCACAGGCACAAGACATCTCAACAATTAATTATGGCTACATTAAGCTGCTTCTTCATTCAGAATACCAAGTCCTAATCTCTGAATGAACAGATCCTCATGACTGGGGCCCACATATATGTTGTTATGACAACATTTGTTGAGGACATTCATTTGTGTGTAGAAAGATTTATATATCATGTTCTTGAAATATATCTACTTAAATCACTTCAAGTATCTTGCTTTTAATAATTTTTCTCAGAGCTATTTGTTGTTGATGTACCTCATTTTTTCTAGATAGAATTTTCTAGTTTATCCAATAAGGGTAACTCTTTACTGAATGCCGTGTGTACTCTGCTTTCCAGTTCAGATTCTTTTATATAATGAACTGATCAATACAGCTACATTGATATTTATGTACTTTGAAGATTTCAGTAATCATTTTTCTTTATTGGCTGAGTTATTTTCCTCACAGAAATGTTCTCAGTAATAAATCCTTTCGAATTATGAAGGCAGTAATCTGAAAGCCCTGTAACTTATTTTATTTTTCACTACATAAATCAGTGAAAATCCTTCCAAACTGATTATAGAGAAACAGAGTTTAAAAGAAGAACTAATACATACTATGAATTGTTTATGAAAAATGGGGTTTTATAATAATTTTCTTAATGAAGTGTAAGGAAACAGCTCCATTTTGTTGTTTGTCATATGTCCTCGTTCTGCCTCTCTGCATATGCAAAGACCTTCTGATGTTATCAAAGATGAAGAAAACAGAACATCAGCTAGTGCATTTCATAGCTTCCTATTATCTCAAATCCAATTTCTTTGTTAAAAAGGTAACATTTTTTTATGAGACTAGATAAGTTCAAAATTTGTTTGATGTCTTAAACTCTGCTTTTAAGAAACAATTCAATTTAAAAAAGTTTCAGAGATGTGCTGTTTGACTTCATGAAAATCTGTTTCTTCCTGTCTGTAATTCTACATCCATTATATATATTTCAAAAGTCACTGGTTAACATTAGAATAATATGATTCTTAGGAGAATAAAGAAGAACTTACACCATATTAATGTCTGCTTTGTACTTGTAATTTTGAAACAAGAATGAGAAAGAATAACAAAAAAAAAGGTGTATACATAGAGCTCCATGCTTACTTTAATTTTTAAAACATAGAAACAATTCCTAAATGTTCTGAAGGTCAAAAAATCTTAATACTAAAATAAATCTAACTGCTGTACAGGTGTAAAAAAAACCCAAACAAACAAGCCCACAGGTAACAATAGGAAAACATAGCACAGATATTTATGCATTTGTACCATTAATTTTATCTCCAAACTGCTGGAAATCATTAGAAATCAAAATGAAGGATTGAAAAAGTCTTAGAACAATATAAAGAAGAATATAGATTAGCAAGTAAATAAAAAAATATATGTATGTAGTATGGGAAAGGGTGGTCACCAAATGTCTCTGTTTTAAATTATACCAACAAGTAGTAGCAAAAGTAGTTGTGAGTTACAGTGAATGGGCAAACCTTAACAATTTAAGTTTTTTTACTGTATGCTAAACTTCTCTAAAGGAACTTTTTACAGTAGAATACAAGCAAGCAGTTAGCATAAGGGAGTATTTGACAAAACTACCTCTATCTTTGCTATTCATGTACAGATTACAAATGTTTCTTGTGAAGTGTTAGTTGAAAAGCAATCATAGGAATATTACATGAAAGTGGCCCTGAAAATTGATATATCTACTTTAAACTGCTACACATGTAATATCTCAAGCAGATATAAAGAATTGTTATGGAAACAAATAACCATTTATGCAAAACAGCTCTAAGCTACAAGACAAGCACAAAGTGCAATATCAAATTATTCTCCTATTGACTTTCATTTGACTCCTCCTTTACAGATGAGGAAAAAAGGAAAAAGAAAAAACCTAACCCCCTGAAGAAATACTTGTGAATGGCAAGTAGTGCCATGACACAATTTTGCTACATTAAATCAGTATCAAGCAACTTCTGTTAGCAAACAAAGCTCTTCAATTTCCCCTTCTGAACTCCTCAAGACCTCCACTGAAAGCTCATTAGGCCTCTATACTGTCAAATGCATCAGAACACAACAGATCTCTAGGTCGTTGAAGCCTCAAATTTTTCTTCAAAAAAGACTACTGAAAGGATCAGGATACAACTTTAAAATATTTTATAATATATAATTTTAGTTGGAACACCTGCTATCAAATAAATTATTTCAAATATAATATTGAAATAAATACTTACTTTCCACTGAATAACAACAACAAACAACAAACAATAATAAAATAATAATAATAATAANTATATTGAAATAAATACTTGCTTTCCACTGAATAACAACAACTAACAATAATAAAATAATAATAATAATAGCAATAATAATAAATATGTTTGCCAAATTTGGTTTTCTGACCAGACAAGTTGTATGGTACTATTTCTATTCCTGAAGGCATAGTTAAGTATCATCCCACATTTTTCTATTTTAAACCTTGCATGTTATGGTTTATGAAAATTCTTACCAATAACACTATCAGATGAATGCTGGTGGATAAATAATCCAAAAATGTGAGCAGCCATAGCCTAGTTACTGGTCACATTCAATATGTAGACTGTGACCTGGTTTTGAACATATCTTAAGTGTGCCCTATTCAAACAGTAGCACAGTTCAAGCATTAGCAAAATATTGTAACTGAATGCTGCTCAGGGGAGTACTGTAACATAAAGAGCAGCTGTTTGCCTCTGTATTTTGTTCTTTGAATCTCAGAATTTGTACTTGCTTTTTCTTCCCTCCCGGGAACACTATATCCTGGAAGTGGATAGAAACATGGGAAAATCTACAAGATTACTCTTACAGATAACTGCTGTATTGCTATTTTGTCTGTGACAAGAGCATGTAGTGACAGGACCAGGGGCAATGGTTTCAAACTGAAAGAGAGTAGGTTTAGATTAGATATTAGGAAGAAATTCTTTACGGTGGAAGTGGTAAGACACTGGAACAGGTTGCTCAGAAAATTTGAAGATACTGCATCTCTGGAAGGACTCAAGACCAGATGGGATGGAGGTTTGAGCAACTTGGCTTGAGAAAGGTGCCCCTGCCCACGCTGTCTGGGGATGGAACTAGATGATCTTTAAGGTCCCTTCCAACCTAAACCAGTCTATGACTCTATGATAAACTGCTCATTGCCTTAAGGATAATATGACCTGCATAACCATTCTGTCATTGCTAGAACTGTATAAGTACAAAAAGGATTTTATGACTGGATTTTTAAAATGCTAGGATTCACTTGAACTAGGAATTTAAATGAGACATCTAAGGGACATTCCTTAGATGATGAAAAAGAAATTGAGAGAGAAATTGGTTCAACCGCCTTAAGATAAGGTTGGATTTGAAGATGGATTGGATGGATTCATGCCTAAGTTTCTAGGGCTTAAAAAGTCCTTAAATCTCAATATAATGGAGTCCATTAACACTGACCAAATCATGACATTTTACCCTATTTATAGTAATTTTTCCACAATTACACATCATTTGAATTTAATGTGTGATTGACCAAGTAAAAATGAGAGTCATAAGAGAAACAGCTGCAGGATTTGCATCACCGATAGCAGCAGCAGAAAGTTTCTGAGAAGCAGAACTGTTCAACTTATCAGCTATTAATGAAAATTAAATTAACTACGTAAAAAAGTATTATTTATTTGCTTTCCCTCTTTCACAGACACAAAAAGCTGCATTGATTAGGGAGAGCATAAAAAAGGGAAGAGCATGCTTTTCTTTCTCCTTTTCTGAATTTTGCTCATTTTATCTTCAAAACCAGCAAACAAAACGTGAGAAAATACAGTATTAATGTTATAGACTGAAAATTGTTATGGTACCCATTCAAGCAGGCACTTTCATTGCCTAGAAAATAGTTTGTACAACAAGAAACTGAAGGTTGAATACAAAAGGATGATGGGTTTAGGCCTCTTAAAATAACATTTGCTCTTCCTCATGGGATTCCTTTATTAAGCAAGGGTTTTAAGTTATGTTAAAGTTGTTTGTCACCGAAAGTAGGAATTCTTTTTATTCTTGCAAAGAAAAGGTGGTAATCTGACATCCTTTCATCTGTTGCACCAACTCAGGAAATATGTGAAAGCAGTTTTTGTCTTGCAATGAGCCTAGAGACTGACAATTGAATAAATATAAAACTACAAAATTTTTAGAGATTGTAAATTTTGAGAGAATAACTTGACAATAAACTTTACCTTGATAACCTCTTCAAAGTTTTTAATTAATCAGATAATTTTGCCAATTTTTATAGCTGAAAGTCATTGACTTATGACTTAAGAACATAGCAAAAACTATATGTATAGCTGTGGACTTCCACATTATGCAGGATTAGATCTCTTAGTAGCTTGAAGATCAAGAAACACACCACAGAAAAGTATAAACTTTTTTGAACTAAGAAAAAGAAGCTTTCATCCAGCCCTACAGTATTATTGAAACAACTGGAAAACAGAAATGAAACATAGAATCAACATTACAACACCTAGGATCAACATTGAACCCTTTGCTTCCTAGAAGACTCAGCCTGACTTTTATGCCCCCATTACAACACAAGTAATAAATATTCAAAGTATCAAAATAAAATAGATCTGGAGAATTTAGGATTTTGAAAAAAAAAAATAGTCAAATGTTCATGTTCTGTAAATCTCTCTCAAAAAAATAAAAATATTATGTATCAGAAAAATATGTTTTTTTCTTAAAATATATACTAGAAAATATTTGTATGGATTATATAGACTCAAAAATATTTATTTCTTCTTACTGAAAAAATGTACATCGCTATGATATTCAAAACTGATTTAATTACCTAAGTATTAAATTAGAATATTGCTCTATTGTCTTCAGTACTGGAAGCCAGAAAAAGACATTTAGGAATGTCTAAAATTCAAATTCTTTATCTTGCAGTTCTGATTTTATAGTTTGTCTACATTGTGGTTCTAGTTTTTCTACCAGTTTATATCTTACATTTACTACACATGTGTGAGTAGGACTTTTATATTGAAGCAGAAATATTTGTGGTAGAGGACAGGACTTAGTGTTGTAACGACAATACAGTTAAAAAATAACTGTACACAGTATTTCTTAACACTGATAGAAGTTATATTCATGGTTTAGACTATAGAAAAATTGTAAGTTTAGAAAAAAATAACTGACACCCTTATTTTCTATTTATCTCAACTGTATGAAAGAGAGTGTTATATTGAAGAAGTACTACAACTGAAGTCTTGTGAAAGCTAAAAATGTCTGGAAAATCTGTTGACCATCAGAAATCACAAAAGAAAACCTCAATTGGATTAGCAAATGTAAAATAAGTATTGATGATTTTAAAATCTATTAAGCTTCATCATCCACTCAAAATTATCTAGCAATGTGTCATACATACCTGAGGGAAATTCTTCTCACTGTCTGGGTAATTCTTTATATTTTTACTTCAGTATAGGGAACAACAGTAACTATAGTAACACTACCATGTGAGAATGCGTTTGCTCTCTGAATAATTTCTGTGTATTTGTACACAAACTGCTGATACTCACTTTTCAAATTGAATATGACACTGCTCTGTATTCAAGTGCTATGACAATGAACGAAATATGATTCTTTACATAAAGAGAAAAACCTTAACATAATTCTCCCAGATACAAAATTTCTACCAAAAGCTTGTTCTTTTGTACCTTCTGCTCATTATTCTTACTCTCCATTGAAGGAAGTTGCAGCTATTATTTTCATTTCAATGAGTCTTTTGATTTCATAAGAAATAGTAAAATGTTATATTGATTATGACGAGAGAAAAGCCTATGTTTAATAAGCACTTTGATGATTAGGAAGAAAGATCATGCCTAATAAACACCTATATCACATTTATTTAATGTATTGAACAACAATATTGTGAAATACAATTTATCAACTATGTAACTTTTTCTAAGAACTCTAAAATTAATCAGAGCAACAGAATAAAGGAACTAGCTGATAAGATCAAATTGTTTGCAATTGATCTTTCCAGAAAATTTGGTTAATACTGGGAAAAGCTAAAGAAATTTAAATTAAAATTTTTGCTAATTGTTGCTGGATGATAGAAAACCCCAGAGCTGTTTGCTCAATTCCATTAGTATTTTAAGGCACAATATTTCAGGGTACTGCAGAGATCTTTACTAAGGCACTCTAAACTTTCATACCTTTAAGATACATATAACTGGATCTGCCTATATGTATAAGATACCTTAAGCTAAGCAAGGGTTCTTAAGCCTCTGTTCTGCAACACAATTCACAAAAAATAATTTCACACTCACTGCTTCTGTGATATTGCTGGGCTCATAGTACTGTAATTCATGAACTAATAATTCTGTAGAGCTACAACAATACTTCATTGCAAGGACTAAAAACTACAGTGCTTTGTCTCAAGGTTCTATTCATTCAACTTTGCAAAAAGTTGCTAAGTACAAAATAAAATATGAACCAGAATTACAACAATTCCATATATCAAGTCAGTGTCAGTCCTAAAACATGATGAGCCTGAGGTGAGCAGCTTCTTTTCCAGGTATTTTTGAGGTGGCTGTGAGAAGAGTCCTGAGAAGGTTATGTGTGGAATTGAAAATGGTACAATTGTCTCCAAAGCAAAAATTACTTTTATTATCAAAGAGTTTATTTTCTGAACGCACAGATGGTGCCAACATGCTTCAGCAGCCATCTTTCAAGTAGCTGAGAACAGAGTGAATTTAGAAACTAGTGGAATAGACCACGTGCAGAAAGCAGAGCTGTGCAATTTTGATGAACAAAATGGAGTTGTATCTCATTAAGATCAAGAAGAAAAAAGCTGTCTTTCTTTACATACATTTAATTCAGGAAAGTTTTAAAACAAAACTTCATTTTCATGTCAAAAGGTCATCATACCTTTATATTTTTTCAATTCTCCATGGGCAGTAATAATTGCTCAAAGCCTGAGTACAAAAATAATTTTGCTACCTCTAAAACTTTCTGGGTATTTTCTTCAATCATACATCCTATTGAAACCCTCAGTCTCAGAAGTGAGATGGTTAAGTAATTTCTAATCAAGACTATAAGTCTGAGAGGAAAAGATAAAAAACCCTGTTTAGGGTATTAATATCCAAAGTAATATAAGTAGACCCAAAGTGCTTAACAGCTTTAAGGCAAAAAAAAGAAAAAAAATGGACATTATCTTTCAAAGGACATTTAATCTTGTCCTTTACACCTTTTTTCTGATGAAACTGATGCTAAAGGTTTGATCATTTGTATTTTCTTTTATCCCCTATGTGTTGTCACATCAAATTGGTGCAAAAGTTGACTGAAAAGAAGTGTCTTGGGAACAGGTCTTGGTGAGCCTGTCCACCTGCAAGCTTATCTTTTCAAAGTACATGAACATGTCCCTTTGCAGTCAGAGGTGATTTCTCTGACTACTCAGGCTTGCAGATTTGAGCATGTAGCAGCTGGGACTGAATAGGAACAGAGGCACAGAAAAAAGTTGCAAGTCATTAGCAGTTGTTATCTTTGCCATTTTTTAACAGTTAAATATATTAATCTTGTTAATATTATCTTACTGTCTTAAAACAATAAAACTATATCATTGTTGTTTTCTATTATACTCTACTCCTAATTTTTCCTCATTCCTTTCATCACTTTCCTTTCACTTGCTCTGGCATACCTTGCAGCACCAGGGTTATGGGAGGGGGGCAAAGGCCTTTTTCTACCCCTGGAGGGTATTTGGTCTGTCTTTCTTGTACACTAATGTTGATGCTGTCGCTAACTGCAATCACACCAGTGACAAGACTAAAAGGTGAATGATAATTTCTCTAGAAAGTTTGAAACTGAAGTAAAGGTTAAAAATACTCATTATGGAGCATTTTTTGACTCTTTTGCTTTGTGAGCTGGATTTAAAATGTTGAGTGCTGCAGTGAGTAGAATCTCAAGAAATACAATGATGTACAGCTGGACAATAACATCAGGAGAATTAGGCACATTCAGGTTTTTTTACAGGGACAAACTTATGTACTTTCATAGATCTAGTGACCACAGTGTCTTTAGCACTTGGAGTCAACATAACTTTTATCCAAAATACTTTCTGAATTATATGCTTTTGCTTTTATGTTGTGCTCCTGAGTGTCTTGTCAGAGATTTTTTTAAAGTATAAAAAATTATATTTCTCCTTAATTTTTCTGCAGCTAGAAGGAAGGTGACTGTTTAATCCCCCCCAAAAATATGTATGAATGCAGGTAAGGCAACTGAAATAGTTGCAGAAGATAAAGGTGGTGTTATTTCTGGCTTAAATTGAAGAATAAGATATTTTGGTTAGAAAGGAAGGGGAAAGCATAACAATTCTGTGAGATTAGTTTGCTTATTTAAATTCACTCTTAGTTCAGTCTGATATTTCTAACACTATTTTCCACAAACACTAAAGAAAAAAAAATAAAGAAATGAAACTAAATTCTTGTTATAGGGTGACAGAAAGAAAATCTTGAAAACAGCAGTATGTGTTACATATGGACATAATTTTCTTCACTGGGACTATTTTTGCTGTTAATATTAGGTTAACATAGATTGGTACAGTATACTTGAAACAGTACTGAAGTAATAAATCTTTAATGCTACTGCATTAGTACTTACAAAACTAAGGAACTATCTGCATCATTACATAGCTATAATACTACTGGATAAGATTTTTTAAAAGTTGAAATAATTAAATAGTCTTAACTTCTGCATTGCTGCCTTCATGACAAGAGAAATTAAGAACAAAAGATGATGCAGTTGTCATGAGAATCACTGCCTGTCTTGTTTGTGTCATCTATTATGAACCTGAAGGCAAATTTTTCCAACAGAAGGAGCAGATCTATAGTTGTAATTCGGATCTTGCTGTTTAAATGACATTGTATGGAGTCTCAGTTTACTAAGTGCTGCCAACCCCTTGTTTGCTACAATAGTGCACTCCCTCCTCCAGTTAAAAAGACAGCATGTACAAACATTTCAATGCTAAATACATGCAGGAATCCTTTGTGAGGACTGCAGCCTTACCTGTCAAAGTCTTAGATGTGTTCTTAGCAAAACCAAATGTCCAAAACCCCACCAGAAGGGTCATCTGAGCTAAAGTGCATGAACAGAATATGTATAATCAAACATGCACATCTGTACAGGGTTTTCCATCATGATTGTTCATTGTATAATAACATAAGAAACACTTTGCAGGACAAGAAATAAGAAGAAAATAATTTCTTTATTCGTCTTTCTGTCTCAATTTCTTACTCTCTGAGCAGTCAGCAGCCTGTAGCAGGAGCCGGCTTTTGAAACTTGTGATTTCCTTCCTGATTTGCAGAACCTTTCTCTCAGATTTATTTTTTTTCTGACTTCAGCTGTCTAGTTAGGTCAGGCTATTTCTGACCCTGGCCTAAGCTCCCTGTGTTCTGAACAATGTTTGTCTCTTAAAGATTCTTATTTGTTTTTCCTCCCTACCTGCCCTTTCTTGATGAGGCTTCCACCAGCATACAACACCCAGTGGATCAAAAACTTCTCTGTTCTGCTTCGGGTAACTTTCCATCGTTTCAAAATAAACTCTTTCCCATAGGCAAAAGAGAGAACACTGGCTCTCCTGGGCTTCTGCTAACCCATCATCCCAACTTGTTTTTAACTACTGTCTGTGGTCTGGAGGGACATGGAACAGTCCTTGCCAGCAATACTACATTGACTTTAGTATAGAAGAATTAAAAAAAAAATGAAAAGCAGATTAATTTTTTAATACTTTTACCTTCTGAAACAAAGTCTCTAAATTGTGTAAATGAAATTATTCAAATCATCACAGCCAATTAACTTATTTGGACTTGATACATTTTTTTTCTCCCAGTGGAGAAACTATAGAACTATTGAGTTCACTAGCAGGGGAATCCTCCTGAGACAGAAAATAATATGAGATACAGATAGTTTCTTTGCAAGAACCTCCTGGCACTTTCATCTCTCTAAGTTACTTTTATGCGATGAGCCAAAATGACTGTGGCTCACCATGCTAAAAAGACACTCATGGATTTTCACCCTCCACTCATCTTCTGTCTCAGATAGTAGAAGGGAGAATGAAAACAATGCTGTGTATTTTCTGTCATTATGGGAAAGGCTATGCACAGTCATTATTTGTAATCTACAATACTACTGAAATTTAACAGCGAGTAGATAAGCATTTTGTCAGCATTTCTCATCATCGCTACAGGAGATTTACCAGCAGGAATTTGGGTGGACCATGTTTACAAATATTTATCTAAACACGTTTATATTGATGTCAACCGGAACATATAAAATCATCCATATAAAGATGGATGAAGCACAGCTAGGTTTTCAATCGAATTTTAGTAAAGCAAGTTCTAACCCATTGAAGGTTCGCTTTCACAGCAGCCATTAATAGGAATTAATATAGCCAAGTTACTCTGAGATCAAACCTTCACAGAGTCATTAAGACTTCAGCTTTCACCCTATTTTGCCCTTGAAACTCACCAGTGTCATAGGGACTGCAGAATGAATTTTAGTTGGAAAATAACAGGTCAGTGAACTAGAACTCTAGCTCCATTTTACACAGATGTTGAGTGGAAAAAAATAATAAAAAGGGAATAATAATTTTCTTCCTTCTCTATAAGGCTAATTTTCCTGAGAATAGAAAACAAGTAATACCTTGGTCTTGCTTTCCAAAAAGTAAACAAGGTGATAATAGCAACAGCCACTCAAACTTTCCCTTATATAGAAGGAACTTTGGGATCCTGTAGATTTCTGCTAAATACCTTTGCTTCAGTGCAACAAAAAGGCCAAATGAATGCACCATAGCGAATCTCTAACTCAGCAGGAGGGATCACAGAGCGAGGACACTGACTGGCAAACGATGACAAATCTTGCGACAGCCCCCAGCTGGTGACTCTGCCCTTCTGACAGGGGTCAACAGCAGAGTCAGCAGAGATAATGTGGGCCAGCCTGTCAGCTGCCTCTGCACAAAGTCCTTCGCTGGCAGCCGAAGCTGAGACTTCTAGCTTTACATTTGCATCTGTGAGGGGGAGAGTTTGCGATAAAGCTGAACCAACCTAATGGCTCACTTCCAGCAAAATTGGCTGCCCCTTTCTCCTGTGTTCTCTCCTCCTAGATGCTGACTTTGGCACCCATCTAACCAGAAAAAGAGGCAGCTCAACTTGCTCAGCCAACAGAAGGCTGACATTAAAACAGGAATGGGCGCTGCATGTAGGTGGCTGAAAGAAGGAAAGAAAACTGTGCCTGTAAGTGTCCAAAAGACACTTTTGTGTTCCCTTTGGTGCAGAATTAATAGACTGGCTCATTCACATCATAGACTCGCATCCTATGGAGTGGAAATGGAGAACTTGCCTCCAACACCAGCTGCAGCAGTTAGTGTCTGCCACCAAACATAAAGAACGAATAGTTGTGGATGCTAAGGCAGCCACAGCACTATCTGCTAGAAATAATGTGCTGCTTGGGGTTATCCTGTGTTCAGATTGCACTGGAGTTAGCCATTAAATCAGCAAAATGCCAAGTTTTTCCCCTGCTACAGTCTAACGTGCTGCATCACTATTGTGCTCCTACTTAAAACCACCAGCACTTGAATTCCAACTACTCCAACAAACAAGCCAGGAAGGTTGGAACTAGGGTATCACTTAGATTTGTGCATGCTGTAATTATGAAATGTAATCACATGTACAAGGTATTTGAGTTAGCTTTAATCTGGTTATCACATTTTTTAAAAGGAATAAAACTGAAGTGCTTCTGTAGAAGACTTGTAAGACTGCCTAGGACCCTGCAAATTTATTTAGTTGTGTTATGACTTTTTGCTAAATTCAGAGCAGCTGAAGACCCCTTTATACTTACTAAAACTGAACATAATATTAGGAGCGTTGAAGTCAGTCACAAATGAAATGCATATACCATTACAATTTAAACTTTTACAAAACAAATTGCTGTTGCTCCCCATGAACTACCAGGAAAGCCCCACTTGAAGGTGCTCAGAGTTGAATACAGCAAGCAAACTTTGCAAGGTTTGCCTACTTCCTACTACTATTCTTCAGCAATTTAAAAGCAATCTAAAGAAATGTGCCAATATAAACCAGTCAGTATAACTGAACAAATAATTTCTGACTAATTCCAGATTATTTCTGTTGGCTAAATGTGACTTGGCCCTTGATTACAAGAACTATAGAATTATCCTCTTAAGTCCAACTTCCTAAGCAGATGCAGTCCTGGAGCTCAGAACACAACAACCTGAAGCATAGGATGCAAAAGTATTGCCATGGAAAAACACAGCAAAAAACAGGAAGAATCACCAAAGCTGAGTAGTTCTTATTTTAATTTAACTGGCACAAACCCCAATTATTTAACAAATTTAAGATTCTCTGTTTTGGATTGAAACCAGGCAATTGAAACAATATTTGCAGGAATAGGGCGGGGGGAGTGGTGGGAAAGAGAAGGCAGGCAAGTTTGCTCTGAACATTCTGTTCAGCTTCTTGAGTTAAACCATTTTTGTTTTGATTATTTTATGTCGTTCAGATGCTCACTGTGAATATCAAATACTGCCACAAGCTAGAGCAGATCATTCTCCATTCATACATCTGAGCCTCACCAAATGAAGGACCAAATCCATGTCAAAGCCTTGCATCAATTTTGCTCAGACCTGTAAAGAGGTGTTATGTATTTCTAGTTTAGTATCATCTCCTAAATCTAGGATTAACTTGGCATCATCCAGGGCCTGGGTAGAGCTAGAGGCTGCTTCTGGAGAAAGCACTTATTTAAAGTCATGAGAGTGTCCCGGTAAAAAATAACAAACTTGAGAGTAAATAGCCTGGCCCAGACTAATATGCTTCAGTTAATTGCATGCACTCACATCTCAGTGAATTATGAAGGAATAAAAGTCCCGTTTAACACCAGCCTCTTTCGTTTCCTACTAAATTAGACTAGCTACATTAAAAAAGACTTCAGGATTCCCAAACACTTTTGACTCAGGTATTTTCATACCTGCTTCATAGAAGATCATGACTCTGTATCCTGCCCACGTTGTCTATGATAAATGTGACAACAGGTAACTGTGTGACAAATACAGGAAATAACAGCAAGCTCAAACTAAACTGTATTAAAAGTCGGAAAGAAAAAGTCACTGAGACTAATTTAATATTATCAGTAACATTTATCCTCTCAGCAAGAAGTTTCCAAAACTGCAAGCCTTTTTCCTTTAGCATGTACAATGTAAAGTGTATGAAATAGAATACAAATCCAGGCATGTTTGTTTTAACAGCAATAGATCTTAATTTAGACTCTCATTAATGAATCTTTTTTTTCCTTTCTTTGTTGTTTCATTTCATCTTCTTTATTTGAGATATTTTTTGGTCTTTGCTTGCTGGCTGTATTCTTCCATCAACCAATCAAATGTTCCAATAGAAACATCTGGGATTTTAATTTGCCATTATACTTTCTTTCATACTTTATTATTTTCACATTTGTTTTATGTTTCCCCTCTTCCACATATTCAATTCCAGATCTCTATCAAAAATATATTTTCTCCAATAGCTGACTCATCTAGAGATGTAAAGACATAGTTTAGTTATCCAATTTTAATTTCTAGATAGATGATGTAAGAAGCAAAAGTGTTAATCCTAGGTTTTCACATCCACTTCAAATTAAATATTAACTATGAACTATTAGACCAAAAAAATTTGTGCATAAAAGCTCACAATACACTCAATAGAAATCTACAACAGTCAAAATAATAATAGAAAATATGCAGCTGTAATGAGTGTAATATTTTAACTGAGGAACTAATTAATTACTAGGACCATTTACATGCTGGATGATTGTGATGTATGTGGTAGATTCTGTGCTATTCAGAGTCATTACTATTGAGCTATTAGCATCTTAGAGGGCATGTTAGCCAGAAACCTTTTGATGAGAGGTTTAGATTCTCAAATTACAAAAAAAAATCCAAACGTGTTTAAAATCTGTGCAAGAAAGAAGTTAGAAGAGGAAGTCTTTCAGGCAAAGCATCTACTTTTCTTAAATTACTGTCTTTAAAACATTTTGACTGCTTAAAAAGTCTAGGAAAAATATTTAATGAAGAAAGACAGGAGTGAGTGAAATTTATCAAGATTCAGGGATTTTCCAGAACCTAAAAACAGGTGGAAGAGGTGTCATGATTGAAAAGGCCATGCAAAAAAAGATAGATTTACTAATGCTTTGCGTTAAAGAAGCAGAGTGACAGCAGCATAAATAACAGCTGTCAGATATGGCCCCTGTCTGTCTTGTTGCTGCAGGGCCTGTTGGAGGGTGATGCTACATTAAATCTCTCTTATAGCTTATGTCATTAAACAGTATGCATAATGCTAAGGAGAAAAAAAATATTGGCAAAAGGACTATGTATAATACATAGTACAAAAGGCCTTTGTAGAATATTCAGCACTTTTACACATAGATTTTTTCGTAGGTAAGATTAAGCAGTATATTTTCAGGCTATTGTCTTTCTAGTGATTTTATAAAAAAGGTCGAATTATCTTTGAATCTTGGCACAGCCATCTCTAGAAAAATGTAAAAAGAACTTTCTTCTTGCTCAGCAACTCACCTACCACTACAGTGTAACTGCTATTAAAATTCAAGGAGACTTCTTGTTAGATAGTAATAACTAATACGAATTTATGTCCCATCAAACTTATAAGAGCAGAAGCTTCACCTTCTGAAATTCATTAATATAGCAGATATGCCACCTAAATATGCTTACTTAAAGAAAGAGTAGTTTTACTGAAACTCTCATGAAAATAGATAGCCAAGCAGCAGATTTTTAAGAGCATTTAAGGACATAGAGATAAAAAACAAGCCCTCAGGGAGTTTTTTTTTCAAATCATGTCATTCTTCATCAGATCGGAGGATGTCAGATTCTCTACAGCAGAAGCCATCAGCTGGTGAATTTTTAAGCAGCTTACAAGTAGCTTGCTTACAGGTCCCTTGGGCAGCTCCTCTGCTGAAGTGGTGACACACAGTCAGCAACAGAGCAGAGCTGGTACACAGACTTCGGGTAATTTGAATATTTGGCTTTCTATCTCCCACTAATCAAAAACTCTCACACTCTTATATCCTCCTTGCTGAGGATTGTGCCTTCACAGAGGGTATTGAAACATGACATTTGGGTCAGGAATATTTGTCACCTCTGCATTTAAAATGTTTCAGAATGCAACTAGAGTACCAGTATATCCCTGTTTTCCTTGTTGGAGGCATCCTGTATTTTATATATCACATCCTGCAAGCTTGGTATATTCCCCTGAAGCTATGTCAATTAAGAAAGTGAGCAGAGCAGGCTGCAGCACATCTTGCCCCTCCACCCCTTCTACCCCTGCTCACAGCATGCTTAAAATGCATCTAGCTTTACTCAGAAAACTGAAAAAAAATAAAATATTGTCTTTATGTCTGGACTTCAGCTAGTTTCATAACAAAAGCTGGATTGAAAATGAACTGGAGTAATTTTGTTGATTAATTGGTCTTTAACAGGTGGTACCGCTTACTTGGGGAGGGTGTTTTCAAAGAGGTTCAGAGCTCCTGCTGCCCCTCCAGTAAGAAGTTGTATTGGATTTATGGCAGCAGTGGTCCTGGCTGCCCCACCCAGTGTTTCAGTCTGGTGAGTGCAATGTGACTAAATTCACCACTGCCTATATTATTCTTACATTTAATGTTGATGATAGGCACTGGCACGTCAGACGGAAGTACCAGTACACCCAATCCTTAAAAGGTTTGTTCACTCCTACAAATGCTCACAGGAAAACAACCATCTCTGGAAGTGAATATCTCATCACTGTGTTGAGGGTGTTTTTGCCAGTTTTCAAGTACATCTCAAGTGCAGATTCCCAAATATGTTGATTTTCTGTGTAGTCATCAGCTCTTGGCTCAGATGCCACATCCCTGGGACAGCCTCAGAAATTTGGGTTTAAATCTTTTGAAAAACACATTTATTAAAGCAAATTTATCAGGAAATATGATACTGCTATGGGCAATATACTCATTCCTTGTGAACTTGATTGCATGCCTCTGAAGTGAGAGAGTCACACTTCCTGTCCAGAAAGTTTCTAAAGATGACAAACAAGCAGAGGAACACCTTATTGCCATTCAATCAGATAAAGTAATCCTTGTCTTATTGGAATGTTTCTTGACCACACAACACACCAAAATTCAGTTTAAGGCTAATAGATTTATATTTAGATGCTGTTTAATTTCTTTTAGAAGAGGAAAGTTTTTTAAAAAGAACTTTTCAGCTTGTTTAAAATTTTATTTTGCAGACTTCAATGGTTTCTGTAAAGCTGAGGGTTGTGCATTACTGCGGCTAAAGTAAAACCTCCTCACAGAAAAATCATCTGCATTTAGTGAGAACAGATGCTTCAAACTGACTTTCAGACTGAAACATAAACTCCTCTAAATCAGGGTCATGTTTAACTGTAGGGCAGCTGAACTGCTTTTACATTGCATATGGAGAGAGTATCTGGAGCCAAGCTTTTTTTCAAAGCAATGATAATTTCGTTTTCCAGAACTATATTCAGTCAGTGAGGAAAATTTTCAAATAATTCTAATCACTCGGATAAAATGCTGTCCATTTATGTGAGTAAATATGCTTTAAGTGAGAAGTTTAATGCTGTTGTAAATTTACATTCATTTAATTCTTTGTTTTTCTTGTGAAGCAGTGCTTCTGTAAATGGTCCAGTCCTATCATTCAGTTTAAATGTTGTTGGATTCTATGTTAATTGAAAACTAGTGCTTTAGTTTGACTAATCAAAATACTATAGCTTCAAAGTCAAATGTTAATGGCTAAAATGAAGGGCACATGTAAGTGAAATAGTATAAAAAGCTTAAAATAATTCAGGGTTTGTGTAATTGACCCTATAATTTTTGCTTTATGAATCACTAAGTCAAACCTACAAAATGCATAGTAATGAAAAGGATATTTATTTTCAGAGAGCAGTAAAAAGATACTGTTTAAAGTATACTGTGTAGTTGTCTGTCATTAAATAGTATAGAGTAATTCAAATATCTTGGCTAAAATATATCAGAATCCAATAGAGACAACTACAACACTCTGTTGCAATTATATTAGTTAAGAAGGTCCTGCTACCTTTATCTTGGTTGCAAAAGGATGAGCATGTGTTTATACTGGAGACAGCAGCACACTTTGATCAAAAACTGTACTTTGATCTGGTTTTGTAAAGTGAAAATTATATAAATTAAGCTTGATCAAAGTCAGCTGTTGACTCCATCTTACTATCATACTTCTGCTATATTTTTTGCAAAATGCTATTTAGCTATAACTGATGCATTCATTTGGACTAAGAATACTCCAACTTTTCTTGAAATGACACTATGTGGCCCACAGACAAACGTATTCTTCTGAAACAGTGGTACCATTTCAACAAGACTGAGAGACTGAACTTCCATTTAGCCAAGGATTTTCCGCAGAACAGCGCATAGTATGTTTTAGCAGAAAAGGATGAGTTATTATTCCCAATCTCAGTCCCAATCAGTGTGTTTCTAAACACCTCAGACTCATTTTTAAGTTATTGTTTTCTAACAATCCACAAACTGTGCCTGATACCCACAGTGACATTTTACTACAGAGCAGCAAGTGTTTGGATTTGGTTTTGTGATGGTGTGCTTGCATGGGCTGGCCCTTGAAACAGAAAAGGCCCTGACAGCAACTAAAGCAGAAATATATCATAGTCACCATGGCTTCTGTCTCTCTTTCTACTTTCTTCTATCTCTTTTTGACCTGCTTCAACTTTCAGTCTCTCTCTCCCTCTGTCTGCCATGGTTTTCCACAGAAAGAGAAACCAGGAGCTGCACATTTCTTATATTTCGCTCGTACATTATGGACCAAGGTAGTGTGGGACAAAAAGTTAGTCTTAATTTACTTTCTTCATAGAGGAAAGAAAAGGAAGATGTAAAGCAGATGGGCAAGAGAAGACAAGAGTACTACCTAACTCAGAGCAGCACAAGTGTCTGCCACTGATCTGGATTAGGGGAGCATTTTACTGTTTCAGATTAAAGGCAAAACTTCAGGATGTTCAGCAAGACCTATTCCAGGAGTGAGGCCTTAGGAATTCTGTAGTCTCTACAGAAGCTGTATGCTTAGGAATTCCTTCACTGAAATCAATACCATTTAAAAGTTTTTAAAGGATAAGTTACAGTTCATAGAATTATTTTAATTATGCTGCAATTGATCAAAAAAGAGAAAATAACACATACAGAAGAACTTCTGCAAACTCACTCTGGAAATATTTCCAGATTCCCAATTATTTTAATTTGCTGAAAACAGATTTTTCAATATATTTTCAATATACATTGAGAGTAATTGCTTGTATCAATGAGAATCAATACATACACTTTGGAAGCCTGACCTCAACTTACTGCTT
This sequence comes from Polioptila caerulea, assembly GCA_013397295.1. NCBI lineage: Eukaryota > Metazoa > Chordata > Aves > Passeriformes > Certhiidae > Polioptila > Polioptila caerulea. Next base: position 299,281 of record VYXF01009743.1, read on the forward strand.
CCATTTAGGGCTCAACCCATCTTTATACAGATCCAGAGACTCAGGATGTTACCAAGAGGTAATGAAATTTCTTTTCATGTATCTCTCAGCTCCAAGCAATGATGAGGTTCAACACAGTGATATTCCATATTATATTTCAGACTAGATGCATTAACAATTGATCCCCAGATGTTTTTAGACCAAAGTTAATAGGCTGTAAACAGGTTGGAACCAGAGCCCTATTATTAGCCAGTGTATTTCATAATGCGATCATAAATATACTGAAATGTGTTAGGCCTTTTTATTTAAGTCAGAAAGTTGTTGGCCTTTCTTCCCCCCACCCCAACTTCATTTTTCTGGTGGTCAGAAAGTTTTTTCTAGCCTAGATTTAGTCGTGAACTGTGTGTACTAATTTCTTTTTATACCAACATTACCCGTGTTTCTTCTCCTTTACAAGTGTTATGTCCTTAAAGAATTTAAAAAGAGAGTTGTATCTATTCTTAGATATGCTCTTGTTAATGTAGAAAACTTGGCATTGGATAGTCTAAGGCATTTGTCTGCCTAACTCTTATTTAGGCCTCCCTTTCCCACTGAAGCCAATTACTTCAATGGGCATTTGGCTGCTCAGTAGGATTTCAATGTCTGAAGTGCTTGGAGACGCTGAACTGAAGCATCTTTTCAGCAAAGCTTTTCTTTCTTTATCTTTCTTGGACATTGACAACACTGCAACAAAGATAGCAATTTCTCAGTACGTTATAGAAAGCTATTAATATTTTCCAAAGCCTTTAGGTTAATTTTGCTTTTATCTAATATTAAATTTACCTTTCTATAATCTAAAGTGTACATGAGGAATGGTGTCCAGCTTGTATAATCAAGACTTTTTACCCATAATCATTTCCAGTAAATAATCTACGGTAAAATTATTACTAATTACTAATCTTTAATTACATGCTTGTATTTATAAATTATAAAATTTCACCCTAATCCACCTAGGTCCACCTAGTCCACTCAGTTCCTCATACATACTATTTGATCTGTTTCTGGCTATACACACACTCTAGATTAACATTTCCACAGCATGATGTCATCAACAAAATTACTATTTCTCTCAACTCTGGTCTTTAATTCCACTAGTCATATCTCTCCAGTCTTGCAATCCATGTCTCCACACAATTCACCATTGTTTGCTCCAAGATGGCATTTGTGGTTTCGAGCAAGATTTGGAAAATGGGAAAGTACAGAGCTGCGTGGTTGAAACTTTCTTTGCTCATGCACTGATAATTGCTTTGTAATTCTTGTGCTACTGCTCTAGCACAATTGTTGGTTTCCCACATGTTACTACATCAGTGCTTTACCATTGTATCTATAGATTAGACTATCTGAAAAATCAGATATCAAAGATAAAATCAAACTTAGTCTGGCATGATCTGCCTTTGGTTTAATTTCATTTTCAATGAGTTTAAAAGTTCTTTTCATCTGATCAAAGACGCAAGTGATCTTCTGAATGGTTGATTTATCTGCATCTTCTTTCCTAGTAGCTTAACTCCAAATTTACAGTGATTCCTCTATCTGAAAATGTCACACTGGAGTAGTGACCCTCTTTGCTTCTCCATGCCTTCAGACAATCTCAAACATGCTCAACATCCTGGTAACTGAAGCCAGCCAGAGTCAAGGTTTAGCCACTCTGTTTTAATACATTAATTCTATGTAGAGATTTATCTGCATCACTCAAGAAAAACATTTAAGTGTCACTGGTCTCTTCATGAAAGGTTAGAAAAATTGTTGCTCCATTAAAAATACAAATGTAAAGTTCACTTCAACACTGACCAAGTCGTTATATGGATGAAATTTAATTACCTGTTGTCCATGAAATGTAACATGCTGCAGAAAATAGCACAATCACTGAGGCACAATCAACTCTGTTCTTGCATTAGCTAAATCCATAAACTAGAGTGCTAAAGGACTTTCATTATGTCCTTGTCCATATCACCATCAAACCAAAAGAGAAAATGTTTGTATACTGGTCCAAAGGACATTCAAAAAGAGCAGCTTCAATCCCTACTTGAATACACATTAGAGAGGATTTCATTTGCATTTAATATTACAAACTCATGATGTTTTGCTCCCAATATTTACCAGGGAAAAATCTGTGGTACTGACAGATACAAAATCAGATTGACAGTCTCTCACCACTACACCACTTTTTCATGTCCAAGCATCAAATACAAGAAGCTGTAAGTTTTTCATATATATGAAAATATCCATTCTTAGATGACTGCAAACAATTTTCTTACCTTTATTTTAAAATTACCAGAAGAAATCAGGTTTTCTTTGCTCCCATTGTCTCAGAATCAAGAATAAGAGAATGAATGAGATCAGGAGGGACCTTTGGAGGTTCTAGCCCCCCTGCTCAAGTAGGGCCACCTGAAGATGGTTGTCTGGAACCATGTCCAGGTGGATTTTGACTGATTCTGAGGATGGAGACTCCTTAACCTCTCTGGGCAACCTTCTTGATGGTGATAGTTCTTGATCACCATCACAGTTAATACATTTTTCCTGATGTTTAGGTTGAAAATCCTGTGTTTCAGATTGTTCAAGATGTCTCTGGAAGGATTATGAAAGTTTAATTAATCTAGGACTTTTGGGGCTATTTTTGTTTGAGGTTGGGTTTTTTTTGCTTGGGTTTGTTATTAGTTTTTTTCTTTGACTTTTTTTAGCCTGTTATTGAGACATAAAAAACATTATGAATTTGCTTTCAGGAAAATTGAAATTGTCTTTCCGTAAAATAAATGGGATTTCTCTTGAAGTGCAGTAATAAAATACCAGATTTCTCAGTGTGCGATCACACCTATAACTCCATACTGGGCTTCTCCTGCAGCACCGGGTAACCCAGGAAATCTCATGGGACATTTTTAGAACCAGTGTATAAATAACTCCCGTTGTTCAGTCTGCTACTTTCTGTTTGCAAACATGGGTAGGGACATTGATCAAATGTCAACAGAGAACCTCCGTAACATTTTTGCAAACAGAAACAGTGCCTGTCTTTGTCAGCTGCTTTTCTATTTTATTACTGATCCATCTCATGATTAATTAATTTTAAATTTTGTTAACCCTTCAAAATTGGTCTAATAATCATTAAATTACCATCAATTACCTTTTAGTCATTAATTTAATAGGGTTGAAGCAAAACTTAAATTTATTTGCAAGTTATAGTAAATATAATAGCAAATATAATCCTGTTATAGCTCTAGGAGGAAAATTATATTAAGTATCTTAAAGCCCAAACCAAATAAAATACTGATGTATATGCTGCTTCTTTTTTTACATTGTTTCATAATTATTTTTTAAAGTTTTGATTTTTAATAGTGTTTTCAGCTGGCTACTAATAAATAACACAGATAATTAAATATATTGTAATCACTAAGTCTGATGTGAATTTTAACACAAGTAATCCAGCAGATCTGCACTTTTATTCTTCCTGCTTCTTTCCCCCTACCCACAATTCCTTTCCCACTCAAATAGCCTTTAATGAGCTGTCACCATCTCATGACTGCAGGAGACTGATATCTCATTTATAAAATATTGTAACTAGTGTTGAAAGGAAGGCAGAGCAGATTAAATTGAAGAAATTCACCAAGATGCTTCTTGAAGAAGCACCAGTTTTGAATATACGTGTTCAGATTTACCAAAGGTAGCAGGAGCAAACTATGCAACTACCTCTTATTATAATTTCCTCATTTACACTTTAATGAAGAAATTATTATGCTGTATCAGTTCGTCTCTGCTACCACGATAAAACTTTCATTTATATAACCCGTAATCCGTTTCACTATGGCACAAGGGAAAAATTGATTTTGAGATGACAACCACACATAGTTGCTTTTTACATACAGATTGGTTTTGAAACTTTACAAATGGTTTGTAGCAACATACAAAAGGGAAGGTGCTTTTAGAAGTGTGTCTATAGCAATTATTACTGTACTGAGACCTAAAATGGCTGAAGTGAATAGGCGTGACTTACATGTTCCACTTTCCTGGGCTATAGCGCAGAGTTTGCTCCCTGTGATTTACTTTGCTGCTATTCTGCTTTGTCAGAAGATATAACTGCACAAGATAAAAAAGTGTATTTCAATATGAGATCAGTTAATTCCAGCAGGCCTGAGATATTTTGCTAAATGGTCTTTATGCATTTTCATTATATAGGTATCACTTTTTCCACTGAGATTTTTTTCAATGTCTATAAATAAAGACATTAAATATAATTTGTCCCCATTCTTGGGATTTTTTAAGGCTTGACTTTTCAGATTTCAGTGGAAATAGGGAAATTATATTAAATTTTGCTTTGTCTTCCCCTTCATAGAACACTCGCTGGTTTCCTTTTTCTATTGACAATTGACGATTACTCAAATCAGTTAACAAATTTTAAGGTCAACTTCAGACTATGAGAGGGGAGAAAATAATCTTCCTACACATCATACTTAAGTCTTTTACAAAGTGCTTATACCTTTGTTCTTCCTCATGACAAAAAACTAAAACTTATTTAAATCTGTAGCTTTACTTTCCTAAATTCATTGCGCTGAGTGAATGACACAGTTTTCTCAGTGGCATAGCCAATATCCTCAACAACTCTTTGCAGAAGTATTTGAAGTAGAAAGAATTGGGATAAAAAAATGCTGATATACCTTATTTCCCTGCTTCTTTTATGGTAGAATAACATGGTATCCTTTTATATCCAATATTTTTTCAGCACCTAATCTCTCTATCATTATACTTACAACTTACCATGATCACTCTGTTCAGAAAAGAGCTTCAGTTCCACAGCCACACAAGAGGCAGGGCAAGGACGGGAAGCCTAAGTTGTTTCACCAATGCAGCACCCAGTGGTTTCCAAATAAGATTAATTTGTCTTTAAAACTTTCCCATGAATTAGCATAACTCTCAGTCTCAGAAACCTGGGATTTACCTCACCAACAGCTAGGAATGGTTAGGAAGATATAAGGAGGTAGAAGTTGCCTACATACACATACTTCACATTCACAGTCAGCAAAAATTAATAGGTACTGAAATATAACTTTTTTAACTGCTCAACAAAACTGGTACTGTAAGTAGCCCGAAATATTTCCTACACACCATTTTTGATAAGGACTAAAACAACTCTAGCTCCTTCTTTAGCATTATTTTAAAATAATCTTTCTTAACATCCTAGTTATGATGAGAATTGGTGAATTTCCATACACAGGAGTTCTGAGACCCCTCCCATCAGTTCAATAGTATCCTAGTCAAATATTTTTGTTAAGTTCTGATAATATCAATATAATCTCATTCTATGGTTTCTTTTCTAGCTTGTCTTTTATTGAAGTTAACAAAAAAGTTAGATCTCAAAATATAGAGCTCTGCTTTGCTTATCTTACTTGTGCATAGTACAGTGTCAGAATCTGAGTGTGTATATAATATTTACATATAACCACCCTTTTTATTATTAAATTTGTGTAAATTTTCTACTCTTTTATTTAAATTCTGAATCATTGGGAGAAATCTAGGATATAGTAACTAATAGCAATTCCCAAAAAATAACTGCCATTGATTAACTTTTATTGGAATCTAAATGCCCCATTCTGAAGAAATTTTTTGACTAATATTTTAAATTTTTATTTCATAAAATGTTTATTCGCTCAGTTTTAAATAAAATTTATAAAACACAGTGCCAATTCTTGGCAACAGAGAGAATTCACAAAGATTTAGAATTCAGGCAGTGGTAGTTCCACATCCTGCAGCAAACACTGTTTACTTGAATTCCATTTTCATGGCTAGTAACATCTCAGTGATTCAAATCATGTCAACTGCTGCCGCAGTGGCCCTCTTGAGAGGAGAGGGGTGTAATAAAGGTTTTCAATTTGTCTGCAATGGTTTAGCTGAGTAGAAAACATCAAGTGGAGCTTTCACATTTATAATGAATATGATTAAAGAATGTATTTATAAAATGCATACTTGAAATATGAAAATAAGATTAGAAACAATGTTGTGAGGATTGAGTAATATTTGGGAAGAGGGTTGTATTACTAATATCAGAAGGCTACTACCAAAATTTATGTCTCTCCAGCATTTTAGTAATTTATTTGTCTGTATACTTAGATTAACAGCTGGCAGGCACATAAGCATTTGTTTCCAGACAAAACAAGTTTTGTCCAGTAGTGAGTAATCTTTCCTTTTGTGGTTCAGTTCTTTCAAAGAATAGTCTTTGAGGACCAGGAAAAGGACTTAGTGCCAGGCAGAATTAAATTGGTTTGCATATCTGCCAACTTGGCCATTCTTGGTAATTCAAAACAATAAAACGTGCAAAATTCTTTTCTTTTGAAATTTAAATCTTGACAATGATATGGCACATATCTAACAACACAGCATCAGTGTCTGAGGCACAAGATAGTTTTTTGTTTTGTTGACTGTACTTCATTAAGCATACCCAGTGTATGTTAAAGAGTAGTGGCAAAGCATAAATGATAATTTGAAGTAATTATTTATACTAGTGAGATATTTGGGCTACATTGACAAAATTCTGGATTTAGACAGAATTCTTCATTGGAGCTCCAGGGACTGGTCCTCATTTGCTTGGAACATTTCTGTGAGGTTTTCTTCCAATTTCATCTTTTTAGCATCAACATAAAATTGTGCCTTGGAAGCTGAATGTGGAAGCAAAGTTCTCATCAGAGGCACTAATACAAGGAGTAGTAAGACAGCTGGACAATGACAATCAGAAAAGGATAAAAAAAAAAACTATGTAGAGAATTAGAGAATACGTGGATTTAGTTTATTATATTACCTCTTTGACAACACTAACAAAAGATATTTGGTAATCCAAAGCATAGATTGCATTTATGCTACTTGCTCTAGAAACGACTCCATATGCTTGTTTCAGAATATCACCTTTGCAAGAATCCATAAAGGGAGTAATAAGAAACTGGTGTTCCGTTGCAACAGCCTGCCTTCCTTCTGTTCCCAAGGCTGGCAGAGGATATCTTTAAATTTGATGATGTAATGCAAATTGTGACATGTCCTTAGGAGATCAGAAGAGGGCTGAAAAACTGTAGAACTTTCTTATTCTTAGTCATAATTATTTTCATCATTTAAATAATTTAAACCACCAACTATTATATTTCTTTCCTTCCCTCCTCCACCCCCCCCGTCCCCCGTCCCCCATCCTTTCCATTAATGAAAGAACTTGAATGTAAAGTTCCACTTAGAACAAGAATGAAACTTTAGTTAAGCTGCAGAGTAATTTCTTGGTGGGTCACAACAACCTTAAGCTATTTATCACCACATTCAGGTAAGTAATACAGTAGAAGCCAAAAGAAGACATGGTCTGATTTTTCTTTCAAATTTAACCTCTATGCAAATGATAGACAGACAAATAAATAAAGATTGTTTTCACTAAACATCCTCCTCCCTACAGCATAAATATAAGTTGACTGCAGGGCCAAGTTTTCTCCACAGTTAGAACCACACAAAATTTTGGTCCCAAACATCTACACGCTTTCCCACAATTTTCATCTTCTTTTCCTGAGAGCATTCACTACTGTTATGTCCTTCTTTTCGCAGTCGATGTAGAAGAAAGAAAATCTATAAGTCTTTCCTGTTTTGGAAGCATTTGGATTTCTTTTCTTTTTTTTTTTTTTCCTTTTGTCCCCAAGCCTTGTAATAACCTTTAAACAATATCAGAAGGCAAACTGATAACTTGATGTTTATTTTGTGGGTTCAAAAATTTTGCATATCTTTTATGAAATGTAAATATATTAATATTAGAAAAATGTCTAGGTGATTTTTTTTTTAAAAAAAACCAAATGGTTGTGATGCATGTGAAAGGCAAGTGATTTCTGGATGTTGAAAATCATTAGAACACAAGCACATCCATAGTCTGATCTAGAGTTGTTCAAATTGATTTTTCTGTTGGCAGGTAAAAAACGAAAAATCTAATGAAGAAAAACTGTTTCAGGTGGAACCCTAAAATGTTTTTTGCTTTGTTTTGTATTTCTGAGACACAAAAATTTGAAAAGGCTCCCTCTGTATCAAATATATAATTATATTTATGCTGGAAATAAATATTTGGATATTTTTAATGAAGAAACTCATCTAAAAATATAATAGTATTAAATTTTATTGAAACCCAGAAGTTATGGGAAGCTATGGAAACCCTATCTTCAGTTCCTTCTTCTGCCTGAAACATATCTATGATCTTCTACAAGAATATTCTGGTTAAAATTATTTTTAGAGAGGAGTGCATTCATTCTTGGCTCTCTTTCAAAACCAATCTTTGTTAATTGAGCTACCCTCTTCCTCTTTCTCACTGCATAAACACTAGAGTCTATAAGAAATGACAGAGCTCCAACAGGAACAAAACAAGATGACCCATACCAGAGCACTTCAAAACTGGAAACTATAGCTTTCAGATGACAGCTGTAGTGATTGATTCAAATGTCTTGGCTAAAAGAACAGATGCCAGTAAGAAAGTATAGAGAAGGTAAAAAATTAAGAAAAATGTTCTAAAGAAGCCTAGCAAGAATTACTGTTCAGGTAACATGAACGAATTAGACAATTGTTGTAATTCTCATTTCAGGGTTTGCATAAAACTGATGAGTATAAAATATAGAGAAAAAAAAAAGCTGACATGTGTTTAACATTTCTCAATATCAACTTTTGTAATTCTGACTGCCACACAATCACACCATCAGGAAAAAATTGCTATGAGATCTATTTGCTGTGTTGCAGGCAGATGATACTAGCAGCATGCGGAAGAGGCACAGTTCTTTCTAAACATGTCTGTCTATGCACTTATTTATCTTCTTTTCAAGATACACAGAAACTGAAAACATCCAATAACATTAGAAAATAAATTAACCAAACCACCATGCACACACAAACACAATTGACTCAATTGCTGTTGTCCAACCACCACAATTTAATGAATGAGGCACAGTGAAGTACAGGGAAATGCAGAGCAATTTGCAAGTGTACTTTTTGATAGAAAATTTATTTTGCATCTACACAGTTTCAAACCTGTCCTCTGAGGTTTGTTTATGCCCCATAAAACATGCAATCAAGGCTTGCACTGAAATCTGTGAGACCCCCCTTCTTCCTACTGTGCATTGACTATACTACCAAATTGCAGAAGCATTTCCCTTTTGTCTGAATCTGTGTTACTCCAGTTGCTATTGGTAGCATTTATTACTCAGACCAGCACAAAGAGCGGTGAGAATTCAGAAAACAAGGATATAACCCAGCTCAGCTAAAGACAATAGATTATGGAGCTGCTCTAAGAAAAGTGTATGAGAATCAAGTCACAGGTGGGAAAATAGAGAGCCTAATTCTCCCAAATACTGGCCTGATGCAATAATTACAGAGCTATTGGACAAATTTCAGTAGTAGAGCTCTATATAAAAGCATAAGTGAAATGAATGTGGCCATTCTTAGTGTACCTTGTATAGCAGTCAGTCAAGTCACTGTATACTAAGGAAAATCTGAGCCCACCAATTATATTACATCGCTCTGAAAATAAAAGAAATGAGAATGTAAATCTGTTTGGAGGACCTTAAAGATCTTAAAAGAAGTAGTGATCTGCTTGGTGATTTCAGGATGGTTGTTCCCATACAAGGATTGATGAGCCTTAAGCATACAGGTTTTTTAGCAGTAGAATCCTAGGCAGCTGGAATCTAGGTGTGTTTTTAAGAATGCAGTCTTTGACTTGGACCAATAAATTTGACATAGTGTCGGTGTTAGTGCCTTTATAAATCAGCATCTGAGGCAGTGCAGTAGCATTTCCATTAACAGGTGATTTCTCTGTGATTCCCTCTGGTGACAAACCCGTTTACTTTACTTGTCAACCTTCCAGTGCGGCACTAGCTCACTGCAGCATTTGATCCAGGTCTCCTAGAAGAAGATCTGTGTGTGCTGCAGATATTTCAGTTACTTTGTTCTTTTGTCAGTTAAACTCTAGATTTCTTTCTATTTGAAAGTTTTTTTCCTAAAGAAAATTCTGAAGAAGCACTGCTCTTATGACAAAACAAAATATTTGTTTATAACAGGACTGTATAATTACACCAAAAATTGTATGGAATAAGACTATCACAGACAGGTTTTTCTTCTATCACCAGCTCTAGTAAAAAAAATTATATTTTTCCTCCTAAATGATTGCAACACGAAAGTCTCAATTTAAGCTGACTTTCAGCAATTTCTTGAAATGATCCTTCACACTACTGTAGGCAGGTAGCAAATCTGTGGGTATCTGCTGTCTGGGTCTCTAAATTATCCTCAAGTGCCACTCATAAGGTTTTTCAGAATGGATTATTTATAGTGTTCCTGAAAGTAGAACATACAAACTTTACTTCTACAACATTTCCATCAATTACATTTTTTTACATTAGAAAAACAAATCATATTCACTATTTACTATTTATAGAGGATAACCAGATTAAGAAGTTAAAGAATTGTAACTAGTCCAAACATGCCATTACTTTAAAAAAAATATGTAAATAATTTTGTTTTTTTCTAAAATATAAGAACAGCTAGGAAAATGTGCCTGGATCTGTACAAAAGTCTTGAAATTAAAATATTCTGCCAAGTGGTTAAACAGTAGAAGGATACTCTGGTACCATGTAATTGATTTGCTTTCCCTTTACTCCTGAGGACTTCCAAGGAGAAAGAGATCTCTTCTTACTTGATCAGAAGTTGCAACTGTCAGTAATGGGGCTGAAATGTATTGACTTACAAAGGACAACCTCTTACAATGAATTCTCCTGACATAAATGACCTCTACTTAGTTGCTCCTCAGGAATATTTTACTCAATTGCACAGCAGGAAGTTTTATCCAGATTAATAAGGAAAGAGTGAATTCAAGGAAAAAAAAAAAAAAAGAGCAGTCTGTATCATTTATTTTTTATCCTTCTCTTTGTAAGTAGCATCAGAAACACAGCTAGTGGTGTAGGTGATGAAGGGAAATCATAGAAAAATGAGATTTAAACAATTTGAGAATTAAGAAACTGGGTTGAATAAGCAAACTGCAATACAATATTTATTATCATCTTGTAGTGACAGCATTAAAAAAGAAAGTGAAGGAAGTGTGAAAAACATAAGCTCACCTCCTTTTGGTTGTTCCACTTGCATACAAACTATCATATTTAGATATAATTTTGATATCACAGTTGGTTTCTCTCTAAGTTTATATTTTACAAATCAAATAAGAAACCAGTAGACATTAAAAGTTTGTCTAGGATACCCAGATATGCTGGGATTATGAGTACTTGAAGCATATTTTACTAGCCTCTCACTTTGATCACTGCAAAAAATATTAAACATATTTTTTCAAAAGAAAGGGAAAGGGTTAGGTGTATTATCATTGTATTCCATGTTTTCTTGTAGGAAATTTGTAATCGTCCTTTCCATAAAACTTTGAAGTACTTCAAAGTATCTTAAAATTCAGAACACTTTTACCATAACATGCCATCAAGGCACAGAGGCAAGGGGTACAATAAGAGAGATGATATGCCAAATCTATCAGGTCACATAAAAGCTAATACTTAGATATTGATGTAATATATCCTAATGGTGCCAAAGTGGTACTACAAAATGCACATATTTTTGATAACAGCAGGGAAAAAACCCAATTGATCTTTGAAGGAGATTATAGTTTTAGAAATGCTAACTTGTGTAAACCTTTATGTATATATATATATGTCTCTATCTGTATACTTGGCTATATATAAGAACTGTTATCATACATAGATCAGTTGTCACCTGGGAAAATATAATAAAATAAGGCTAATCTGTGCTTTCTACTTTTCAACATATTTGTGATATCTTTATGGATTGCAGCTGTACCCTTGCATGTCTCCAAATAGTCTCAATTTCAAAATTTCTTCAGAATGAAAATTGGATATTTAATTCTCTGACTTATTAAAGCTGCTATTAATTTATCTTCAGAACAAAACAGTCGATCAATGTCCTATGTAGTAAAGGCATAATTCTTACACAGGAATTACTGCATCTATCTAGTGGAACTTTTGTGTAACTTAACTCCACCTGAAGAAACTTTGCAGGATTCTCAGAGTGAGAATACCATTATCTTCTAGGATGGATTCACTTGTCCTTTGTATATCTCCAAGAAAACCTTACCACATGCTCAATTTCTGTGAGCAGTTCTGAAATTATTTTGGCTTCTGTCTGTTGTAACATGAGCAGTATAAAGTCCTGACAGAATTGAAGTCTTGCAAATACCCCTTGCATTTTATTCATGGCCTTAACGGGAAAAAATAAACAGGATTCAAAACATGGAAATCTCTAAGAAATGGAATCTTTTCTCTTAACTTAAAAGAAATTGTTCCCAGCCTCAGAACTCCCCTGTCAAGTTCTAGTATCTCGATACTGAAAAAGATGTGAGAAATCCTTTTTGGAGAACCTATTCTGCAATAAGCTGACATCTCCCACTTGCATCCACTTCACAAATAAAATACAAAACATCAGAGTACCTATTGGTGGCTGTATATATCCATAACTCTCTTTTATCATGGGAAAACCACCACAAAGTATGTTATGGGCTAATAAGAAGTATATAAACATGTGATACTCTTATAAGAATAAAAGAAATAAGTATTAAATACAAGCTTCATTTTGATTTTTAAAATGATATACATATGACTGTTACCAAGATGCTTCATGGCTGGCAGGATGAGGGAATAAAAGGAAGATTTTGAGTATACAACTCCTTCAAGCAAAGCTGAATACTAATGTTTCTCATTACTCAGAGGTGCCAAAATCTTCAGGATTACACATAATTTGCCTTTAATACTTCATCAAGTCATTGTCTAGGTCATCTGAATATGTATCTTTGCCTGTCTGCTGCTTTCTTCATCTGACATATGAGTTTTGAGATGAAAAGCAGTGTAAAGGTCCATGGAGTTTCATTAAAAATGCAATCCTAAAATATGTTGGTGTAGTAAAACTTCCTGCAGTTCAAGCTAAGGAGCACAACATCACAAACATCAAGGTGGTCATGACTAAGACTTAACATTTAGAAATCAACCTTTAATCTAAGGAAACATGTATGCATATGAGAAACTATTAGCCAGTGCAACCATTGTTTTTATGCAATTGCAAATGAAATTACACAAAATATATGTGCAAATGCATGAAGTTTACTCACATGCCTGCCTGTGTGCTATCTTGATTATATAATTGCAAAATTTTGCTCTTAAATAAAGGTCTTTCCTTGTGTTTTTTGCCGTAATTTTTGTTGTGGTTCAATCTTTTCAATTTTTTGCTTTGTAATGTGATTTTATATTGCTCTCAGAGGATTCTCATGTGACTATTCAGAATAGATTAAAGACAAAGATAGTTGTATAAGTTGCAGAAAAACAAGAAGATGTATATACTTATACAGGTATAAATAAGTTTAGTTAACTTAAGACAACTATTTATAAAATTCAGTAATATTTGCTTGCATCATGATGATTTAAGTCTAATTTCAGTTGAATTATTTGAAAGTGGTTTAAATTTTTCTCAAAATATTTTAGAAAGTAGTTTCTTAAGGGAATTGAAATAGGAGATTCAAATATACATTGTAGTGACTAAATCTCATGACATAAACATACAAAATTCGCAAAACAGAGAAAATATCTGTGTTTTGAAAGATTAATTTTACTTTCCTATACAGATCTATGATATCTGACTGATTCTGGAGCTAAGTTAATTTGTTAAAATATTTACAGGAGCTGAACACTTAATAAATTCAATAATAATTTTTTGTAATAATTTTTAAATATCAGATAGAATATAGTCATTAAGTTCTACCTTGATTTAGAGGTATATGATTTTTTGGTTACCACGTCTGTATCCTAACTGCCAGAAACTCATCATGTCACAAGAGCATAGGAGGATGTCAAAGCCTGATCAAGAATATGCTCTGCAAAAGCAGAGTTTCACATTGTTTAATTTTAAGAAGATAGTTAAGGTATGCAAGTTAGAAAGCTTGTTTTTTGATACACACAACAGATCTCTTCAGAAGAGAATTTTCCACTCAGGGCTTAATGCAGTGAATGAATATATAGGATTCTTCTCAGAATTGTTTTTTTAAAAAGCCATCTCTTTATAACAGGTAGGAATAAGGTATAGCAAGATTAGTGTATTTACTGGGACACATAGAAATTTATTTCAAATAAGACAACATGAGCATCTTCTAACCTATGCAATCATTCCTAGCACAGATGAAGAGAGAGCATGGATATGAAATCATGGCACAGTCTATGAACCAGAACAGAATCTCGAATATTCTCCATCCAGAAGCCCCATCATTCCCCAAACCCAGGGAAAAGTCATGCAGAAATGTGAACTAAGGATGTGATGTAGGCAAAAGGAAAAGACATCTGTTTGGATTTTGGCAAGATCAAAAAGCAGAAAACGTGAATGCTTGATATTGAGGAGATTCTTTGTGTAGAAAATAAGTAGGGAATTTAGATGGTCTTATAAGAAAACATTTTGGAATTAAAAAGACAAATTGGTGGTGTCATTAGCAAAGAGGGTAGGTGTGCAATCCTATTATAGTTGTTTTCCACAAAATTTAGTATTACTTTAATTGGAAAATGCTAAATTACTCTCAAATACTCAATGATCCATGGTATCAAAGTATTGCTAAATTACAATGAATCAGAGTGCAGTGAATTTAAAGGAGAGGTTAAATATTCTCTCATTAGGCTAATTATATAGAAATTAATTTCATTTTTAATCGCACGTATATTTTAACTAAATATTCCTTTGAAAAACATCAGATTTATAATCCCAGATTTTGATATGCTATAACACATAACTAGCTCTAATAAACTGTGAGTTTTACAAAGTCATTGATTCCTCATAATAACAGTTCACTGATAGAAATCTTGCATCCACCATTGAAATACTATGGAAATAAATTAATTTTGAGGGGAAACATGAGAAAAAATAAAACCCAGGCTCCTCGTAGCTTCAAATTCAGCATCAGAACTATTTATCTTCTATCCTATCCCCAGAATTTTTTTACAACGTGGAAATGACAAAGTAAATTGTCAGCTTTTCTAGTCTAAGTGAATTTAAAGAGAGCAATGGTAGACAGCAAACATTTTATCAGAAAGATGTGTTAGGTGACAAACAAAGCTTTTGCATTTCTACCTTTTCTAATTTTACAACTTCCTATAAGGCATGCTGCCACTTCCTTATACTGTAAAACTACAAATAATAGTTTTACAGTTCCAGTGGTGACTATTGGGATAACAGGAACAGTTTGCATTGCAAAGTTACTGGCCCCTGCTCGTCTGTTCTGTAACTGAAAGAAGAATCAGATAAATGTTAGGAGTGTTTCAGTAAACTTGAACAGCATAGCAAATGTCTCATTTCAGTAATAATATATGTAACTTATATTTATCAGTCTTTAAAGTGAATAACACAAGAAAATACCAGAACCTACCTAAATAACTGTGTTCTTAGTGAAGGAATCTAACTTCTTGCAGAAAAGAAATAGGATGGCATGTTTTAATGTCAGTATTTAATACTAAACTCTGGAAGTGCTACATCTGTCAAAGCTTGAATTCTTTATTTGTGCTTTTCTGTTCAAGGTGCCCTTTGTTTTAAGTACAAAAGTGAACATATGTGATGCATTGACTTGTCTCAGCTATCAAGCAGCTTCCAAAAAGAAAAAGAAAAATATGGAAAGCAAGGAGGAATTCCTTCACACTTTGAAAGAGCTTCCAAAGAGAGTTGAGAGGAAGATGGTATTGTTAATACTGTCTAAATGAATTACAGAATAAAAGTAAATGGATTATTTTTAAAGATACCTAATTAGTTTATTTTTAAAGATACCTAAAAAGAGAACTTCTGAAAATAAATAAAACTAGAAGTTCCTAGGCTTCCACCACATTTTCTCTGTAAAGTTAAAATAATTATTTTATCAAGATTTGTCAGGAAAAAGGCTATTTTTTTTCTTAGTGACAGTGTCTTCTGTGGTATTAAGAATATGAGAAAGATTTATTATAGTCAAGATGACATTACTGGCAAATTTAAAGGAAAAATGCACTGGTTTGTTGCTGTCTTAACTGAAACTAGTGGAATTTTCTCCATTGATTTTGATGCAATAGGATCAAAACTTCAGTTTTATCAAGTTATTAAAATTTAGAAGATGGATTCTGAATCCTACTCTTATGCAAGTAATAGCCACATCTCTATGGGATTATTCTGAAGATGACCACCTAATGCATATTTAAGGCAAATAACGTGTTATTTATAAGGCAAATAACTGCTTGTTAATGTTGTTTACCTTCATTATTTATGCAATGTGAAACTAACCAAATTGGGGAAAAAAAAACCCCAAAAAAACCAGAAATAAAAACCATTTTTTCCCCTTGCATGTTTGTAGCCAAAATTTTACCATATTGTGCATTTGAAAGTATAGACTTGAAAAACACAACACAGTTTTTTGAAGTAAAAATCAAGTGAATCTTTTTAATTTTAATTTCCACACTAAGAAACATAAATTCAATGAAGAACATGTGTGAAATACACTGATAAATGGTACTGTTTAAAACATCCTTAATGCTGTATTATTTTTTTAAAGAAATTATAAGAAGCTACTAATATTATGATTTTTTTTTCTGACTGTTCTGATTGAGGTTCAATTATCTAAATGTCAAAAGATGCACTTTATGGCTTACGCTATGTGTGGAAAATGCGTCTTACTAATTTTTTTCAGCAACTCATCTGTTTGATAGTTGACTGCAGTTTCTGAGGATTAGGCTCAATCACCCATGTTCTTCCAGCCTTTCTGTGCTTCCATGTCCTGTTTAAAGTTCTCTTAAAAAATATTATCTTCTCCCCAGCCCACAATATATCCCCCGCTTCTATGCTTCTAATTATATTCAACTTCATTTGTCAGCCTAGAATATTCTTTGTAAACTAGAACTGAAGAGAAATCTTTGTTTTGATTCTCGTGAAATTTTTTCATTCATTTTTCAGAATGGCATTGTGGATCATTGAGTTCACTACAGACATCTCAGTGCTTAGAGCGGGGACCAATTCCATTCAATCAGAGAATAGAATCATAGAACCATAAAATCATAGCATCATAGAATTAAGGTTGGAGAAGACCTCTAGGAGCACTGACTCCAACCTTTGACAGAACATCACCATGTCAACTAAGTCGTAGCACTAAGTTCCACATCCAGTTGTATTTTAACACTTCCAGGAATGGAGATTCTACCACTCTCTGGGCACCCTGTGCCAGTGATTAACCACCCTTTGAGTGAAAAACTTCTTCCTGATGTCCAACCTAAACTTCACCATGTGCCACTTCAGGCCATTTCCTCTTGTTCTGCTGCTTCCTACCTGGGACAAGAGGCCAATGGTCTATCATGTTACAGCACCCTTTTGGTAGTTGCAGAGGACAATAAGGTTCCTCTTGAGCCTCTCTTTCTTTAGACTTAACAACCCAAGTTCCCTCAGTCACTCTTACGTGAATCACTCTCTATACACTTTAGCAGCTTTGTTGCCATTCTCTGGACTCACTCCAACTCTTCACCAGTGTTGTGAAGTACAGGGAAATGATCATGTCTGTATTCCTGCCAGCCACATTTTTTTTCATACAGGCCAGGATGCCACTGGTCTTCTTGGCCACCCAAGGACAAAATATCTCATGTTTGGCAGCCATCAATCAGCACCCTCAGGTCTTTTTCTGAAAGGCATCTTATGCCTTTCTTTCTGACAGGCAATATGTATCATTGCATGGGGTTGTTGTGACCCAGTGGGAGAACCTGGCACTTGACCTTGTTGAACCTCATAACATTCATCTCAGCCCTTGTCTCCAGCCTGTCCACATCCCACCAAAGAGTCTTCCTGCCCTCCAGCAGATCAACACTTCCATACAGCCCAGTGTTGTCAGCAACTAACCCAGGGTGCACTCGATCCCCTTGTCCTTATCATCCATGAAGACAGTAAACAAGGCTGGCCCCAATACTGAACCCTGGGGAGCACCACTAGTAACCAGCTGCCAACTAGATGAGACACCATTCACCGCCATTCTCTGAGCCTTTCCTAAATCCATGCTGGCTGGGCCTTATTCCCTTGTTCTCCTACAGATGCTGGACATTCAAGATGATCTGCTCCATAATGGCATCAAAGTCAGGCTGACAGGCTTGTAGTTACCTGGATCCTCCTTCTTACTCTTCTTGTAGAAGTGCATCACATTGGCTAATCTCCAGTCCTCTGGAACCTGCCTAATTAGCCAGAATTGCTGGTAAATGATGGAGTGGACTTGGTGAACTCTTCTGAATGAACAACAACAAAATTACGACCTTTGTATTTTTATTATGTCTCATCTTGCTTTGAAATATTTCTAAATTTGTTGAAGTAATTTATCTTTTAAACAATCTTAGATTATGCATATTAGATTACATAGAGTTAAATTAATTAAATTTTCCCATTAATCAGTCTGAAATAAACATTCCTTCAACATGTGAAGAGGCAGCACCTCTGCCTCTACCACTGACAGACCCTTCAGGCCTGTTTCATCTCCAGCATGTGAGATCTTGTGTGACTTTCCTTAGAATTGCTCATTGTAGCTTCTCTGTAAACATCCAGTAATTAATCTCACTGATATGAGGTCTGAGATTCTACTCTCATGCTCTCACAGACAGCTTGTGGAGGTTTTATCAGTGAAGAGGATGAGAACTCAAAAAGATAAAATCATATGCAGAAAGTAAAGGTTAATGGCCTCACTCTAGAAACCTACTAGTATTGTGATGTCCTATTTATTGCGGGCCTTGGAGAAAGTACTGTGTATAGGGGCAATTATTTCAGGAAAAATAAAAAAAGAAAAATAATTTTGTGTGTGGCTGATTTCATGTATGAGACAGATGGAACAACATGGATGGATCATTTCATGACAGTAATGCCCTGGTGATGAGCAACTTGCTTAAATCAAATATTTTTGGAAATATTTACTAAGGCTTGTTTTCTGCATTAGCAACTCTGGGTTTAGTAATGAGCATTGGCAACTGAAATGTGAAGTGGTTATTCTCATCATACTATCGTTACTTATTCACAAAAGAAAAAAAAAAGGCTTAATTGGTGGTTCTTTCTGGTATTTGATGTCTAAAGAATAGGGTTTTAGCCAGTGATAGCTATGGATTTCGTTCATTGCTAATGGCAACAATTATCACCCTTAGGTGTCAATTTGACACAATCTAAGGGAAGTGTGCTGCACCTCTCCATTGACAGCAGAGGGCAATGAGAGGAAAAGCTTAAGCTAAATATACAACTGTAAGGTATATATTACAAGACAGAATAATTCACAAGTGGTTCATAACTTTTGAACATCATTAGAATAAAGTTACTACTCCAAACCCACTTTTTTTTTTTTTTTTTAAATAATGTTGTGTGATTGTCTGTGTAAAAAAGTATAACTTACTCTAACAAAGACTCTGAAAAGATCAATAACTTTGAGTTTTTAAACAAGTAAGATACTGGGCTAGAATTATTACCACCATCTGAAAAGAAATCCTAATGGAAATTTTATACCTGTCCATGAAAAACACAGAAAATGTGAATCTTAATAGCTTGTAGGAAAAATGAATATCCATCTGTAATTAGACTGTTTCTTGTATTTTTTAGATACAGATAAATATAGTCTTCTGAATAACTGAAAAAACAAGGTTTAAAACGTTACTGGAATTATTGTATACTTTTTGGTGGGTATGTTTTCTTGATTCCTCAATCAGAGGAATATGGAAAAAAAAAATTCTTAATCTTTTAAAATGTGTCTTTGGCCCTGTGACTTCCCCATGCAAGTCCTGTGACCTTCTTTGAAGGTCCAGTGACTCTACATGCAAAATAGAGTGTGAGTTTGTGATTAAATAAAAGAAACTGCTGCCCAGCCAGTGGCAGAACAAAGAAAATAATATTTTTCCAATATGTGCTGTGAGCAGGGACACTATGCAGATTCTGAAAATAAACATTTAAAATCATCTGTAAAAGGACACAAATGACATCCTCAATTAAGAACGACCACAAGTGTTGTGATAAATTGAGTTTTAGAATCAGCTTAGATATTTAGTAACAGGAAAATCTGACAGGATTCCAATATCTACCAGTCTGGGTGAGATAAACAGTGGTTTTCCTTTTCCTCACCCTGCTGAGATTGATGTCATCTGTTTCATTTGAACTTCTCTCTGACATATGCCTTTTGCTGGTTACCAGGCAACCAGCATCATCGAGAAAGCTAAACATGTGCCTCAACTATTATTCACATCAATGCTTTATCTCAGAGTACCTCAAAACATCTCTGCCAATTCACAATTTTCGTTTCCTAGCCTTCAGTCTCTGAGGAATGGCTTAACATCACTAAATTCAGAAGAAAATGAGGATGCAGTTTCTTCAAGAATATAAAATTTTCTGAAAATTTTGTTGAAAGTCTGAGTATAGATCTAGAATTCTGACAGCTTGATTTGTTGATTATTTTTTTTCTTAAACCCAACAAACAAAACCTTACACCTTCACTATTCATATAGATCTCTTCAGGAAATCTGTAATAAAGCACCAAAGCTGAAGTATACATGAAGATTTGCATTCTTTCTCACAAGGATTTTGTAGAGGTTGTGAGAAGTTTGAAGAGTAGCATCAATGTTGGGCTATTAAGAAATACATAAATAGAGAGAGTCTGAAGTAATGAGATTAATCTATCGTGGTATTCACAGATATTTTTTCAGGTCAAAAATGAAAACATAAATTCAATCACCATACAGTTTAATAACACTCTAATATCATTTTCTAATTAAGAGTAGTGCTGTTCTGCAGAAGTTGCTCAAACTAACTTGTATGAAGAAAATCCTGGCACAGAATTGATATTGGCAGACCGAGATGGATCTTTTGAACATGAATTTTAATTTTGTGTACTTCTGTTTGATGTTAAAATGAAAATTTAATGCATGGGACAAAAACCATCCAGTGGTTACACAGCACATGAAAGCTTACAGTGCAGAAATCAATATAAGTTCATAACTGGGCTAGTAGGAACTCTCTGTTTACCTAATTGTTAAGAGTAATTAATTAGCAATCAATTTGTGCCTGTTGTAATTGTCAAGAGAGTTCAAACTTGGTTTATGTTCCCCTGAGTCACAGTTTTCAGTAGCTCTATCATTCAAATTTAGTTCCATATTTGTGAACACACCTGATGATTTTTTAAAAATAGATTCCTGAAAAAGATTAAATCTATAATATCCCTAAAATTTATAAAGATTATCTCAAGGATTATGCATGGAAGTATCTCTGATAAAAATGTTAACATTAAGAAACAGAGAATACAAATCACTCCTAAAAATATAAACCATATATCATCTTACTGTCATTAAAAAAAAAAATAAATTAAAAAAACAACAGTAAGTGAACCACTAAAAGTATTTTTAAATTAAAAATTAAGTATCTTCCTTCCCCGGCATTGAGATCAGGTTGACAGGCCTGTATGCTCCCCTGGATGCTCCTAGAGGGTCTTCCTGTACATGGACATAACTTTTGCTGACTTCCAGTCAGCTGGCATTGCCCTGGTTAGCCAGGACAGATGATAAATGCTGGAAAGTGGCTCAGTGAGCACTCCCAGCAGCTCCCTCACTATCCTTGCATGGATTCCATCCTGCCCCACAGATTTATGTGTGAAAGCACTGTAGAAGGTCGCTGACCATTTTCACCTAGATTGTGGAGACTTCTGCTTCCTGTTTCCACAGAAAATTGCTGATCAAATCTGGCCTTGAGACTACCCAAGACTGTCTTCTGCAGCTTTTTGACCCCCTTAATCTTATTTCAGAAATTAGTAAAAATAGCCATTTAAGTTAATTTCTGTCAGTCTTGCAATCCTCCTCACAGCCATTATAGCACCAACTGAAGTTGTAATTAGTGTATTAAATGTTATTTCCATAAAGAAAGCAAAATGCATGCAGTAAAAATATTTGATTCCAGAAGGTGTGGAGTGGCCCATTTCTTCTGTTTTCATACAGTCTGAAATAAGGAGTGTAAAGGAGTATCAGGTCACCAGTGTAGGCAGTATTTTGTAATGTAAACCACATTACTGCATTTTTAATAAAAGACTGGGAATGATGGACCAGCAGTTAACACAGTCAGTATAACAACAGTGGTCAAGCCATGCCTGCAAACCATGGGTGTAAACTGTATAATCCGTATAAACTTTACAATGTTTTGTAAATGGCAGTTTATGAACTCAGACATCAATATATTGATGCAGTCAGGATTTTAAAAATTATAGGATGTCTAAGGATATCACCACATTTCTATCTGCCTTCTTGTAAATGCTCAGGAGCAGGTACTAAGCACACACATATTTGTCACAAATTTAGAAACCAACATACTTTGCTTTGTTTTTGAAATCCCCACCGAGTTCTCTTCTGTATTCTCACACAAAGGGTCCCTGCTGAATATGTGTTCCTTAGCAAAATTTAGACTGGATTTGTGGTGAGATCCTGGTGGATTTGGAGTCTGGATGACAACCAGAGAGTGAGGAGAGTATGCTGGCTGCTGTCCTCCTGTACACAGCACTCCCAGCTGTGGGTTAAGCCAGCCCTGGTAAGGGGCTCTTTTAACACAGCAGAGAGGATTCAGAGCCTTTTGCAGACCAGCACCGCAGAAATTATCACTGGCTATCAGGAAGGCTTGAGAAATGAAGAGGTCCAGCACATCTGTACATTCTAATTTATTTCATTCACAGTATCTGGCACAGGGCAGTTCTGGTACAAGCAGCATAGGAGGAAATAAATGGATTTGGGAATTGTTCAAAAGACAAATGGCTTTTCTTTCTTAGCTAATTATTTTTATACAACATAGAGATGGGGAAATCTTCCTCCTCTTTTACTAAAAATACATAATTTATTATATTTTCCAGGGACAAACAAGTATTTGAAAAGCAACTTTAATTGCCTTTTCTGAGCCTGAAGGTAGTCAAATATGTTTTTGATGAATTTTAAAAGCTAATTTATAAAACAAATAAAAATATGTTGTTTCACAATGATAAGAAGGCTCTGAATATTTTGAAAAAAAACACAGAATCTTAGGAGGAGAGCAATGTTAATGGCCTTTTAATGTCCTTTGAACCGGCACAACTCTTTTATATATTATTGTATTTTCTTAGTAGTGAACAGAAAAGCCTATTTCAGACTTAAATGAAACACATGAATATTGGGGCTTTTCTTTCCTTTTTTATTATAGTAAAAATACCATTTCTGCATTCTGAATAATGGGTTTCTAATAAATCTCTCCTGTGTCTTAGTCTTGACAAGTGACAGCACTAAAAATTGACCATCATTTTCTAAATGTGGAGATGCATGTGAAGATACACATATGCTTCACACAGTCTACAGCTTCAGGCACATATGGGTTGTATGGTTCATTTCTTTCTTCTTTGTAAGCATGGGCAATCACAGCTGAGAAATACTCTCTAAAGCTCACAATTAACACTTATTTTCAAGTTATTTTTCAACAGTATGTTTCCTGGTTTTATTAAGGGTGAATGTTTTACACACAGAATGCCCACTCTTAAATAAAAGGATTTATTTTCAAAATTTTAAGTGAATTTTTATCAAACAGTTCCATGTATTCCGAAATAAGGCTTTGTTTAACAACCAGAAGTAAGAGTCTGATTAATAGGTTAATTACTTCAATAATATTTAGTGCTGAGATTAGCAATTTAACAGGAAAAAAAAAACCACAAGGAAAACACACAATATGCATCATACTTTACCTATGCCCACACAATTCACTTTTGCACCTGTAACCCAATTTTAGTTCTATGAGTGGATGTACATCAAGACATTTCCTTTAGTAATACCTCTTATCAGCATTTTTGCATAGTAATATTGAGTGGTTTCCAGAAAAACGTTAGAAATATGAATTGTAAAAAACATAAAGGAAAAAAAAAAAAAAAAGAGATGATAAATGGAGTGTGAAATATTTTTTTTTACTTTTCCAGCTTACTTGTAATGTTGTTGTTGCATCAGAGGAAGCAAATATTGTCCTTTATTAAATTAAGAATCCTACTCTATCCTTCCAACACATATTACCTTGAATTATTCTTAGCCAAAAATGATGCCAAATGTCAACAACAGGCACTGAGGCTGTGGAGTTTTTATTATAAGCTTTATAAAAATTATCTTGAAAATTTCTGCTTTTTTAACATGCTTTACAAAACTTACATATATTTTAGCATATATTTCTAAGCTATTTAATTTCACAATCAAGCACTTATTAAATTAATTCAAGGTTAGCTATTTTTAATAAAGTATTATATGTGAAGAAACAATACTGAGTTTTTTAAAAGTGAAGGAAACTCTTTTTCCTAATACTGTGAAACTAGGCCTCCAACAACTTAGGATTGTTTTTAATGAGACTTCACAATCTTTTAGAATTCCATATTAGATTTGAGAAAACAAATATGTCCATGCCTATTTCCTATCTCTTGAGGGAGATCAAGTTTCCAATAAACAAAAATTAGCTAACTCTAAATATATATTATATTGCTAAGTTGGAAATAATATCCTTTCTTTCAAAAACTGCACACACAGTACAATTGAGTGTGAATATTGCTTAGGAGCATTCATGACCTGACTTGCCAATTTTTGCTTGAAAATAATTATTGTAAAAAAATAAAAAAGCTTCAAATCTGTCAGTTCTGAGAGAAAGGCTCATAATTCATAGTAAATAGGAAAAATAAATAAAGTAATTAACTTTCCAGGCTCATCTCAGGTTTCTGTGTTGCAGAAGTGGCTCCCGAGGTATTTAAAAGTCTTTTTTTCCCAGCCCCAAGACCAAAGAAGTCGAGATTGCTCAGTTCTGGTTTTCAAGGTTGTTTATTTTCTCTTATCCATTACATTCTTTCTCTGACCTGCTGAGGTCTGTCTTGCAGGTCAGTTCAAGGCACACTCCCCCCCGTGGAGTGGGGTTAGTTTTTTGTACTAAAAACTATGTGTACTTTATTTACAATAATTTTCCAATACCTATCACCTATGTTAGACAGTCAGTCTCTACTCTAAACCAATCAATCAAACAGTGTCACCATCACAGCAGAAGATGGAGAACAAGAAGAACACAAAGAAGAAGAAGGACAGGACATGGCCAGATTTCTCCATCTTGCCTCTTGAAGCCCCCTTCTAAATCCCCAAAATTCTACTTTTTCACTCTGTGACAAATTAACTATTATTCTACTCAAACTCTTGTGGCTTGTAATTCTTCACACAAAGTTGGTAATTTTTTGTATGGGCTAAAATCAAAGGCACAGGTGACTTTGACTCCGTGCCAAGGTCTCTGAGCCCCTTGCCAGGGTCTAGAGTCCTTCAGGACAGTCAGAGGAATGTCATGGGTTCTGACAGGCCCAAACTCATGATTTAATGTAGAGAAAATAAATTATAAATACTTTAATGCCGTAGTGAATGACTTAACTCTTTACTTATTGCCATGGCAATTCAATGGTAGTGACAGCAACTGCATTTAACCAACTCAGTCCAGCTCAGTCCACACTAAGAGACTAGTGAAAGAGCTGCTTTAAGAACACATACATTTTTTTCAGTGCCAAAGAAAAATAAAAGTGTATATCAAAATACTCATTTCCAAAGAATGGCAGAGCTTAAGTCTGTCTCACTAAAGTTTTATATTCAAGTGCACCCTCAATTTCATGCCATTAGTCCATGGAATAACATGTTTGTTTGAATGTTCTGTATCTGTATCACAAGAATAATATGTTATCCAGAATCTCTCACATGCAAATTAGAACACTCAATTCATATCGACAGACCATTACCTAATGTGAATTTAACTTGAATTTTTTTTTTTTTCTGTTTGGTGGTAACCAAAAACCAGACATCAGAGAGAAACAGCTGATGCATCTTGCATCCCTGTACATTGACCTGGCCAACACAAATGCCCCAAAACCTGTGAACTGATAATATCATATACAATGGACTAAATTTATACACCATCAGTATATAGGGATGGTCTCTTTAATCTATTAACAAAAATTATTTTCTTATTTCAAAGAAGTAGTGGTCAACTGTTTGCAATTTTCTGACTTTTAAAGCTCTGCAGGGAAAATCACCAATGCACAATTTAAAAAAAGCACTAACTACAGACTTTTCTTCAAATGCTTTCATAGATCCTAAAGGATGCTAACAGTAACAGTTAAAATGCTCTTAAATATATCTTCAAAGGAATGTACCCAATGTCCTACTTCTTCCTGAATTCTAGGACTATTATGTTCTGCAAAGAAAAATGAATATTCCTTTTTCCTGCAAGTCAGAGTCATCTTCATAAGGTTCCTTTCTGTGGCCAGCAGCATTTATCCTCATCACATTAATGATGAATGACACTTCTTGCTGCACTGTATGAATTAGAAGTTCTCTCATTCTTGATATAAATTGGACAGTTCAGGGTTTTTTCTGTTGGCTTTGGGGAATAAAATAGGGGTAAAAAGAGAAAATAGTGGATAGAGATAATTCACAACATTTTCAAACATACAATGTGTGAATTTGTAATTTGCACTAGCATCCAAGTTGGAATGATTTATAAAGTATTATTTTCAGAATTAATTGTTCCCACGTATATAAACAAAAAAATCATCATTCTATATAGAAAGCAATTTCCTTTTGAGTAGTCAGCTGTTTTATTTATGAAACTACTTGTATCCCTGGAAATAAAAAAAATGTATCTCTGCTTTCAGATAAAAAATACAGAGACCATTTTAAAACCAATTTTTTTCATAGTGTTCATCACTGAAGTCTAAAATTAAGAGGTGTTTCAGTAACTTCCATAGGTGAGTCCACTATATTTCTAGTGCAATAAGGAATAAAGATTTGTGGGAAAGAGGCATTGAAGAAAATGAAAAGATACATCCATTTTTCTATTATTGCATTTTTCACCTTTAAAGGGAAAACTTACGTTGAAAATGCTACTAGAACATAAACAATTTGATTTTGGCTTTTGTAGCTAGCAGAGCATGGTAGGTGAATGACATGTTTTGCTGGAAGCCTCAAGTGGAACATCCACAATCCTCTGCACATCCTGTAAGTGAAATAACAAGCTTTCATGTGGTTCAGTTTTCTGAGGTTACAAAAATCTCTAGTATAGACAGGATATTTCTTCAAAACTAATCACGTCTTCTATAACTACATGTCTCTTCTATGATCCCACTGAATTTAGGAGGTATTGGGTAAATGCTGGAATTCATAGTGTTATGTTTCATTTCTCCCATTTTCATCTTGAGAATCTCTGAATCTGGATCTTCCATTTACCATCCAAACAGACAACATTGGACTCAACTTTACCAGACTAATGAAATCTACATTTTCAAGATTGGGAATCCATGCAATCTTAATGATACTTTTAGAAAGGTCAAATGCTAAAAATGAGATTTACAAAAGCCAGTAAGCTGGGATTAAACTCAACAATGACTACTGGAAATGAGTATGACTAATGCTTTATTTTCAGGAGAATTTATTGAAAATCTGGAAGAAAATGTCTATCTCAATTCAAGATTCTGAACTCTTCCTTTTTCTTCAGGCATGTAAATGGATAAACTCACCATGAAAAAACCTAAAAAAAAAAGATGCCTTGATGGCCTTTTATGCAGCATTTAAACACTAAGAAAAATCATCACATCTGAGGGAAAAACCTGGCTGAAAGCTGCCCTCCTCTGGGCAGCTGATATTTGCAGTAGGTAGCTATATGCAGGTATTTCCACACAGAACTCTGTCTTGGCATATTTAAAGTTTAGGGATTTGGATCTCTTTCACAATCTTATTTTCAGCATCATTCAGAACAGGAACTGGGACTAATTACCCTTTGATTTGGTTTATTTTTTTCTTGTTTTTGTCTTGGGTTTTTTGTTTGTTTGTTTTAACACAAGGTAATTAATTTTCTTATAATAAACATGCAATTATATTGTTTGTTTGGTTTTATGTCCAAAGAAGAAAACACATTAAAGCATATATTCCTGTAAACAGGCTTAGGAATATTCACCAGAATAAACCTAAGGACCCTGATTAAAGAACAGTGATGGGAGAGGGGTGTTGAATCAGCTGACTTCATCAAACTCTATCTGTTCAAATACTTAACAATAACATTTTAGATCCTTAAAGAAAGCTGACCATTTCAAGAGTGATAAGAAATGCCCTTGCACTTTGATTTTTAAAACAGAACAGAGGTACCCGAATCCATTTGTGAATCATGACCTTTGCCATTCATTCTGGCTTCCAGTGTCTAAACTCACAACACAGTAAATTTATGATTAATTTATGAAATTATTGGAAACCTCTGGGTTTTTTTTTTTAATTTCTTGGAAAGAAATTAAACAGTAATAAATTGGTTTATCTTTTCTATTTTTTACATGTGATTATAAATGACACAACATATGCTATTTTAGAAGAAAAAACTCAGAGAAACTTAAAGAAAATGATTTTTTTCAAATCAGGAGTGAATGTAGCAGCCTTCCTTAGCTAAAATTTCATACACTTAGTTGGAAAGCAAATTCTGTGAATAAAATCTATCTCTAAACCACAGCAAAATGGTTGCATGTTACATCTTGTCTTACTTTCTCCTGGAAAACTCTGGCTTTCCTTTGCTTTTGAGCCAGAGAGTATCACATGTTAATTCTGAACCAAGGTGTCAACCTGTTCTTGAAGCCAGTAACTGCCTCTCAGAAAAACCTTAAACTGGATCTGGATTCTGGACAGTGAAATTAACAGCCCTTCAGGTATTAGTTCCATCTGCTCTTGCTTTAGGTGCAACCATCACCTCCCCTCCCAAAGTGGAGGTGGGGCACCTGTACATATTCTATTATTACCAGGGTATGCTTTTATTGTGCATTTAAACCTACAGACCTCTTGCAATTCCTATGCTATTTTCTGAATGAAACCCCAACTACAGCTTTTTGTCAGGTATAGTGACAGAAAGGCCCAGTCACAAGTCATCCTACAGAACCCATGGCATTTTTTCAGTTTCTGCAAAAAAAAAAAAAAAAATTAAAAAAAAAATCACTAAGTAGAAAAAAGTTCCTATTCACACTGTATTTTGCATATCATGGCAGTTTCCCAAGTTCAGAATTGAGGATATAATGTTTTTATGAAGAGATATTTTGTTTTCATAAACTTCAGTAAACACTAACTACATAAATCCCTCGTAAGCAAATATAAAATAAGCTTATCTTCCAGCTCATAGGAGAGGAGCTTAATATCCACTTCTTTTAGATAAGTAATTTTGGAACTGCACTGGGTAAACATTTCAAAAGCAATTAAAAAAGTAATCCTAGATTTTTGATAAAGAACTTGAACATCCAGTGACCTGTGAGCATGTCAAAATACATTTTTAATTGAAGAGTATTATATTGTGTATGACTACATGCAACTTATCAGAGAAAACAAGTAAAAGTTGATTGAACAGCAAGAGTGGACATTTGCTTTATACTTGTTTTAAAGACTTCTTTATTTACATGGCCATTTTCATCAGCTGCAGTGTAAGCAGCATAACATTCTTTTGCAAACAAAAAATAACCCTGCAAATACATAGATGGGAACTGAAAGCTCAATATAAAATCAACACCTGGATTCATATACCATTCCCATGGTAGCAGATCCTAATTTCTCAATAAAACACAATTATAGCTAAGAAAACAATTACTGGCTTTATTTTACTGGGACTCTATAAAATCCAAACATAATATGTCAAAAGAAGACAAAGTAATATCAAAGCTTTAGACAAGGATGAACACAAAATTTGTTGTATAGTCCTTAATTGTACCACAAATGACAAGAAGTAAGCAGGCAAATATAGGGAGAGAAAAAAATGGAAAAAAGAAATAAAAACGCTTTTTTTTCACTTGTATGCATCCTATTTGAGATCATCCCACAGGAGGAATATTACTTTGTAAGACACCATGTGAACAGGCAGAGAAGCACTGCTATTCAGCAAAGAAAGATAACACGATGCAGAAACTTAAAGTGTAATTAGCAAAGGTTAGAATTAGTGGATTTTTCTTGAGTAAATGAATTCTAAGTATTTCCAGCATTTTAGGACACCCATTGTTTTTTATAAAAAGCACAAAATACCTGATTAAAAAAAATATCTACAGCTGACTGGTTACATCTTGTTTACTATAAACAAAATCATTTGTTATTATTATTCCTTTGTTTAGTATCTGTTTCCAGTCCCCTTGTTTCTGTTTTCCTTTTCTCCCTAAATTAGTAAAGCTCTTAATATGCATTACCCATTTCAAAACAAAAAAACAAATCCAAACCAACCTCAAAAACTACCACCACCAACAAAAGCAGTAAGAGAAGCCCAAACCCTCTTGTTCTTTAGTAACTCTGTCTTGAAGAAAAGTTAGATGGATTTGAATACATGTTTTTATCAGGTTTGGGTGTTTCTGAATGGGATACTGCAACAGGATGTGTTACCTGTAAGTTTTGGCAGTGAAGGATTTGGCAGAGTGGTCTCTATGAGAAGAGGCCAGGGGCTGCCCTGTGCTAAGTGCAGGAGCTCCAGCTGGCTCTGATGGGCTCCTCACAGGGCACAGCTGAGCCCTCCAGCCAAGTGTGTGATGCCTCTGGGAAATATATTTGAGAAAGAGGACCACAATGAGGTGGGGTGTGAGCAGGGGGTAGGCAGGTGGAATATTAGGGTCAGGTGAGCAGGAGGTACTTCATAGCAAAGCTGATAAACCCTGGGGGCCCACAGGCTGTGTAGGATACATGCTAGAATGGGTACTTGAAGGGAGTGTGACGTTTGGAGGACCTACACTGGAGCAGTAGTAAATGAGTATGAAGAAAAGTTAATTGGGAGAAAAGTGCAAGAAACAGAAGCAGTAGGAACAGAAATATCACCAGCTTCCTGTGCATCACTGAAGAGCCTGAGTGCAACCTGCAGTGGTAAAAAGGTAGGTAGAGATGAAGGAATGGGGAGGAGAGGTGCTTTCCATTATTGGTTAAATGTTTAGCTTAGTTTGTGACTTTTTCAATAAGTATTTAAATTTTTATTTAATCAGCAATAGATTCTCATAATTGAGCCTGTTTGGCCTGTGACAGTCACTAGTGGGAGGTTTCCCATTATTATTTTGATCCATGAGTTTTTCCACTACTAATCTTTTCATTTTCTTCCCCATCTTGTAGTAGGTAGGATCGAGAAACCGGCTGGGTGTTCAGCTGCCAATCAGGGCCAAACCAATGCACAAGAAAACCACAGAGGGCTTACTTTTAGGCTTTTGAGGATTTCTCAATTGTGCAATAATTTCTGACCATTCTAAGTGAACCCAAAAAATAAAAACTATTCTGTCGGATAAAAGACTTTGAAAATATGGGTACTTCAAATACTACATTATTATAGATGTTGGAAGAGGGAAAACACTTTAAAAATCAGCTTTGTCGCAACAAGCATAATGTAGATAAGCTTGTTCAGTTGTGAGATAAATACAAAAATCACAAGGCAGTCATATAAATCCTCAAAAAGTATTGCTGCTGGAGAAAAGTAGATACATTAAAAATCAAAATGCACACAGAAATTTATTCTAATGAATAAATAACAAAAAATAAAGTGTGAGCAATAATCAAATAAAGGGGATAGGAAATCTGCATGGATATGCAGGGAGCTTCTATCAAATCTCAAAGGGTAGAAAGATATTTTATGGGATGTGGAGAAAGGGACAGGGGACATGGAAACATTATAGAAACATTTTCAGGAATGCAAGAGGAAGGCCAAGACCCACTCGAGTCGAATTTGGCAAGGACAAGAAAGGCTTCTCTAAGAACATCAGTATCAAAAGGAAGATTGGAGAAAATGTGAGGCTGCTGCAGAACCAAATAGGTGATGGAAGACACAGAGATGGTGGAAATACTAAATGACTTCTATGCCTTAGATTTTACTGCTGAGAAAAGCCCTCAGGAATCCTAGACCTTGGATTTAAGAGAGAAAGGCTAAAGAAGGTTCCCTTTGGTCAGAGAAGGTTGGGTCAGACTTAACACACATAAATCCATGGGCCCTGATAGGATGTACCCACGAGTGCTGAGGGAGCTGGCAGATGTTGCTGTGACTATCCATTATCTTTGAAAAATCATGGAGAACAGGAGAGGTGTCCAGTTTCAGGAGAAAAGCCAGTGTTATTCCCATCCTCAAAGGACAAGAAGGAGGACCTGGAAAACTACTGGCAAGTCAGCCTCAAATCTTTCCCTGGAAAGGTAAAGGAACAGATCATTTTGCAGGTCCAGAAGGTTTGTCAGCAATAAAAACAACTGTATTATATAAAAAGAGAAATGGAAAAATTAAACAATTTCCTCTTAACTGACAGAAGTCATTACAGTACTGTGAGCAGGAGGTAATATTAAGAATGGAGATAGGATGAGCCATCAGTAGATCATCAATATTAAAAGCAGGAATGGAGACAAAAAGAAATTGATAATCCCAACTGCATCTAAGTTACTGTATTTCATACATTTGTACTTGGTGTTCGTGTGATTGCATACACCTAAAGAAAAATTATGCCTTCAATGCATGCTATAATATAAATTCAAATATCATATGATTATAGCAATAAGTTCTTACAGTACTGAGTAGTACTTGAGGAAATTACAGAGCTTCAAGGGAAAAAAATTCTGTCAAAAAATCTGCCCTCTTCTTCATAGATGAGACAGTCACATAATATAAAAATATTTTGTGGTCTTTTTCATTATTTTATGGAAAAGTCCCACAGCACTAATGTTTTATTCAGAAGGCTTAATACATTCTTTACATACCTAGATCTTGTTTACACATATAGAGGGGAGGGCGGGGGGTGAGGGGTGGAAAAAAGCATAAATCTGTCTGTTTGGTGTAAGTACTTTACCTCCTTCCCAGTCTCCTCAAAGGAAAAGATAACATGAAAGCAGTACAATTTTTTTCTAATTAAGCTAAAAATCAGGAGATAATTTAAGCATAGTGAGGAAGATGACGTTTCTGTATAGATGCAAAATAAGACTTCTTGAGCATCTTTTAAAGACACTTTGCATTCAGTCCAACTAGGAGGAGAGTAACAAGGTATTAGAACATAAAATGTCAGATGAAACCAACTTCAATGAAAGTACATGGTTATTCAGCAGGATTAGTGCAAGGCATGATGCAGGAAGAGCATTACATTGTCTTCCATTAGAAATAAAGGCATTAGGTAGCTATTTTCTGTAGGTTTTAAGGAAGAAAAGGATTCTAAGGAGAGAACTGAGCAAAGAGAATAGTCTTTGAGCTTTATTCTCAAAAAAGAAGACCAAAGCCATGTTTTCTTCTGCTGGTGAATGTCAGCATAATTTTTTTTCTGATTAACAAAGGATTTTACTGTTTATCAATAAATTGGTAATTTGACCTGTTTTTTCTAGATAAATGGCAAAAATAATATTTTTACTCAAATATTTAATTTCCTTCTTTTGTTTTGGAATATCTCATAAGCCATAGGAAGTAATTATCTTAGAGCAGAAGCTAAGTGATCAACTACTTTCATCACAAGAACAAAATTAAGATATTGTTGGCTACATGGACAATACAATCCATTCTTTCACTTCTCCCCAGCTCAGCTCCCTCTGTCCCTTCCAAAGAAAGAAATCAGATTATGAATAGTTAAAGCACATAATTTTTTCCCTTAAGATAAAGGAAATAAATCTTTTTTTGGCATAATAAAAATTTTTATTTGTTTCTTTTCTCCCAGCACTATGCTACACTTATGATAAAAAGGAAAAAAGCACCTTAAGAGAAAATTATGAGAGTAGAAGTAGGACAATATTGATAAAAATCTTAGACTCTCAGATGTGGGAAGGGATTTGAGAAAATGCATAAAATTCTTATACTGAAAAACTCTAGTCCACTACTTTTGTTTCTGAAAACAGCAAAAGAGATGATAATAATAATCTTCCGAGGTAATACGATTTTATATTTTCTTAATGGGTGGAATTCTACCTCAAGCTGTAAAACTGTGATATATTTGTACTTGATAAGTTTGGTATGACACGTAAAGATAAAATAAAATTCAAAGGTTTTGTATTCCAGTATGCAATCATATACATGAAAGTAAATAAATCCAAACATTACTATTCCAGGTAAGAGTTTTCATCAGAAAAATCCATAGCTGACAAAAGGGTACTGTCTTAGTGGTATCTGTGCTAAATGTAAAGCACACAAAAAGTTGTGGCTCCATCATAAATATTGAATACTAGATATTTCAAAATAATAAATGTGATTAAAGTTACCTAATTTAATTGTTAATAAAAATTGCTTTCTTCTAAACTTATAACATCTTATTGAAATTGGGAATTCTGTCACATTTTATGATGTGAGTTGTTAAATGCCTGGCTCATGCTAAACTGCCACATTAGCTGTGTACTCATCACTAAATCCCTTTGAAATTGGCATAAGAATAATAAAGTTTTTGTGTACAAAAGAAGGAAACCAATAGAACAGACAAATACGCTCTCAACTGATTGCAAATTTCCTTCTGATTACCTCAAGAATTTTGATGATCTTCAGACAGCTTTTCTGTCAAGATGTGAATGTGTAACTTCAATTAAACCTTGCAATACACAAAGGTTGGGAATATAAACCATGTAAACAAGACACAGCCGTCATACAGAATTTAATTTCTTGAAACCCATCAGAATCACTATTCAGCACCACTGTTTCCACAGAGATTTTTAGTAAATTGATGGTGAATTAGGGAAACAAGACTGACTGGGAAAAAAACCCTAAACAAACCTGAAACAGCTAAAAGGTTGTCACTGAATTCTGAGTAGAGAGACCAAGAACATGGAATACCACATAATTTATAGAATGATATGTTACTATAGTTGGTGTTACTTCAGATCTCCCTTTAATACACAGGATCAAAATCAAGAACTAGCTTGGCTTTCAGCTTTGTTAAACACTCAGGAAGAACTCCTGGCATGTAGATTGCAAAAATATAAATTTACCAACATTTAAAATTAATTAAAAATGGACAAAGTACATTAAATGTTCTTTAAATTTAATTTGCAGCAGTGTGGCCACCTTAAAATTTATCCTTTTCTAATTACTTAGCTAATTCAATTTTTTTTTTTAAACATAACCATAATATTATAATTTCTTAACTACTTTTAAATATTGGCCTGTCAAAATATTGTTTCTCAAGTTAGAGAGGAGATATGGTCTATTAGCAAGAAAAGTATATTAGAAATATGTATCAGGGGACCAAAAAGGGATCAAAGAGAATAAGGAGGTAAAAAAAAACAGATTTATTTTTACCACTATTTTTTGTAAAATAGAGCAGAGTTTATTATTTCACCCCAAGTTGGAGAAAAAAGAAAAACATTTGATAACACCTGGTTAAACCCTCTTCCATTAATTCTTGAAATGGAAGCTTTTCAG
Organism: Polioptila caerulea; assembly: GCA_013397295.1. Lineage (NCBI taxonomy): Eukaryota > Metazoa > Chordata > Aves > Passeriformes > Certhiidae > Polioptila > Polioptila caerulea. The sequence goes on from VYXF01009743.1 coordinate 334,711, forward strand.
GTCCTTTCTTTGGCCTCAAGAGTGAATTTGCACAAGTAGATAAAACTCTGACTTCTGTTGTATGTCATTTTGCTTTCTTGAACTGGAAAACAACTTTTTTTTCACGTAACAAATTAAGTATCATTATCTAATTTTAATGAAATTCTGATTCCAACATACGTTTTTGTTTGTTTGTTTGTTTTTAATCAATTGGTGCAACTATTGTCAAGCTCTGATGTTTGCATTCAAGTTTTAAAAAGAGACATTATCTTCAAATACCTGTTCTTGAGACAGGGAACTCTCATCATAGGTATTGCAAAGAGGGAGATTAATTTAAGGTAAACTATCTCTTTTCCATTAGACATTAGTTAGATTTCTAATTTATACTCTCAGTTAATTGCCTAAGGTTGGATGGAATGGGCCTGGGCTTTAACACATCTTATTTTTGTGTGAATATGTGTACACTTTGCATACACTTGAAAAAACAAGGAAGTTCCAATGAATATACCAAGTAACACTAGCTTTCAGCAGTCAGGGATTGGGAAATCAGACTTTTGTCCTCCTATTATGGATAATTAATGAGGAATTAATTAACTTCAAATATAGTGCCAGGTAATGTCACTTTCATTACTGCTCTACAAAGCCGTGGCCTTTGCAGTCACAGTTCACACAGCTCAACAGATATTTTTCCTTTTGAATTTACCATTAAGCTAAGAAACTATATGCGGCAGAGTGTAACACTATGCAGGACGTAAAAAAATGTTTAAGTACTCTCAAATACTTAGAGTATTTTTAGCCCATGAAAGTTTTAGGAGAAAAGGAAGAAATTTACTCATCTAGTGGTTTACTACAGTCTCTGGCATCAACACTAACAAGAGAAAAAATTCAGAAAGAATATACCTCACACTTTATGAAGATAGAACAATTTCCACTTTGCCAGTTAAATGAGCACCCAAAAACTCTGGGATAAACCGTAGCAATTCATCAAACAAGGCTCTTTGACTTTGAAATAATCAGCCACGGAGTGCAACCCATACTGTTCAGTCCTACCATGACCAGTCATTATTGTACAATGAACATCCATGACCAAGAACCTAGCTGGTAACTGGTAAAGTGAAACAACAACAACAAAAAATTCTTTCTTTTTAGAAATAACAGTTTAAAATGCTTTTGATAGAAAGCTCTTCCTTGACAGCAAAATCTGTGCTGTGTGATCTTCCAGAGTATGTGAAAATTCGTAGCTTTGTCAGCCTGGTATCTGTTAATGACTTTATATAGATGTTCTCTTTTCAGTGTAACAGTGAAACAATGAACTTGAGATGCATAATAGCTAATAGATTGTGTTATTTTGGAATGAGCAGCTCAGGATACATACTAACTCAAAGGTAATTGCACACTAATATAGCTATTGCACCCTTTCTTCTCCATAAACTTGGACCAAATAAGGTTTGGTAATAGGAACATAGAAAATTCTGCATATGGTCCATGTGGCTTATGTGAAGTGGTTTTGTTTGGAAGGAGAAATATAAAAGAGAAGCAAAAGACACACCCTTGAAATAAAGATATATGTTTCACAGTGATAAAGATAGTATGGTATAAGGTATTAAAAAAAAAAAATCAAATTGATTTTCAAGCAGTTTGAGATATGCACTGGGAATAGATTACAAGACACTACTCTTCAGGTTACTCAGGGAGGCTGTTCAGGCTCCATCCTTTCAGGTTTTCAGGACCCAGCTGAACAGAGACCTGAACAGTGTGGTCTGATCTCACAGCTGGTTCTGCTCTATGTAGGAATGCCCTGGAGACCTCCTGGCATCACTGAAAGCCTCCATGGTTATACAACATAGTCTGCCTATAGTTTGTTTTGTCATTCTTCCTAACCTTGTGCATGAAACAAGGGTTATTACTATTCTTTGACATGAAATATCCTACCATCTAGGCTATAATAATGAAAGTGCTGTAGAAGTCAAAAGAATGATAAGGGAAAAATAATTATAAATATATGCTATTTTTTTTTTCTTAAATAGAAGACTGTGTACTTCTTGTATTTCAATTTCTTATGGATATTTGTACAATGCATCTTTCTGGAACACGAATTTGAAAATTTTACATTCACATGCGTGAATAGAAAAATAATTGCTCTTGTAAGCAAAGACTATTTCATCCTGTTTTTGTTGCTGTGTCTTAATCACTAATATCTTTCTAAAAGTTGAAAAACAATATCATAAGGCTTGTCTTCTCAGGACTACTTGTCCCCATTACACAACTCAAACCTCTTTGGGTGCTGAAATATATATTATCAATGACAATATCTTTTCCAGGGAAATCTTATTTGCTTGCAGATATTCCAGGAGCACAAAGAGTTTCTAAATTTTCAGATTTATAACTCATTGGATTATTAAGAACATCCTGTTTTAATATTATTTATTAATATTATCACTATCACCAACAATTAATATTTCTGTTGTTCATATGACTAAGTTTTCACTGCTGAGTGTCAGGTCCAAATATTTTGTGATGAACTGATTAATGAGATAATTAAATTTCCTTTCCTGAACAAAAATCTTTCTATTCCCTAAAAGTACTTACTTTCATCAAGTCATGCTAGAAGCACTGCAACTGCTGATAATATACTGTCAGAGAAGACAGAAAGAAAAAAGATTATTTGCTTGAAGTGTCTTCCTTACTGAGTAGTACAAGATATTGAGTAATCTTCTGTATGATTGATTCTGGAAGGAAAACATAATTTTAGGGAATATAGAAAAGTAGGCAGTTTCAAGGTGATTGTCAGACAATGTTAACGGTTTATCCACTTGTAAAAGTCATGAGAAAACAAGAAAACAGCCCTGCAAGAACAACTCCTCAGATTTCTTGGAAGTTTGACTGTAATGTTTTACACTCTTTTCTTCTTTAATTACATAGAGTTGTATTAGGATGTCTGTTTCAGGAAAAAACAAAAATGTTAGATTGGTTGGAAGTATTTCAATAACCTTCCAGTATTGATTAAATAGAATACAGAGTTGAATATAGATTTATTCAGGCCAAAATGTCACAACCTTTTTTTTTTACTGGGAAAAGAGCAGAATGTAGATGAAGAGCATTGTCATTTTTTAGTGACAGACATTGGTAACTCGTGCTAGGCAAAGCAGAGAATTTTTTTTCTTAACCTATTTTATATTTTTAAATTGGCTTGAACTTTTATATGAAACACATATGTCAACTTTGCTGAAGCTGACTAATTTAGCTACCTCCAGCCAGGTAAACATATGCTTGGTCAGCACCCACTCACCATAATTTGTCGTCTCTTTTCGTCGAGCTAATTTCAATCTCTTTTCCTCTGGAATGGACTCTTCAGAGGATGTGTGTGTGTGTAGGTCTGTGTGCTGCATGCCAGAAACAGGAATCAGACCAGATCTCTCTGTCGATTTGTCTGTTTCTGGTACCAACAACCACAGAAGCCAATGAATCTGCATGATGATTTGGGCTGTTTGCACCAACGTGTGATTGCTGGCAAAAATGATGCTGGACTAGCTGGCAAGTAGGATAAAAGGTTTGTAAGTCACATAGGGGAATAATCATGAGTCTGAGTTTACCCTGAATAATAAAAAGGATCTGTAAATTGGCTGCTGGAGAAGGCAGGAAGTCAGCTAATGGGAAGGCCATGGGGATAGAAGTCATCTACACATAAGCATATAGGTCTGGTCCAGCTCCTGGAAAGACTCTTTAGTGAGTGTGAGTCCTTGTGTGTGAGGAGCTGAGAGGATTTAGGTACAGGCTGGGTGACTGTACTGATCTACTATGTGTGTGAGAGTGTGTGCCCTTGTATGTTCACCTTGCTGTGGGTGTGCACATCTGAGTCTGTAGCAACAGCAGAGGGGCTTTGGGCTTCAGTGGTTGGCATTTCCAGATGCCAGGAGACCCACGGGTCAGCTACTGGTCGCAGCAACAGGATACTAAGTCAGTTTTTTGACTGTGGTAAAGCCTGAGAGTGTTTTGGACTCAGAAGCAGAAAAAGAAGGCGAATAGACACTTCCATCCTTTGTTAATAAAGTGCCTTTTCTTCTCCTGGGTGTATTAGAATGGCTGAACACAGAGTGTTCAGAAAGGTTCAGTTGCAGCGTTCCCAGGCCTAGCCTGGGAAAACATGATAAAAGAATCCAAGACAGAGCTTGGCACCAAGTGTCTTTCTAACCATGGTACGTGGTGTTTTTGTAAGCTCTGAAGGATGTTTATCCGAAGAGGTGTTGGCCTTCTTGACCAATTAGGTTATTGTATAATTTCACTCACCAATCTGCTTGTCGATTGCGAAGTGCACAGTAAAAGTGTTGCTTTGTTTGAATAAACCACTTTTTAGCCACAGCCTTCTGAGACCAGTGCTGCTGTGTGCTTCTTTCACTGCTCTTAACTCTACAGTGACAGCTGAGGCCTGCCTCCTTCAATCCACCTCAGAGAGGATGGTGAGATCACATCAAAGCATGGTGTGAGTGAGAGAGGTAGGATTATTCTTTACCCTCTTGTTGACTATTCCATGACATGAGAACTGCAATTTTATTATCTTGGTTGAAAAGCTATAATTACTTAATAGTGCTATTTTAAAAGCACCTGCAGGCTCTGCTTTAGGATTGGAGACTGGTTGTGAAAGGCATTGCCTTTGGAGAGAGATAGATTTAGTTCCTGCCTAAAGAAACTGTTGCCAATGGACAGGTTGGCAGCTGCAGAAAGCTATTAATTAAGAGTCCCAAAACTACTTAAACCAATCTTCAAACAATTTTTCCTTTAAGCACACAGACAAAAGAAGCTTCTCTGCAGTGTGGGCTTGAAGGCCAGAAAGCCAACCGTGCTCTGGGAGGCATCAAAAGCAGCATGGCCAGCAGGTTGAGGGAGGTGATGCTAGCTCTATTCCCCAGTGGTGAGACTCCACCTGAAGTACTGGATCCAGATGAGGGCCAGTAACATGATTAAAGGGGTGGAACTCCCCTTCTACAAGGAAAAGCTGAGAGAATTTGGTTTGTTCAGCCTGAAACAGAAGAATACTTTGGAAATAATTTTGTGAAATAATAACTTTGTGAAATAATTGCAGTCTTCACCTGCAGGAAGGGAGCCTATGAGAAAGATGTAGAGAGACCTTTTAGAAGAGTATGTAGTGATAAGGGGAATGGATTGAAACGAAAAGGCTTAGTTTTGGTTTAGATTAGTTTTTAGGAGGAAGTTCTTCACTGTGAGAGTGGTGGAACAGGCTGTGCGGAGAAGTTGTGGGTGCCCTGACAGCGTTCAGTGTTGGGTGGGGCCTGAGAAACCTGCTCTAGTGAAACATTTTTATATTTATATCTAATGGATTTGTTTCTTTATTAGCTGTGCTATGCAAGAATGTTAAAAAGGAGGATGCGATTACAATTCATATTATACTAGTTCATTTTCACTTAAGGATCTTAACATTTATTTCATTATATGGTTCATGATTTACAATATGATAAATATTGTCAGTCAATATATTTCATGATAAAAGATATTTTTCTATTATGTTTTTCAAATTTGCACATTAATGTTCTACCATTTACTGTAAAAATAACACTTAAAATTAAATACTATAGTCATTTTATCATTGCTAGTTAGAGATGTTAGGAAAAGACCAAAAGAGCAGAGGACCAAAAGGACTTAGTGGTGAACAGTGTGAGCCAACACTCACACAGTTAAGAGGGAGCCTGTGTTCAATCTGAGAAGCACTCTGAATTGAAGGCCACAGGATGGGGAAAATGACATATACTTATGCAGGTGAACTGGTAGAGCTTGCATCATGTGAAAACACCTTCCTGAGATAGCTAAGAAATACCATTAACAATCCCACAGCTGCAGGGCTGTGAAAAGATGAGGTACAATAAGCACTGATGGGAAACCTCAGGAAAAAACATTCTACAGTAAGAAGTTAGATGACCCATTTAGCTGACAGTGTTTTAGCGAGCTCTCTTAAATAAATGGAACAGAAACAACAATAATTTATCATTGTTCTACCTCCTTGTCTCTCCAATGAACCTGAATGTTATTAGAGCTCTCTGACTCTCTCCTGCACTACATTAGGACATGAAGTTTGATTATTCATGCATGAAATGATTAAATCTTGTTTCAACTTATGGAATCTCTCTTGCTGTATCAATGCTGTGATTAAAACAGCTCTTCACTGCATAATTAACACCTAAATGTATACAGGTATAACTATATCAAAAAGAGCTAAGTGGCAATGATGTCATTTACACCAGCTGTCTATACTGTATGAGAATTTTCTACTTGTTCCTGTTAGGAAAATTCCTGTTCACGCAAATCACATAACTCTGTGAAGATTCATTGATTAAAAAAAAAAAGAAAAAAAAAAAAAAAGGGAATATGTTTCTTAGAACCATAGTAAAGATTTCTTATACACTAAGAACACACCCTCTTCCACTCTCAGCTAATGACAGAAGACCCAGGTATGTCTTTCCTCTCTGTCTCTGTGAGGAGGGACCTTAAAAAAACATTCTGCATCCCATTTAAGCCTTCTGCATTGTTATTTCATACTTTGAAGCTTTATCTCCATCATGCAGAGCAAGAATATATTTTTGAAATGTGGAAGTTTCATGAGTGTGAAAATGAATCTTTATTCAGTTGCAAATCGAGTATTGAGATTTGCTAGAATTGAAAGGTGCTCTGCTACATTTTTCTTTCAATCTCAAAAGCATGCCCATCCACACCACAGCAACCCTTTATTCTTGCCTTGAAAATACATTCCAGAAGTAACATGGAGAAGAAATAGATTTACACGTGATGTACATTAGGTTTTAAAAAGGTAAAAAATTATAATCAGTTGTGGTACAGAAGAGCAAGAGCATTATATTTACAATATAGGTACATCAGTAATAAAAAAATGTACATATTCTCTAATAGCCCAGTATTTTTGTGGTACAAACCAGATGTGACTAAACTACATTCTCTCAAAGCTAATCCTTCCTTCCTTGAGATATGTAATGCTAATATGTTCTTGATTATAAAGGTGCCCTGTTACCAAGCGAAATAAATCAAGAGAATTAAACAGGGGAAAGCTATTTCCTCTTAATTTTCAACTATTAGGAAATTGTTTGTGTTTGTTTCTTAGAAAGAGACACAAACGTGAATTTACATCATGTCATTCTGAATAATTCAAACTTTTCCTGAAAGGACTTTGGAATGTAGCTCTAAGACTCTACACAGCTTTTGGGGGTTGGAAGGGGTCTCATCCACCAATCTGATCCATACCTGTTTGGTGGTCTTTTTTACAGAATCATAACTATGTGAATTAAATCCTCATAATATTGTTCAATTAGTTTTAGTAGACAATTAACTTTCTTTTGATTCCAATGAAGGAACAATTCATTAAAAAATATTACTATGGAAAACAGGGAGTATACTAGTCAATTTTCTTTATAAAGAGAGAATGAGAATCAAGTCAGAACCCAAAAGATTTGATGAATATTTGTACTTTAATTAAAAAAAAAAAGTTTGCCTCTTAGTTTTCTCCTCTTACCACTTCTCTCAGTTATACAAATTGAACTTTTTTGTGTTACCACCATAATACTCTAGACAGCAAAAGATTTTATGTTTATTTTAATTTTGAGTATTTACCCGAATTCAGGTATTTAGCTTACTGTGGAGTTTCACTAACAGTTGACAAAGCAGGGAAGACAATATCTTGTTACATGGATGGAGGAATGAATGTCCAGCTATTCTTAAAATGGCTTTTACATCAGAAAAGACACATGGTTGAATGACATCCTTTGGTACCACCTCTGTAAAAGGATGAAAAGAAAATGAGACACAGTCCAGCCTTGATTTCCCAGTGTACATTTCAAAGCATGTTGGTATACTGACATAGATGGAATTATTTCACACTTGATGTAGTTGAAACTTGATTTTTGTTAATACAAACAACCAACACATAAAACAGAATTTGCAGGCTAACAGTGAGTTAAAAATTGGTTGGATATATGAGCAGAAAAGAATATTTTTATTTAAAATCTTCTCTTGGGACAGAACCTCAGACAGGTCACTTGTTCCATATGGTGACTTGGAAAGACTAAAGACAGTATCTACAGCAGTGTGAGTCAAATGAAACTATGACAATAAATACTTTTTTTGAGTAATGTCTACAAAATAGAGCACTTGTTGACAAGCTCTCATAGTTCATTGTTGCAGTGATCTAAGTAACAGTATTTTAAAGATGTTATCCTGAATGTTTTCACTTGAAACATACAATAAGAGGTATATCAACTATTCTATAGAATATTTCAACATGTCTTGGATGGATTTTTTAATAAGATAGGCTGTGTAAAGGAAAAGTTTTGAAATTTCAGGGCTGAAAGAGGAAAAAAGTTTTTTAATATTTAAATCCTTTTCTTGCCTAAAAAGAAATACCTAGAACAAGTTTAACTATTCAATGTTTAACAGATCAATAGATGGGGCAGCTATGAGAATTCTATATGAATTTTGGTAACGATTATGAAGTGGTCCCATTGTGGGACATCTTAACATTATGTAGATATCAGTCTGTAATTTTTTAAGCATGTATCATGTTTCTCTGAGTCTGATGGTTTCCCTTCAAGAAGGGGTAGCCAAAATGCAGGTAAGTACTATTATAATACAGGAGAAGTTTTGAAAAAATCTTTGAAAAAAGAAGAACAGATATGATAAAGGAACCACAAAATACAGTTTCATCTATGAAGCTAACCAAGCAAAAGGGAGGATTTTGGATTATAAAATATTTTTAAATGTAAAGAAACATAAGAAGAACAAGATGACACGTTATTCAACAATATATATATTCAGCAAGTATATCTTTGTTTCCTAAGGAAAATTCCTGAGTTAACTACTGTAAAAAATGCTTTATTTCTTGGACCTGTAAGTGCATTCTGCTTCCATTACCAGACATCTCTGAATGACTCAAGAGAAATGACAGACCTACAAGACTGGATCATGAGAAAAGTTTTTAATTAAGGTACAATGAAGCCAAAGACTGATATTGTGAGAAAGTAGGAGGAATAAAACTAAGTCCTAGATTTAAAGCAGTTTTGAAAATTTCTTGAAAAACCGTGAGACAGCCTTCTGTGGTCTGAAGTCTTGGTGCAGTAAGAAGCAAATTGTGCAGAGGAAATTTTTAATGTTCGGTTTGTTAAGACATTTCACTAATTTTGTTTGGAACAATGCTCTCACACTCTCAAAGTCCGAAATCTTTCAGAAATATCTGATTGGAATATCTTCAGTGAGGTGCCTCAGATTTGTTGACTGTTCATTTAATGAGGAATACCAGGTACTTAAGGGGCCTATAGTAGGACTGGCAAGAGGCATCTTACTGTTTGAAGGAAAACAGTATGAACCCTTTCCATAATGTTGACATAAAATTCCAAGTGGCATCTGAGTTTATAAACAATGTGATGGTGTCCTGGTTACAAGAGAAGGGGGCAGAGATTAACACAGTGTGGGTGTGACCAAGTTGCTTAATCTGTACCACCCACATCATCGCTGTTGTTTGTCCGTGTATTTCATTGTTTTGAGGCTCAGCGGGGAGCTGCAGGACCTCTCCTTGCTGTATTGCCTTTGTTTCCTAAATATCATGTGGTGTGGGGCATGGGAATCATCACCACATTGCCTTCATCTGGAGACAAGTTTCTATTCATGTCAGTGGGAGCAGCAGAGCTCAATGATTTTTTGGATCAAGGTTTGAAAAGAACCATCATCAAAAGATATTTCCATTTGGAAAGTAGAAAATGGGTGCAATGTTTTCTTGTCCTTGTTCTTCACATATTCATAGCTTCAAGATCTCAAAGAGAATCAGTCACTAGCACTAGGTGTAGCAGACTCAATGAAATCACAAGAGGAAAAGAAATTTTAAGTCTAGACAGATAAGAGCAGGTTGATTATGCCAAACTATTTCATAGTACTGGTAAAGGGAGGAGTACAAAGGCTGTGGAAAACACACTGAGAAGCTAATTTATTTAGGGAAAATGCTTAAAATGATGCAGTCATTACAAAATGAGGCTGCAGTCATGGCTGCTTTTATAAAATGAAAGAAAATACTCCTATAAGAGAAGGCACTAATGCATTTGAAATACCTTAAAAATCCGTGTCACTGTTTCTTGTGCATATTATATATGAAATAACTCTATACATACATCAATAAGCTGATGCTGCTTTTTTCTATAATGTGCTCACAGTAGTTTTCATATGAGGTTAGAATGAATATTTACGGACATTTAGTCAATTGGTTATAAATCTATGTAACAGATTATTAAAAGGATATAACTTTTATAAAAACTTTCCTCAAAGACTACAATGGGGGAAAATAGCATGTAGGATGGATTATCTCTCTTTTACCACAGACATCTCCTCTTTAAAATGCTTATTTTGTTTCTCCCAATTTGCATAGCTGGTATTGCATGAATTGAAAGCTGAGATCAGGAGTTTATGGTATTCTCGGACTTCTTTAAACCACCATACAATCACATTCCTTTATTTGAGTAGGCCCATTGACATGAATATCCATAATCATGGAGGAATGCAGCTTTGTCCTTGAAACTTGTTGTTAAAACAAATAATTTGTTTTTTTATTTCTGAATATCAGAACACAAAATGGTTATAATTTGCAACCTAGTAACTGAATCTCTCTTTGCCAAGCAGTGGAAAAATTAAATTGAATGGGGAGTCAAGCAAGATCACAGATATTTTTTTTTAGTATGCAAGTAATTTTTTTCTAAGGATTGAATCAACAGAAATATCCAAATATTTATTGTTTAATTACTTGCAGTTTAGGGATAAATACGCAGAGCTGTTTCAAAGTGATTTATCCTTCTCTTAAACTGCATACAATCCTCTGTTAAGTATGTTGATTTCCATTTTTATTTGCATGAAAGAAAAACAATTATTTGACATAATTACTGGCATGCTGTTGACAATTTGTCATTTGATTCATCCAACATTAATATTTTCAAGGGCAATTGTTGTGATATTCTTACCATCCCTGTAAACAGTAAATGGGGATTTTTTCTTTTTTTTCTTTCCCTGCACTGTTTTCCTACTTTTCTTTTCCTTTTTTTTATGATGAACACTTCAGAGTTCTGTGCAGGGAGTTGCATTTATTCTGTCCATTTATTTACTTTCTTCTGTCCATTTATTTACTTTCTTCTTCATTCACCTTAGTAGTACTACAGAAATATTAACCACTCCAAACTAAAAGAAAAAAAAACGAATCAGAAGGAAGTAACTGACTGTAAAACAAGCAATATTCAAATTCAATTTAGCAGGGGCAATTGTAATTGGTTTGAACAGTTGAAATCCTTCCAAGCTTTTATACATAAAAGCTCAGATGGAAACGAAAGATCTGCAATTCAAGCTACTGAATCATCTTCTGTGGTACAGTTTAGGCTGCAAAAAAGAAGCATCTGCTCTTATTCCTTGAATTCACTTTAAATATGTGAATTAAAATGTTTCCACAGCCTAAATGGTAAATAGTATGTTTTCAATGTACTTGTATGTCCTTTTTCTTAAGGAATCTCCTTCAGGCACACTACCTCTAACTGTAACGATTCAAGAGTTTTGTCTGAATTGGTAGCTCAGCTCTTGAGGAAATAATACTGTGAATGCTGTACCTTATTACATATTATTACTAAGAAAATAAACACTTCAAAGGAGAGTTTAAATACTTTTTTTCTGCCACAATGTTGTTTTTAGTATAGGAAATTCAATTTTCTCAAGGCTAGATATACTCTGTGATATTATAATTAACTGTTTCAGAATTTCAAATTTTTAATAAAATGCAGCTTGAAAGGTGTTGGATATCCTCAAGTTTTATTACATTAAATGGGAGTAAAGAGCTTGAGTACCTTATAGATGCTTGGGATATTCATTCAGGCCTGCTACAAGTTAAAATTGTTTCAGAACTTAATGCTGGAGTATTCCAATACATGTCATTCTCTCAAAGCAAAACTTTATGAGCAAAACAGTCAGGGCTATAATAAATAGTACCATGATAATTTTCAAGCACTGTGCAGTACCATTAAGCACAGCACAAAGCCACATATTTAAGAGAGAATGTTTGAAAGCAGGTTAGACATGTCCTGATTTTTCCTTCTTTGTAAGTCATTACTCTGCAATTTTAAGTCTTCCAGCACAAAGTATTAAATATGGTTACTGCTGTATCAAAGATTACATGCACATATCATTAAAAGGCACTATTTTTATACTACTGTGTGATGTAAGAAAAGTGAAAAAATCTATCGTTCCTTCTGAAAAAAAACCCCACCTCTAACTTTCTAATTAATATGAGCTAAAAGAACTATTTGTCAAATGATAGAAAAGATCAATTTATTTCCTCAGTCTTTTCAAGTGTAAACTTGAACTCCACCCACATGAAGTTTAACCAAGTCAAATTATTGAACTATGAGTTTCTATGTATATAAGCAATAAGTTTCCTGTAAACCAGCCCTGAACATCTGGACTGAATTTGAATAATTCGTTTCTTATTAGTATTTCCAGCAAAATGTAAAAAGCATCACTTAAGGAGAAACTGTTTGAGGAATTGGTTTAGCTGCCACTGTTCTATTGTTCTGTAAGAGTGCTCTAGCTTTTTCTGAGTTAACTGTATCTCATATATCCATCCTTTTCCTCAGACACAATACATTAGGTGTTATTCCTCAGCCCACTTGTCTGTGACAGGGCAGACCAGGGAAGCACGGTTTGCATTTGTAACTATTCCTCCAGAGACAGCCATTGTCGGTGTACAATATCCTAAATATGAGTCTGATAAACTGGACAGGTGAAAAGCCTAGCATTTAAGATTTCAGCTAATTTGACATGATTTGCCGCCTTCTGATGTAACTCACCTTTTCAATTTTTTCACCTTTTTGTTAGTACTTAGGAAAAGGAAATACTTGCACTTCTAATAGATCACATGGCACTAAATGATACAGTTCTCAGAAAAAGAACATATAAGGAGCTCTACAAAATTTTCTTATCTAGATCATTCTTTTGGCTTGACTTGAAAATCCAAAATACAACTGGTTTAATATACATTTATTATCATTTAATGGGAAGAATAATTAAAAAAAAAATTCCATTCCATATTATGATGAGACTGACAGCATTTCAGACTGAAAAACATACCCAATACTGCTGGTTAGAATATACAGATGGAGTATAAAAAATCCCTTTCTGTCTTATATATAAGCATGAACAAGAAGAGTCCTGAGTGTTAGCCTTGCTCACTGTTCTGACTGTTTAAGAAATAGAAATAGGGAAGGAAGAAGTTTTCTGTGCTATGTTCAGAAATTTCATTCAGTACAATGGAAAGAGTTACATTTCCTTAAAACGTTCTGTTCTTAGCAAGAACTTATTGCTAAATTAAAAGTGGCAAGTTGAAAAATTGCACACCAGAACTGTACTAACTCAATATACTTTGCATAGCTCACACCAAAAATAAGGAAAAAACACCTGGAAATATGTTTGTTGGCTCTGCTTTTCACCCCCCTAATTCTGAATTCAAAATTATATATTTATCTTTGGGAAAAAAAAAAAAAAAAGAAAGAAGCAAAACAAACAAAACAAAATCTCCTCTGAAGTGGTTATTTTCACTCTACTCTGGTCTTACCTTGTAAATTTAAAACATAGTACTTCTATACTAACTAAGAATATTTGGAGATGAGACAACTGATGAAAGCTTATATGGCATCTGAAAAATAAAATCTGTGGGTATCTCTTCAAATACCAACAACCAGTGCAGGTTCTTTACCAAAAAAAAATTCTTTCTCAGATTGCAGACCTCTGTGAAAAATCTTCTGATGTTCACTAACTCTTATATACCATAGTAATGGGCATTTTATGCAGTTTCAAAATCTTCTAGCTTTGAATCTTTTTCCATCCTTATCATCTACACCCTTTTCATCTCCTCCTGCTGTGAACTCATTGATATGTGGGACAGTAGCTGCTGCATGAAGGTCACAGACACAAAGCACACTTGAATAGACAGCACGTTGTGGAATTCTGGATGCAGCTTTGCTCTAATACACTTCTTATTATCATAACGAATGTCAGATAAATAGCAAAGAAACCAAAGTTTTCAAAGGACAAGAGTTTTAGGACAGGGAAAAGTAGGCAAATGGTGACTCTTAAAGGAAGAAGTTGCCATTCCTGACATTATGCTGGAAAAAAGAGCTAGAGATTTGGGGAAAAACTCAGGAGGAAGAGCTTAATCTTAGAGTATTGCGTGGAATGCTTGAATTCTGTACCTGAGTGATAGAGGTGCATTTCTTTCATCAGGACACTTCATATTGTGTATAAGCCTGGAAATACCTCATTGTTACTGTTTCCATTTATTTCTGTATTCTGATTGCTTTTTTCTTGTTATATCTCTTCTATTTTTAGTCTTTTTTGTGAATCCAAAAAATTTCATGATGTTACTAGAAACTTTATATACTAAATCTTCATTACTGATTAAGACAAAGGGATCAAGTGCACCCTTAGGAGATTTGCAGGTGACACCAAGCTGAGTGGTGCAGTTGACACACCTGAAAGATAGGATGCTCTCATCTAGAGGGACCTAGATGAGCTTGAGAGGTGAGGCATGGGAATCTCAGGAGGTTTAACAAGACCAAGTGCAAGGTGCTGTACCTGGGCTGGGGCAACTCCCCCAGGCTGGGGGTTGGACAGATCGAGAGCTGACCTGCTGAGAAGGACCTGGGGATGATAAGAAATAAATGTGCATTTGCAGCCCAGAAAGCATGGCCAGGCGGTCAGGGAAGGTGACACTGACCCTCTCTTTCTGGTGAAACCCCACCTGGAGTGCTACATCCAGTTCTTGGAATCCCAACACAGGAAATCTTATCACCATAAAAAAGAAATCAGTCACATTAAAAATGTTGTTCAAGGCTTTTTCTATATAAACATAAAGAATTATTAGTTAAAACTATTTTAGAGTAAGAGTACTCATTAATTTGAATTGAGATCAGTGATTCTGAAGAATTTTTTGAAACTACATTGTGTGTACATACACATATTTTACTGGCCTGAATCTCACATCTGCACATATTACACTAAAGATCTTGGTTCTCCTATACCAGTCCTAGAGTTCATTTTCTAAGAGTATCTCAGAAGGTTGAACTGGATTTAATAACATGTTCTGTGACAGCAAAAAATATTTCAGAGACTATTGCACATAATGGTGATAAAATTTTTACAAGGACATCTGTTTGAAGAAATTATGTTTATAAATTTATAAATTTGTCATATATATTAAGAAATGTTGTACATTAATGTAAGGACCACAAATCTGGATGTGTATTTATCATTCATGTCTCTCCTGGGTTACTGCACTTGAATCAGTCATTGTCAAAAGAAAAAAAAAGATACAAAGGAAAACAGTCCCATAAATATATTGAAAATTTATAGTCTTCAGTTTTAATTCTCTTTCTACATACACCTTAAAATAAGCTGTTTCTTCATCTCATTCCAGGTTTGATTTATGGCATTCAAAGAATATATACAAGAATAAAAGACATGAATACTAGTTATCTGCTAGTAAATTATAGGCTTTAACAAATTGTTATTTTATAGCCTAATGTTAAGGAAAATAAATATGAAGCACACTATAAAAGCTCTGACAGTTTTCACCCAAAGGATTTACAAAGATTGTTCCTAACAACTGTCAGATCTTTAACTAACAGTAAAGCAAAATAATGCTGGAAGACATGGGAAGACCTTCAAGTTACTATGTAACAGGAAATTACTTTTTGCAGATTTCTCTGCAATTATAATGGCATGAGTGTCAATACATATATATGCACATTTCTGTGTAAGATGACATCAAGAGGAATCTGGGAAATACCACTGAATAGGATAAGGAAAAGAATCTCAAGGAAATTCTTTAATGTCTTAACTAAATTTATTTGTCAGTCTTTTTCAGTGAGTGTCAGAAAGATATGAAAAGTATTATCAGGAAGATATAAATGGAACATTTTGATAGCTTTTGTCAGGCTCATGGGTCCATTCTTAATGAAAAGATGGAATAGGACCCAGCAGACTAAAAGACAGAAATAAGTGGTCAGACGGGAAGAGACAGCAATTCATGGTGATAAGGACCTCTCTACATAACATTTCAGAGGAAAATTGCTTGCAATTCTTCTAATATTTTTTCCCAGAAAATCTAGGTTTGTTAAAAGGATATAAGTGAGGCTTTTGACAATGATATTATTGCCATCAAGAAACACATAGAATAAATCAGACACACAGATAATCTGGCTTTCAAATTTCAATTTCCAGATTTCATATTCATAACAATACACACTAACAAAATTTAACCTTGTTCTATTCTGTTTCAAGTAAATGCATATCCTGTTTGTTAATTGGTTTGAATTTTTTAAAACTGTTTATTTGAGTATGAAGCCACTCAGAGGAAAGGTCACATACAGCAGGTTGCTCAGAGTTTAACCAGCAGTCTTGAATACCTCCAAGCATGGAGAATCCACATCTCTGGACAATTCATTTTCGACCATCTTCAAAAATAAGTCCTCTTTAATGTTTAAACAGATGTTGTTGTATGTCAACTAGTGCCTCTTGCCTTTTGTTCTTTTCATTAGCATCACTGAGAAGAAAGTTCAATCTTTATTCACCCCATCAGAGGTTTACACACAACGATGAGGCTGAACAGTTTTATTTTCTCAAGGCTGAACAGTTTCATCTTTCTCAATGTCTCATGTGACAAATGCCCCAGTCCCTTCATTGTCTTTGTGGCCCTGTGCTGGACTTGCAAATTCTATGTCTCTCTTGTAGCTGAAAGCCCATGAATGTGAACAGCACCCCTAATGTGCCTTACCAGAGCTGAGCAGGTGGGAGGGATCACCTCATCTGACCTGCTGGCAATGTTCTGCCTAAGGCAGGAATTCTTTCTAGATGAAGAGTACTGAAAAGGTGCTGGTTGGGTAAATTTTCCCATAAATACATTCAAAGTGAGGAAGAAGTGGAAAGCAGCCAAATTAATTCTCTTTTGAATATCTAGATTCAGTCAGGGGATCTGCAGCCTGAAATACTCTATGGTTTGCAGGTATTATGGATCGTTTATGAAATTAAACAGATAGCAGTAACATATGTATCTGATTAACTGAGTTTTTGATTTACTGTTCCTGCTGGAGAGATGAAGGTGGCATGATTTATTACTGTTACTGTAGGTCAAAAAGGCTTTCAGAAGGTGCATCTTTTATGGGTTTCAGGAATTTCCCGGTTTTGCTGTTTTTTCACAAGTTATTATTGAGAATACTTGTATGTGAAAGGAAACACATAGTTTTGGAGGTATGCACACCATAAGCTTTTTAATGTATGTCAATATTGCTATGCCTAGTTCCCTGTCACTGTTCTTTCAAGATCTATGATCAAACATAGTTCCTCACTTATCTCAGTTTTGGGGTGACCATGCAGAGCACAAAAAATTTTGACTTTCAGGAAGCTCCCTAAATGTCATCTACATGAGTTTATGTCATTGCAGGTGACTAAGTCAACTGGAGCATGCTTAGATCTGTCCTGAAATGACAAATCAATTGTACTCACAAGCACTATTGTTTTCCCTAAACAGTTCTCCCATTGTGGGGTTAATGGAAAATATACTCCATGATTACACACTCGGTAGCATTGGAGTCCAATCTTCTTCACTGAAGTGATAACTGGAGTTATTTTCTTTAATCTTCTGAAGTAATAGAGGAACATTACCACCATGAGCTGTTACATTACTCAGAAAAGTGGTCTTCAATTAACATGACCTGGACTGAGCAAGCAGGAAGTGAGCTGTATGCTGGTCTAACTATGAAAAGAACCCAAATTGTTACTGTGTAGTGTAAATACAGAAAACTTCTTACACAGTGTAGTCAGTTACATCTTTACTAAGTGAGCAGATCTTGCTTATTTGAAATATAAAGAGCATTCCCCTTTGAGTCTCAAAATGTTCTCCCATTTGCCATGTAAGCAGGAATAGGCAGACTCTACAAAAGAGATGTTCCTCTGGGTTGTTTCTCCATATGGGACTTGTGGAAGGTAGAACAGTTAGCTAAGCAGGAAGGGAACTGGTCTCATCCAGGGTGACTCCTTGAAAACTGTTCAGTTGATCCCAAACATAATTAAAAGGTTATTTCTCTATATTGTGGCAGAGCCAACAGATAATTAAAGATCATGAATCCTTAGTGCCAGATATCATGCAGCACATTATAAAATCCTCTTTTCTTATTTCAAAAGACTGAAAAAAAAAAATGTTCTATTTCAATCATGAAAAATTAAGGTTGAGACTTGCTGAAAGCAATGAGGACATTCAAAGGAGATCTGAAAACTGAACTTGGACATTTTGATTCCAGTGCAGTTTAAGACTCAAGTCCCCATTATCATTAGGCTGAAATTCAGGACAGTTCAGGCTATGGACTATAAAACTGAGTAAGCTTTAAAACTTCTTCAGTCAGGTAATGAGCAATATTTAATCAACTCTTATGAAAGCTCTTAAAAAAAGAAATGTTAGGTACTCCTAATAAACCTGGGAGATTATTATACTCTGTTTTTGCATCAGTTTTCAGTCCAGTTTTTCTAATTTTACGTTCTTCATCATCTCAGCAAAGCACAGAATTTTTGTGTGAAATTAAGCTGCCAAGTTTAGTTGAATCTGTATCCAAAACAAAAAAAAAAAATTAATTTTATCTTTTAAATTTATCTTTAAAATTATACTGAAGTTATAATTGAGCATTTTAACATAAAAATATAAGAAACAGAGATAACAGCATTCATGAACTTAGTTTGAACCCCTAAGCACCAGTTTGTATTCTTTATTTGATTTGCATATTTAAGAGGTTATTACAGCATTGTGACATAGCTCTGACGTTGTTTCTGGCTTACTCCTCTACCCATAAAATTTGAAAAAGAAATTGACAACCTTTCACTAAAAATGCAGGATGTTCACTTAATACATAAGGTGACTGATCAGACTGTATGCTTAAAAAAGGATTTTCTCGTGCATAAGGAAGGAACTGTGCACACATGTTGATTTTCAGCTTAATGTTCTGTGAAGAGTCTTTCTGAAGTTAGTTTCTATTTGAAGTGTTTCATTTTGAAGTGTTGTAAACTAAATATGTACAGAAACCCACACAAGATCCAAAGAGAAGCAATCTAAAAAGATGATCAACACCTTATTTTCCAGCTTTTAAAATACAGCAGTCCATGAGCTGAACTCTCCCAATACAGGTAAATTATGGCAACTGTGGCATTACTGCAACCTCTTTTCCCAACTCTAGTGCTTTTGTCACCACTTTTGTCTGCCTCACTGTTGCTCTGATTGCTTGCATTTATGTTGGTGACAGGAGCAATGACAGCAGGCACAGCAGCAGGCAGCTTCAATCTGTGAGATATATCTTCATTTTGGATATCTTTTGGAAAAAGTCAGCCTTTCGTATAATAGAATATGAGAAGTAGTGCGACACGCAAGGTGGATAAAGGATGATCGACGCATGATCTACATAAATTCCTTAAAAGTAAAGGAGCAAATCGTGGCAGGAAATGTAGCTTACAAGTGGCATTTGTTTTTGGTTGGGGTTTTGTCTAATTTTGGGTTTATTTTTGTTTTTTTGTTGTTGTTGTTGTATATTTTTTGGGGGGGGTAGGAGCTCATGGGTTTTTGAGAAGGGGTTTTGTGGTTTGCTTGTGTTTTTTTACAGGGGGGTTGTTTTTTTGTGTGTTTGTTTGTGTATTTTGTGGATCATTACATTTGAACAATTATTGGAATAATTCACTCTCAAGGAGGAAAATGCCAAAGAGAAGTATATAGTTATTTTGACTTAAACTTTGAACTTTTTAAGGGAAAGATAAAAGAACTTTATCCTAAGGGAAAGATAAAGGAACTGAGTTGCAAATTTGTAAAAAATATTTTCTTTTATTATTTTCCTGTTCATAGACTGAGGGAAGAAGAAAAGAAATAAAAGCAAAGAGAGCAAGAAAACCCAGAGCCACTATCAGAGCTTTCAGAGTTCCCTTTCAGAAAACATTTTCATTTTTCTGATTGTTATTTCATTTTATTTGACGTGAGCCAAGGAAATGGTATTTGCTGGAGGATTCTATTTTGAGTAACATAAAATCTCTTAAGTTGAAGCATCACACAACAACAGTACTGTAGTCCCATCAGAGTCCAACAGGTAACATTTTCTGATTTAGTTAATTGGTTTTCTTTACCTTCTTTCTGTGTTCATGGGAAGCTGCCATTTATTATCTCTTATTTCCGCATGTCCACTATAACAAACTCTTTGTCAGATATAATTTGCTCAAAAATAAACGATAAAAGATGCATACAGAATTTCAAATAAAAAGAAGCAAGAAGCTGAAGAGATTTACAGAAAGCTATAAACTTTTAAGGTTAAACTGGTCTTCTAAAGCAACCAGTAAAAAAAGAAAAAAAAAAGTTGCACACTAGTACACTAGTTCTAGCCTTATAAATTCTTATGGAAAGGAGTATTCCTCAACACTCTTTCCCAAGTGTAAAAGAGAGACACAAACTGCTTGCACAGAACTGGTAACACCGCTCACTCCTTATCCTTGACATTGGCTCAGCTCATTTTGTCTTAGAATGAGAGCTTGTGCTTTCAGCTGGTAGTTATATAAAGTTTTTCCTCCTCCACTTTAAAGTTGCCACACTGCTGTTAGCAATCAGAGTAGCTAATTCCTACCCACGATAAGTACCTGTTTTGGTAATTATAGTACTTTGTTTCTCCTTTTCTTTCAATAATTTATAGTTCCCCTTAGGCCAGAAAAGAAGAGAGAAAAGGGGAACAAGGAGGGAGTCACAGTGGGACAGGTGAACACAAAAAACCATTTGTAATTTCTAAGAGAGAACACAAGTGAAACAAAGCTAAATAATGCTTAAGACAGAAAAGTTACCATTGTAACAGAATCTGCAACCCACTTCATTCTTACATAATTCAAAAGCACAGTTTTTCTAAAGTTTAAAAGATGTAAATATAATACAAGCACATTCATTACAGGTGATTCTTAGAGAAAAATTATTGAAATGAAACTTGGTAAAAAAATTAATAATGACCTGGGCTGCCCTTGACTTTATACTGCAATATGTATAGCTTCACTATTACATGTTCCAGGCCCCATGCACAGTGCAGGCAAACAAGACTTTTAATAAAGGACAAATCTTTTATTAGACTTAAGTAGTATAGCTGGGGAAAAGACCTCAAAAACTAGACAACCTTTTAGGTACACAGGCCTTTCTTTAATTCTGAAATAGAGAGAAAGCTACAATTCTAGAGCAGAATTTGCCAGAGTTTAACAAATAATGTACTAATAAATTGCCCTCTGAGAGAAAAAGTAATTCACATTAGCAGAATGAAAGAAATGTTGCAGGGAGAAGGAGCAAAAACAATGAGGAAATGAGATGTGTTGAAGTTATGTTGTGGGAAAAAGAGACATATAGAGGGGTGTAGGAGAACATATCAATTCAGTGATGTTCCTTTACTGTTTCTTCTTCAACCACAATAGCAGCAGCAACACCATTACTGGGATACACTCTTCAGTACAGCTGTTTAGGTAAATAATAAGCTATTACATTTCAATTGCAAATGCTGGCTCGGCAGGCAGGGCCAGGGCTTTCCTGAACTCCACGCAGTGTTTTAGTCTCTTGAGACATCTGTTAATCAGAATTTTTCAAAATAGTTTTGGAATTAGCCCTGCACTGCATACTGATGAGTGGTCTCTAAAACCCAGTAAGTCTATCCTCATAAGCATTTCTTGACTGTTATTAAAACCTTTCTTTCTCTGGAACCTAAGGGAGGACATGGATATTCACAGATGTCAATCATAATGCTCAGAGTTTCTTGGCTGACAGAAAGGAAACACCTTAAACATAAAACAACTCTTTTTGAAACATTTTTTGTGCATGATTTTTGGTCAGGGATGCTGGGGATTATGACAAATTTTACACTATTTTGGTTCACATTTTTTTTTTCTGATAATATATGAATTGCATTTTGTGTACAGATTAACATGATCCTTTGCATTATCTGATTATCTTATATGGCTCTGCTGTAATGAGCTCATACTGTTACTTATCACAGTAATTGGCATACTCTATATTTGTCTTTCACAGTATTCATTTTGTATTTTTAATAAAATTTGCCCTGTAAAACTGTGCTTCCTGTTATTGTCTGGTATATTATCTAAAGCATCAAGAGAAAAAGGATGCCTAGGTGAAGAGGAAGGAATCTTTTTTTCTAATAACCTGATTTCTGCTTACACATTTGTATGCCTATACACTTGAGGTCATAGAAAAGAGAGGAATGGGATTGATCTTAGCTTGGTGCCATCTGAAACACCATAATTTTCCTTGAATTTGCAAGTATTTAAGATAAATTAGGGTTTTCAGTCTGTAATTTACCTTGACAAGTGCAGATGTCTGGAGTAACATGAAATAAACGACACCTCAGACTTCTTAGCTCTTATGGACTGAAGGGGAAATAAAAGTGCTCAGGGAAAATGAACCTCTTGGTGTTGCAGGTGTTTTCATACAGTCACCTGGGGCAATTCTAATCTGAGAATTTTGGGAAAAGTCTTTGAAAAAAGAAAATTGCACTACTGAAAAGCTATCTGCAAATTCTATCCTGGGCTTAAAATTTTACCTGCTGTTAAGATCCTAAAAGTCCACAATACCACATGTGATCCACAGTTTTAAGTGCATATACCTAGTAACTCTTTCAAAATTTTGCAAACTACATTTTTACCATAAATTTCTGTCATGGGCTGATTTTTACTTAGAATAAAAAATGTTTACTACTTATTTCCAGCACTAATCTATTTGTTGTTTAACAGATTTGAAAGTCTTTAATTTACAGACTCACACCATATTTCAGAGGGTTTTTTTAATTAAGTTTTCATTTGTGACTAATTTGCATGAGGAAAAAGTATAAAGGAAAAAACCCCAAACCCTTAGATTTCAGAAATTCATTAATTAGCTTAGAAAATGTTCATCTTTGCTAGAAAAATTCCTGAGCCATGAAGAAGAGGAAAAAAAAAATTATATTTCAGATCTAAATATTTTGAATTTTAGTTTATTGTTTATTTTTTAATATATCATTAATATTTACAATATCTAGTTTCCATGTTTATTTTTTTAAAATTTTCCAGTACTGCTTCTATTTCTGTGTATTTCCAATTACTTATGAGTACCTGTAGAAATATAAATTACTACCTAATAATGACTAATAAAATAAGAATATTAATATTTTAAAAATAAATTATACATTTTTATATTCAGTCATGCTGCACTGGTTGATTGAATAAAATAAAAACAAAGACATTTGTCTCCACTAAATGACTACACTCAAATCATGTCATTTTTTCTACAAGGAGGGTAGAAATTAATTCATTTCTTCCTAATTCCAAATTCTAAAACTGAGACATGTCATAATTTTCACACAGATGAGGTATTTTTGATTAAAATTATCTCGAAATGTTTTCTTCTTTCAGTCTTAATTAAATATTTTGTGGAGCTCCTATCAAGCAACTGCTTATGTAAAGAGAATAACTATGACATTCCTATCAGCATCTCACACAGCTTGTTTTAAATTCATTAGATATTATTTTTCAGCCTCTTAGGAGTAAAAATATAACATTTAATTTATAAAATCATTCTTGAATAGTATTAAAAGCAGCTGAGGCTAAAATTCTAGGACTTACTATGACCTAAGTTCCAGGGCTAGTGTCAGCAATCTAGAAAGGAATTCCAATTACAGGAATATCAAACTTTCCCTGTAAACTTCCTGTTTCTTTTATATAAAATTTTCCCTGTAAATTTCTTAGAACTAACAATATCTTCTTCAAAAAGCAAACAAACAAAACTACCCTATTTTACTTCCTCCCTATTCTCATTGTAGGATTTAGTCTTAAATATGAAAAAAAACCTGTAGCCATTATTCAGTAGTATGCTCCAAAACCTTTCTAATTCTTAACTCTCTGTTATTTGCCTCCTTCAAGAGAGATAGAATTTAATTTCTAAGGTGCACACATATAATTTGTTCAGAAATTCAGCAAACAGGGCATTCCAATATGAAAATCATATTTACTTATTCACTTCATGCTTTCTTTTCAATACTTGGAAGAAAGATTTTACAACCCTCTTGCTGTGCTGTAAAAAAGCTTGCTATGAAACACTACGGAATTCCAGATTATTCAACATCCAAGGCTGATGGCAAACTTCATTCATTCTGGTTTCCAGCAGCTCCTGATCATTGTAAACAAACAATACTAAGAACTGTGAAAATACAGAGAACAAGAGTCTGTAATCTGAATAAAATCCATTCTTCCAAGCAGAGGATAGAACAAGGACAACACAGCATTCTGTGAAAAGAACAAGCCTGAAGTATTCTCACAAAAAGGAGAATAAAGATGACTAAAAAGTGAAATTAACAATAGTATTTGAAAGTCAAGCTAGTAAACCAGCTTTTCAAACTTAAATAATTCTTAACACAGTACTGGATTTTTAAGGGAAGTTAGCTTTCATCGAAAGAAGAGTCATAAAGGTTTGAAATTATATTATATATATTATCTATATTATTATAGGTTTTGTAAACACCTATGAATTTGTTTCCATGTAATGGAGCCTACATGTGAGACGATTCCCAGATGGATTCTGAAGTATTCTGTGTACAGGCTGGGGCTCATGAGAGGCAGAAATCAATCTCTCCATTTTGGAGGCACCATATTCACTCTGTAAGGAGGAACGTAGCAACAGGAGTGAAAGACAATAAGGAAAGTGGGATACTAAGGAAGTAGCATGTTTAAAACTCAGCAGTTAAAGGAACCAGTAAAAGATTTGGGGCCTGATTTTCAGCCTGCCATATGACATTATTACTTCTCCTTCAAATCTTGACATTCATGGATCCTGAAGTGACTCAATTTTCCCTTCCATCATACAGAAAAGCTATTTACTTAAGACTATGTTTAATTCATGGGACCTAGGTTTAACAACATGTGTCATCATGGCCTCCCAGGTGGGCTCTGTCTAGACTATCACACGAGAGCCCTACAGTGGGTTAAATCTGTTAAAACAGCTTTTCTCTGTGTGAACCAAAGCCTTGTTTCATCAGGTGCTAGGGGATGGATATATGCCCAGTTCTGACTTTAACATAGGGTAGTGAGACAGAGACAGAAGTATATCCATCCATGGACAGCAGAACAATCTTTCAAAATATTACAGTTCTGTGACTGAAGGCAAATAAAAGAACTCACTCAAAGCCCTGGATCACCTCTTCCTCCTGTTAAAATGAATGTAGTGGTATTTCCTTTATTCTGGCCATTTTTTGTCCACTTATAATTCAAGCCAAAAAAAATATGTATAATGTCAAACTATCACTAAGATGCATAGTTGATCTAGAAATATCAGAGGTTTACCTCTAAACAACACAACTCTCCATTGATATGCTTTGCTTTCCAAAAAGTGGTACACAAAGTAGATGCATTACCATATAACTGAGACTTATTCAATATGTTTACTCTTCATTTCAAGTGTGTTCTGTTGCTGGAAACTGAGACCATTGGGGTGTTTTATGGTGGTTTTTTGGGGGGTGTTTTTGTGTCCCTTATCACATATAACACCCAATTCTGCCATTTCTGGGAATGTGTTAGTCATGTTACTTACATAATACACTACTGAGGGACTTAAATTCTGCAGTCATTATCACAGACTATATAATTTTGAATGAAATCTTTAACTTCTTTTGTATTTCTTTTCTTTCCCAAGATATTGTACTCAGTTTTGTGACAATTCGGCCACAGACAGTTTGGGGGAATCAAGTGAGCACATTACAGCTAATTTCCAGATGGATCAAACAATGGCAGCTGCAGCATCTGGTTTTGGCCAGAAGCCTAGGGTGTGAATGCAACCCACTCAGTATTTCATGCACAGTCAATGAATGTCTCTTATCTCCTGATTACAATATACTGACTTGGAGTGGTTATTAGAGTGAGTTACTGCTAACAAGTGACAGAATGAGACAATCCTTACAAACTCCTTCCTCTAATATTTAACTGCCTATTAAAAAGAAAATCAATGTAGTTAAAAACCTACTATTTATAATTACAGAAGAGTATCATATTGGTTCTACTGTGACTGCTGCAAAAATTTTGATCAGGGATGAGGTCTGAGCTTTGCAACAGCTGTGCGCATCTGTAATTATGTGAATTTATCAGCAATGGCAGGAGAAAAATACTGCTACAATCAATAACAGCTCTTTCATTTATTCAGGATA
This sequence comes from Polioptila caerulea, assembly GCA_013397295.1. Lineage (NCBI taxonomy): Eukaryota > Metazoa > Chordata > Aves > Passeriformes > Certhiidae > Polioptila > Polioptila caerulea. The sequence goes on from VYXF01009743.1 coordinate 361,002, forward strand.
CCATGGGGTAAGGCTCTGCTATGGTACAGATTTTTCTGTCTTCCATAGAGAACACAGCTTTCTGCAATTAATTTATGGTTCCCCTGTAGCAACCAGAAATGTAATTTAGATCAATATCCAACATAATTAATCAATAATTGTTAATATATTAAATTATTAAATATTAATGATTTAATAGTACTTAAAATTTAATACATTATCAAAAGATTACACCTTCTAAAATTTTAGAGCAAAATAATGTACAAGAATTAAAATTAATAGATTTGTTTCTACCAGTATTCACTATTGAGAATAACAAAGACCAAAGGTAAAGCTGCTCAAACCATTAGATCTTTGTCATATAAGAAAGTCAAAATGCTGGTATATTTTTCTTCCTTTCTCATTGTAGTATGGGACTGTTTCGTATACAAGTGCATGCAGAGGAGTAGAGAAATAAAAATGATTTTAACCTCCACAAAATCAACAAAGTAAGAGTTGGAGATTTGTATGAGAAATGAGGGTTACTGCTAGTAAATACTAGGCATTGAACTAGACACTGAAGAGTCCTGAGTAACAATTTGTACCTGAAGGTTCAACAGAATTTATCTCTAAACAATAAGAGTGATGGAGCTTCTGTCCTTTTCCAAAGCTAACATTGGGTACACATATGCACAGAAACTTGAACACATTTGTTAATTATTTCTTCATTTTCTAGGGGAATATTTCAATAAGTTAAACAGATGATGGTAATAAACCAGAATTTTTCCCTTCTGCAAAGGGAACAGTATTGAAAAACAGAGGGCATGCTAAGTTAGAATTGAGATAATGATAGCTGTTAAGAAAAGTATATTTTAATAGCTTAATTTCGGGATACTTAAAATTAGAGTCAATTATGGATCTATAGTGAAGAAAGCATTGGGAAATTGTTTCTGAATATGACTTGAATTATGTGTTATATTTTTCTTAAATTATGAAGCTTCCTTCAGTTTTGGACCACAATATTATTTAATTGAACTAGTACTCTACCAAGAAGTCTGGTTCAATGAGTACAACCAATTGCTGGAGTAATTCAGAATTCTCTGTGAGAATAGGAGATTTTGCAAAGAAATAGTCCTGTGTTTACAAAGAGTTTGATAAATTACCTTTTAATGTTCAAAAGAATAGATTATTAGGCCAAAGATTCATTATTAAAAAAAAAATAAAATGGACTTTTCTTGATTTGACCACTCAACCACATCTTTGAGAATTTACCAATCCATACATTTTACCAACTCAAATGGAACTTATTTTGGGGAAGTACATTACTAATCACAAAAATCTTTGAATGATTTTTAAGAACATTCCTGATATCTACTTGAAATATGTAGGGAAGTAAATGGTATTTTTAAGAAATATTCAGCATTTATCAACGCGCAAACTGACATTGTAGTCTGCATTTAATTGTTCTTACACTATATTATTCAAATCAGAAACATATTAATGTATGGATGAAAACTATTCCATTCCACACAGGCCTTTTTTCCAATATTGAGGACAATAAAAATTTAACAAATAGTGATCAAAAGTAAAAGAGAAGCAACAACAACACTTATAGGCCTGTCAGTGAAAAACAGGAAGACTAGGGAAAATGTGGGCTCCCTTGGGAAGGAAATGGGAGACTTGTTTATCCAGGACATGGAGAAAGCTTATGTACTCAATGACTTTTTTTGCTTCAGCTTCCACCAGCAAGTCACAAAAAAGCAAGGGACTGCACACTGTAGGAGAAGAGCAGGTTTGGGTACATCTTAGGAACCTGAAGGTGTAAAAGTCCACGGGACTTGTGAATGATGAAAGGACTAAGTCACTCACCATCATATACGGCTGTCTGGTGAAAGTATGACTGACAGCTCTCATTATTCATGGCTTCAGTTTAGAAATTAGCTAAAATGATACTTAAGTCCTGAGTTTTAGATACTGCTAGAATAAATTGAAGACACAGAATATTGACGCTTTTTACAAATTCAGTAGTTCTTTTCTAAAAAATGCTAATGTATGTGCAGAAATTTGCTATGGAAAATGAGTTAAATTTTAATGAGTACAAATTCACATTATTTAAGGTACTTACTAAATGTTGAGAATATGAAGAATCTTTGTAGATGAAGTAGCTGCTTCACAATTACCCACTATAATTTTTCCCTCTATTTAATATGAATGTCTAGCACTGACTACCATTGATGGTAGATTATACGGCTCATTGATTTCACCTAATGCAGTTACCATAACAAATTATAAATCCAAAAATATTGAAATAAGGCCATAATAATTTAAAATTAAATTAAAAACACCTATAAGCATAACACATAAACTATGATTTTACTTAGTGTTTCATTAGCCTCATGATAACATAGTAGTAGTGAAACTCTGTGGTTTGAAATAAAAAATAAATTTGATTACAAAAATTCTGATCTTTTAATGTATAACAATGAACCTAGCCTTTTAAAATATAGCAGGTATATTAGGCAATCACACTTGAAAACATAAACTTTTCAGTAACACAAAGTGCCCAAATATTTTAAGCAGTGTGCCTTATTTTTTGTGTGCCACATGTTGGAAGATGCAACAGCCAAACATTGATATGTCATTGAAAGACTATATAAGATGCATGATGAAAACAACTTGTCTCTTAAGCCAAAAGTCTCATGACTCTCAGGTAGAAGTCAAATTGAGACTGCTTCAGTTACTTACTGAAACAGCTGAAACTATAGCACAGCTAACATTATAGCAGCTACTCTCCTGCTGGTTTGTGTTTATGATTTACAGGTGCCACATTCAAAAACAGTCTGTTTCCAGACTGCTGAATATTGTTTTATCTGATAAGAAAATCTTATATCGGAATTGCATCTATTTGTTTCAGCCTAGTTGGGAGTGAAACAAGACCTCATGAGCTCTGCTTTTCCTTGGAGGTACTGATCATTATTTTTTCAGCAATGAGTTCTTTCCTTGCTTGGTTTGGGTGAGGTGTTTCTTTCTGCCTCCATACCTGTGAACCAATTTAATTGACAGACACACACTTCCCTAGCTCTGTAGAGTAGACTGTATAATAGTTTTTCCTTCATACTGCAGAGAAAAAAAATTGAAAAAAGTATTCTGCTCAAGTATACTTTGCTCTAGAGGAAAATTTACAAATATATTTAATGACTCTGTTTATGACTTTTCCTAATGCATGTGGAAAACAATGTGATTTCTCTTCCAAGTTTCTTTCCCCTTTTTTTTTTTTCCTTATATAAGTGCAAAAATTGTTCTTAGGTGAGCAATAGAAGCACTACTGAAGCTGAGACGATAAAACTGAGTGAAAGAATTATATCCTGCACACATTAGTGAAGATTAACAGCAAAGGGTGGTTAAATTTTGCTCCTTTTGAGACAAACATTAATAAAAGAGACACTGTATAGAAAATGCAGTTTCATTAGTACATGAAGTTACTAATTACAAAAAAATTACTAGAAATTAATAAATTCAAGTTTTCTGCGAAAAATCAAGTGATTCTTTACATTTACAATGCACTGTCATATTAAATGTGATACTGATAATGGCAAACACAGAGATATAATGTTAAAGAAAAGCAATTTTGAAGGCTGCATATAAAAATCATATTTTATCAGATTTCCTCTTTCCTTGAAAGAAGGAAAGTAGCTCTTTCCACGCTAAGTATGTTCAGCATTTGCTCAATACCTTGTATCATTTGAGAAAAACAACTGCTTTGAGAACCTGACATGAACCTAAGTGAAAACCAGTCTCCCTCTAAAGACAGGCTTCTTTATAAATACATCAGCATAAAAAAATCCTAACCGCATTGAGCTGGATCCTCAGTTCACATATAATGCCATAAATTGTTCAGAAGCAACACAGATTACTACTGGTGTAAGAAAAAGGTGGAGGAATAAAGGAACAGTACACTGATCATATGGCATAAAAACAAAAGGCAGCTTAGCCTACAGATGACAGGGAAATTACTGTTGTTTAAAGGAACAGCTGAAGAAGGGGAAAAAGAACATACAGCTGCATATTGTAGAGAAAAATAAAAGCTAAAACCACCACTAGCTGAAAACAGATTGGACAACAAGGATAAGTATTCAGCTGCCAAAAACATACTATAAAATTGTATAGAACTGGATTAATGATAAAGTCATTGCAAATCCAGAATATTAAATAATTCTAGAGTAAACATAACTGATAATTACTAGAGATAGAATATCTGGATGGGAATATTTAAATTGTTTGCAAATATGTTTACTGTATTTGCCCAGGATAATCCTTGAAGTTCTGCTTACATAAAATTAAATCTAAATATTCAGTTGCCATAACAACATAATGTATTAGTTCTCTAGTTTATTTTTGATTATTTGACTACAGCATTTTTTGCTAAGATCTTCCTGACTTAAGACTTCAATGTTTCTCAGTATTACTCAAATAAAAACTCCACACATTTATTTAATTTTCACAATACTTTATACTTTTTCTCCTTAGGAAAGCAAGACAGGCTTAAAGAATCTGATATTTAATTAAAAAAACCAGAAGAAAATATTCTGTTTTTCTTGGTAGAATCACAGAAAGTCTCAAAAAATAAAACTAGATAGAGATATTTATTTTTCTAATGTTTTTATTGACAGTATTAGATGACAGAATCACACTTCTGCTATTCACCCCCC